>CM032329.1:16724347-17098684 GCA_019022515.1 Quercus aquifolioides | reverse complement strand
AACCCCAGAGAAAACCCACATCTCTGTGTGTCAAACTTACCCATAGCAAGCCTCCATCACTGCAGACTTGAGCAGCGATAGCCACCTACACATCTATTTTGCTTTAGGGGTGGCGCCCGACAGCGTGGGTTTCAAGTGAGGGGACGAGAGGGAGGTTTGGTAGAAGTTAGGTCTTTGTGTTTGATTTGGATTTGTAATGGCTGGTTGGGTGTTTGATGGATTTTGGAGCTTTTGGACTAGCAGCATCAAGCGAGAGAGAGCTGAGCTTTATGTAAAATGTTTTACCGAATTTTTAAGTGTGAAACATTTTACATCTGGTAGGTTTAAAGTCTTAAAATTGACTGAAAATATTTTACAGTTGGCCAACCATTTTATAACAAAACAAATACTATAAAATGGGAAAACATTTTATAAAAAATATTTTATTTCAAAACAAACGGAGGGTAAGTAGTTGCAAATATTGAGGTAATTTCTCATCTCAAAGGCCTTTCTATGTACGATGGACTATGTCAAAAAAATCTACTTCCTTTGCAGTCTTTCTATTTAGTGTTGTATTGCCTTGAATATTGTTTTTCGCCGTTGTAGAGGTTTTGCACTATTACTATTATCAGTATTTTAAGTGTCTATTTTCCAATTAGACTATAGTTAGAATTTCAGGTTACTGTTCGATGTTACATATATCATATATGTGAGTGCTGAGTGCTGATATATGCTTGATTGATATTAGAAAGACAGTATGGAAAATCTCAAGAGATTGCTTTCATAATCATAGTACTTCAATGAGGTTACGTGCTTCATCATGAAGCATTTGATTTGAGTCCAAATTTTTGACAACTCCTTCAGTTGTTATTTTCAAAAGGATTAGTCATAAAGAGTTCCAGACATATTAAGAAAATTTCAGCAATTAATTACTCAATTGAACTTGATTTTTTATTTTTTTAACTTTTAGAAACAAATTCACTTACATTTCTTAAACTTTATTCTTAACATAAAAATACTCAAAACAGCTTATTAAAAAAAATGTCGAACCTTAATACCAACAGCTAACTTAATCCAGGTGTACTACATGCCTTCTAACTCATTTTCCAGTGTTGTTTTGCCAAAGTAATTAGAGAAACAACTTAATCGTATTCCACTTATAATTTTACTGGCTTTTTTGCATGCTTAATTTTTTTGATTTAAACTATAATTAATTCTCATACTTTTATACATACAAAATTCAAGGGCAAGAAAATTAGCTTCTCTTGATGCCAAAAAAGGAAAAGGAGCTAAAGAATGAATTTTGCACAGATTGTATCATTGTATGCAAAACCTCCATATTGACGAAGAAGGTAAGCAATTGCATGCGAATCCGAACAAATATATAATTTGTAAGTTTGTCTAAACAATTTATATCTGACCCTCCAAAGTTGAAAGTTGGCCCAAGAAACATAAGAAAATTTAATGACCATCAGGCCTAAATCAGTAATATAAATGTTGTGAGAAAAATGTCTTATAAAACAGTCATAGGATATTTTTTCTAAGAAAAAAAAAACCCATGTGCTAACAAAACGAAAATATGAAACCTTCTATCTTCTTAGCTCAAAAAAAAAAAAAAAAAAAAAAAAAAAAAAAAAATGAAACCTTTACTTTTGAAAAAACGAAAAATTTTAGGGAAAAAAATATTTAACATGCTAATTACTTTCCAAGTAGTAATATCAGGAAACCATCCAGACTAACGACTCAACATCACCCCAACTTGTTCACAACACTTGTAACACCTTACCAATTCGTGACTCTCGTTACCCATCTAAGAATAATGTTAGGGACACTTGGTTGCGTTTGGTAGAGTTGTTTAACAATTCATTTTCAGTTTTTAAACAACATTACACATATTTCTACACATTTTTTTATCCACACGTATTTCAAAAAATTACAAACAACATTACTCAAACTCCTCTACCAAACAGGCTATATACACCTAAATTTATAACATCCGTCTTCTTATGCAAGACAAAATAATAATCACAAATTGAAATTTTGCAGTATTTTTTTATTGGGTAGATTCTAATTTACAAAACGAGTAGATTCTTCTTGCCTCAGCAACAAAGATTTATTTTTTTTTAAAAGAAGTAAAGAAAGAAAACCTTTTTATTTAAAATTTAGTAAAAGAAAGAAAACATTAAATAAATAACAAAATTAAGTAACTTATGTTAAAAAAAAAAAAAACTTATTTAAAAAATATAAAAGTGAAAAATAGTTCGATTAGTACGTTGGTTTTATTCAGCACCTTTCATTTATTTCTCTCTCTCTCTCTCTACATTTTGCAGTTTTATCACATTTCACATCAGAGATAGAGATAGAGATAGAGATAAAGATTTTACTCTCTTGTTCATCTCCAAAGGTAAAAGAATCCCAACTTCTCCTTCTTGTCTCTGTAAATCCTCTCACTCTCTCGCAAGTTCTGTGCCTCTGTAATTTTTTTTATATATTTTTTGCACCAAGAAAAAGTATCTTTAATTTGTGAAATTGGCGATAATTTGTTCTGATTTGTTAAATTTTTTTTTTATTTTTTTATTTTTAGTTTTGTGATTCGTTTACATGAGTAAAATTTCTCACTTTCTCCTTTGTGGATGCAATCTCTCATGCCACTTCCTTTATTGCAGATATTTACTATTTAATTGTACTAGTGTAATCGTGGTGAGGCTCAAATTTTGTGTTTTACAATGTGAATTCAGGTTTTGAAATCTGAACAGACAACTGGGTTTTGCTCAGAATTTGGTGTAGTTAATTGCTTGACATGGAAGGGGGTATGGATTTCTTGAATTGCCTTGACCTGGACATGTCGGTGCAAATTCTGATGTATTTGAAGGACCCATCTGATCTTGTCTGCGTTAGTTCTGTCTCACGGTCTTGGCGAGATTTCGGTGAGCTAAAACATTTTACATGTGTACATTTGTGCTTTCTTAGGCATTATAGTTCATAGACACATAGATTTTCTAATGCTCAATAATCCATTTCATTTTGAGTATCAGAGTTTGTAAGTAATTAAAATAGGTCTCTTGTTGAGTTGTTTGTAGTAGTATTAGAAACTTTAAGTAATTGGAAGTACATGGAGAAAAATGGTTGGTATTAATACATGCAAGTAGTAGTGATTGTTAGTTATATCCTATATGCATTAATTTTAATGATTCATTACTATAACATGATACAGATTTTGCACATAATTATAAAATAGAAAACTGTGGGTAGTTTTTGCAGAGAAGTAGGTAATGAACTAGATTAGGGAAAGAGACTTATGAAGTAAGAAGACATTGTCATTTGGTAGAACTTTATGTTTTCCTAAAGCAAAAACGAAAGAGAATGAATTGAAAGATTTAAACTCAAGAATGGACCGTTTGCATCTCTCAAAGCTTATTTTTCCTCAAACTCTTTATAGTCTGCATCATTGTGTTTCTGTCAATTTGATAGTTTGAGAACTCTGAAACTACAGTGTTTGTTACTGGTTCAGAGCTTATGTGATTGAACTTTTGAGGGAAAATAATAATAGAAAACTCTTTTTCAAGGGGTTTCAGTACCTGCAGGTAGTAAAGACACTGATAGGATGAACTTTTTATGTACTGCAGTAATTGCAAATGGCCTTTTTAAGCAGTTGTGCTTGAGAATGTTTCCTCAGTTATCTAGAGTTGCTCATGTTATGGAATTGAACAAATGTGGAGCAAAAGAGCCTGTAGAAGTTGGCTCTAGCTATTCAATGGAATGGGAATCTTTGGCAAGGGATCATAGGGTCTATGCTACTCTAGCTCGAGTTTGTACATCATTTCATGATGAGGATTGCATTTCAAAAGCAATTAGTGCTTCTAGCACTGATAATTATCCAGACGAAAGTATTGAGAATACTCTGCACTCAGCAGATATTGTTCCACAAAGAGCTTTTTACTGGTCAAGTAAAGGGCAAAAGAATCCTGCGGCGCCTGAGACACTAATATACAAGCTGAAGTCTGAGTTTTGTGTTATTACTCAAATAAATATATGCCCTTTCAAAGGTATGTGTCAACATTTCTGCAAACTATGTGCCCTTCCAGTTTTTCTTGACCTTTTAAACATCTTTTTAATGATGATGTGATCTGTCTATTTGTCCAGCTTTCTTTCAGCCTGGTTCACCTATATATTCCGCCAAATCTGTGCGGTTTCGAATGGGTCATCCAAAAAGCCCTAATGATTTAGGGTGTCGTCTTCTGGGTGACCCATTGCCTTCTGCTGATGACACTTTCATATGGACCTACACTTCACCAGAATTTCCAATGGCTCAGGTGTGTTCTAGTGCTACCTTCTGTATTTCTTGTTGTTTTTCCTTTTACTTTTTTATTTTTTGTTTTTTAAGTGTGTGTGTGTGTGTGTGTGTGGGGAGGGGGGGGGGGGGGGGGGGGGGGGGGGTATTCTGGGTTGAGAGAATTGTTAGGGATATGGGTTGTCTATTTGATTACAACCATTAAGGAGCTGAAGTGCACAGGTGTTGTTATGCTAACACCTAGCTAAAATGCAATTTTCTTTGCCAACAAAATCGGCTTATTGTTTGATTATAGCATAAAATTAAAAAATTAAAAAGAAGATTTGTTCTTCTGGTCTGCCTTCAACACCAGAACGGAGGGGCCAAGGATTGGAGGAGGTGGAATATGAAAGATATATTAACTCAATTGGGCAGCCCACTCCTGATCAACTTACCTATACCTGAAAACATCAGCCCATCTAGCCACATGTGAAACTCTATTCATGCTTAATCAGTGCAACTATAGATTCTAGGTCACTTGTCCTCACCCCCCTCATCTCATGAAGGCCTGAAGTGAATTTAAGAAGCTGGATTTGGCAACAGCCCAAGAAGGAGCCATCAAATTGCCTGCCCTCTCTGCAATTACTTGGGTAATGTAAATAGTTACAGTCAAACTGATTTTTGCGTACATGTGACGTTAGACTGTGCGCTGGTTGGATTGTGCGGGTTGAGGGAAAAAAATTTAACCAATTTTCCATTAGTGGGTTTGAAAAATTCTAAACCACTGCTGACGCACCAACATACAAAAATGGTGGGTTGGTTGAAAATTTGGGTGGTTTCAACTCAATGGATTGGGCGGGTTAGTTTTAGTTATGTGTTATATACTAAACTTCAAAATTTATTTTGCCATTTACGAATAAAATTTAAAAAGTATTTCCTCTAAATCCCATTAAATATTGAAGGACTTACAACAAAAATATAAATCATTAAAGGAAATCATAGGAAGTGGCCACTTCTCATAAATCAAAGTAAACACGTCTTAAGTTATGAGTACTTTCTACATTTTTCTATTTAAAAAAAGGCTTACCATATCCATGTCAATATTTATGCTTACAAATATGTTGGTAAAGTATCTCATTTTCTATATTAACATGGGTACATCATGGATTTAATATTTTAAAAAAAAACTTACAATTATATGAGATATAGATTAAAAAAGACATGAAATTATGTGTGTGTGTGTGTGTGTGTGTGTGTGTGTGTGTGTGCGTGCGTGCGTGTGCGTGTGTGCATGTGTGTGTGTAGGCAGGTTGGGCAGGTCGGGCTGTTTGGGTGGATTGAGCTGGTTGGTGCACAAGCCTAATGTGATGAATTCCCCTCTGCAAAAGCTTCAGCAATGAAAGGGATTCAGATTCACCCTGATTTTTGTGCATATATGGAAGAACCCTGGCTAGTGAACTAATATATATAGCACAACACAGATAATGGATTTTATGCACACCTTTCTATGGTAAGAAAGGTTGATCTTACTATTTGATCAAAAAATAACGTTGCTCCCCTGCCATAACCACATTAGGAATCCTTCCATGGTAATTGCATCCTTGTATGAGAAGTGCCCTCCCATTCTTATTGAAATTTTCAGTTCTACAAAATTAGACTCATCTAATATAAGATAAAAGCAAAGTACTTAAGATTTGTGCAATTACAATCTTTTCCTTTTCTGTTTTTGTGTGGCAGTTTTAATGATAACTTTGGATGATATGAAATCAGTCATTCATTTTTCTTGCAATTTATAATAGCTGACTTCTTTAATGACTTTCTCTTGAACAGGAAAGTTGCTTGCAGAAGTTTAGGCTTCCAGAACCTGTTCTTTGCATTGGTGGAATTTTGCAGATTGAGCTGCTGGGTAGGGTTCAGACACAAGAAGTGGATGGCTTATTCTATATATGGTTTGTTCTATACACTCCTTTTCATAGTCTTGTTGCATACTCATCAATGGTTATGCTATGGAGGCCTTATTAAGCCTATGAAACGCTGATGTCCTTGATAGTATTTTACAGCCCATAAAAAATTATTTTTGTTTTCTTACATGCTACATATAATAAATATAATCTATACCATGTACCACTACTTTTAGGCTTCAACAAATTTATGAATTTCATTTTGTTTTTGCTGGAATGGCCGGAAAATTTCATGCCAGTACCTCGGGATGAATTCTGGACCATTCCGGTCTGTTTTGGCCATTCCGGCCTATTTCAAGCTGGATTTTTTTTTTAATCCCTCAATTCACTCTAAAATGTAACTCCAAAGAAATCAAAGAAAAAGAAAAAATGAGAAGAGAAGAGAGATTCAAAAGAGGTTCACATTGATGAGTGTAAGTAGTGTTTCACCGTGAGAGAATTGTTATGGTAGGGATGAGTGAAGAAGATACTGATGTTTGCTGAGCTCTAGTTCTCACCATTTGTAAAGACATGCTTTTTGCAGTCCTTTTTTTGAGATTGCTGGGCTCTAGTTCACCATTTGCAAAGTCATGCTTTTTGCAGTCCTTTTTTTAAGAAGATCTGTGGAGATGGCCTTCAGTAAATTGCATCCGAATGAATCTACCTTTTTGAGTTTTTCTTTGTTTATCAGACAATCTGCTTCCAGTTTGTTTACCACACCATTCCAAGCAACAGCTTATAAGATGAAATGATGTAATAAAAGTAGGAGATTGAAAAGTCTTCATGAAAGAAAGATTTTGAAAAGCTAGCCGATTGGGGTAGGAAAATTCTAGGAAGCTTCCTCTTTTACAAATGCCCCAACATCTATATTTATTTACAAAAGAACCAAATTGTCTTAGTTTTTTAAATTACTAATCTGATTAGTTTATTAGGAATTTTCTTTAATGTCTATATTAAAATCATTGATTTATATTATTATTTAACTAAATAATTATAATAAGTAATAAATTATATTTTATATATAGATATTTATATATACATACATAAAATTATATATTAGTGGTAACCTGAAATGGTACACCAAAATAGATTGGTACCAAAATACTCTTTTTCAATGGACGAACAGAAATGGGCGCTAACGGTATTCAAAACATTGGGCTTAAATAATTTTCAAAAAGTGATGTGCATTGCCTTATTGCTTTCGGTTCATACACATTTTTTTTTACAAATTGGGCAATGTGAGGTAAAAGTTTACCCCTGGAGAGGGAAGGATAAGAGTAAATCCAGATAGGATTTACAGGGGAAAAGGATAGACAATGAGATTAGTATTTTTGTTTCACCAATTTGCTACTATGTTCACCTCCTCTGCTTTGACTTATATTAGGAAATTTTCTAAAATCCATTTTCTTCTGCATGAAGGGATTATCATAGTATGTTATGTCCCAAAGCCACATGGAAGAAAATTATGCAGCAGCTGATGAAGTTTGAATTTGATTGAAATAAACTTCATCAGCTGCTGCATAATTATCTTCCCTGTGACCTTGGGACATAACATAGTAAATAGTTTGTGCTCTTGGAAATTTGATTTTTTTTTTTTTTAAAAAAAACTTTCCTTATAACACTTGCATCTTAATAATAGCCTAAGCTTTGTCAAAATGACTAGGGACTGGCTATTTTGACAAGTAAATCTGTTGAAAAAAGCATAACTAGAAAACACTAGTCCACAGGATGTATTTGGGTATACACCAATTGCCAGGGACTGGCTTAAGTTAACAGGAACATGCCTAAAACTAGGGTCTGTTAGTTTTTGTGGAATATTAGGTTCAGTTAGTTTTGGTGGAATATTAAATTGTGAAAGGCTGGAAGGAAGTGTACCAATGAAATTTGATGCAAGGTTATCAAAATTATTGCTGTATTGGTGTGCTATTATATTCACTGTATGCATGGTTCAACATTATCAATGCATGTAAATCTAGCCTCTCTCTCCCCCCACAGAAGCCTCCTACAAAAGAATGGCATGTAGGGCATATTTGTTTCTTTCCAAACTAATGATCTCCTCTTCTTGTGCTGCAAGTAAGATTAATGACAGAAAGTTTGCAATTTTCAGCATTTCTTATGTTCAAGTTGTGGGGCATTCCTTATCTCCAGCACTTCGTGTAGAAATTCTCGAGCCATCTGGGACATTTGTCTTGAAGAAGGACATGCAAGGCAAGTCTCATACCCAACCAGGTTTACCTGAGAATGAGGCCCGTGAAATCCCTAATGATCAAAGGCAAAGACGTATCAGATATTTGCAACATTTTATGGCCATATTGCAGGGAAATGCAAACGTGGTAGAAATTGAAGAATATGAATCAGGTGAAGAGGAAGATGAAGCAGAGGAAGAATATCCTCTCTGAATTTTTCATATGTTTGATAACTTATATCCAATCCCTCTAAACCACCCCCCCCCCCCCCCCCCCCAACAAAAAAAAAACAGAGGAAAAATAAAATAAAATGTATTTTTGAACTGAGTAGCTGCAAATGTTGCAGTAATTTATCATCTCAAGGCCTTTCTGTACGAAGGACTATGTAAAAAAAAAAATTCCACTTCCTATGCAGTCTTTCTATCTAGTGTTGTATAGCCTTGACTTCTTTTTTTCCCCTGTTTAAGTGGCATTGCTATTATCAGTATGAGCATCAATAATTATGTTCTCTCACTGTTGGTGAGTTTACTATGTTTACTTACCAAGTTAAATCATCTGATGTAGAGATGAAATTAGTTGGTTTGAAAGTAATTGATAGAAATTATTTGCTAATGGTGGAAATACTGAAATTAATTTGAAAGATGGCCAGGTTGGGTTCCCATTTAAAACAATTGTTGTTGGAGGAAAATTTGCTTATGATGTCAGGGATCTTCTTAAACTATATATTCAGTACCGAAAGTAGGGGAATGGCTATTGTTTTTATTTTCCTACTTTCTATTTTGTGTGTAATATTTTTTCTTTCTTTTAAGTAGCTCTAGGACTTTGCAATTGTTGCCATGACTGAAGTTTTGTGATTTTATTTAAGTTGTATTTTTATTTGCAAGTATAGAGAGATGAATGTAGACAAGTTCCCAAAGTAGCTTTGTAATATATGCCCATCCAACTTATTATTAAAAAAAAAAAAAAAAAGTAATATATAACCATACAAACATTTTGTTTATGATTATTGTAGGGACTGAGTGAACTCAAGCCCAGCTAGCTTAATACAATGAATTTGTAGAGAGCGAGTTCAAGAACTAGGCCTTAGCATGCGGACAACGCCCAATGTGATATTCACCACCATCAAACGTAGATGAACCGAAATTATCTTAGAAAGTCTGTCCTCGGCTCGGTCCGAGGAGGTTGATGGTAGTCTTTATCCCCTCTGGATGGTCTCTCCTTTTTGATCTGTTTCTTCCCATTATATAGTCCTCCTCCAACGATCACTTTCCTCCACTTGTTGATCATCCATGCCCCTCTCTGACACTCCGTCCCATCAGTCACCTTACCAAACCCCCTGTGAGTTGCTTCAACCGAGGCAATACTGCTCAGGGGTCATTTCTCCATTAGTGCTACCGGAACATTAGTCGTGCGCATTTAATGTGGAGGTGACAGTTCATCCTGGTCTTGCTCCTCCACTATGTTTTCATGGCTGACATGTTGTACTTGCTCTTTCTCCTTAGATGCCCTGGAAGGCTGCCTATAGTGGCCCGTTACTTCCTCTTCCCATGGTTTTGGTTGGCTGAGGACAGGGTTGTCCTCGGCAAAGTTCCTGGGAAATTTGGACTTTCACACTTCGTCCTCGGGCGTTTCCTCCTCCTCGGCATGGGCCTTAGGCTTGGTATAAAGTGGGCCGAGGTTTCCAAATTCTCTGACCCCACAATAACCCCTCAAAATCCTGCTTTCCGATTCCTCGAATGGGAGGAGGATTTTGATGCCCTCGGGCCTACACCATGGCTTGTCTAGTCTGGTCCTAAGTCAGCGCTTAGAGTCTTTTCACCTGTCTAATGCACGTTTCTGGAGTTTCGATACGCGGTACGCACCCATATTAAATTTTGGCGGCTCCATACTCCCCACGTTCAACGGTGTGATGGTAATCCAACGGCGAGGATCTTTCGCCATTATGGGCGGGAAGCCTTGCACAGTTGTCTTTGGTGAGGGGGTAAATACCCATTTGAACCGGTTTGCCCCTTCACTTCTGCATTCAAGAGTTCTTATGCACACACCTCGAATTCGGTCAAGTCTCCAACCCAACTTGTGTCTCTTCGCAGCCTAAAAAGTCTGTTCTCAGCGCCTTCCCTCATTTCTGTAAGTTTTCTTCTTACTCTATCTTGTACTTTTCCCTTTCTGATTTTCCTCTCCTTTTATTCCTCTCTTCTTTTCGCTCTTCCCTGAGTCTCTTAGCCGTTCTCCAGGATGGGTAGGTTTAAGAAGTTGGTTGAGTCTGAGGAGGCGATGGAGGAATTCATTGCCACTCATAGGGTACCCAGTAACGTGGGTCTGAGGTACTGCGAGGAGGGGGATTGGTATATCAGAAGGGAGGTTGGTGAGGTAGTGGTTCCCATAATCGCTTTCCTTGAAAGTGGTATGAGGATCCTTATGGGGCCAGTGATGAGGGGCTACCTTAGGCACTTCCGATTAGCCCCTACCCAGTGCGCCACTACCGTGTTTAGGATCCTGGGTTGCGTGGATGCCTTGAACGAGAAGATGGGGTTGAGGTTAACCCATCACGACGTGAATTGGTGCTATAACCTCCAGCACCTAACGGGTAAGTCCTACTACATGAAGACGAGGGATGATAGAGTTAGACTCATCCAATGTCTCCCCGAGTCTAGCAAGGGGTTGAATAAGGATTTTCTCATCGTGTCGGGGGAGTGGCACGACGACCTTCACTGCCCGACAGTAGAGGGGGAGCCAGGTAGGGTACTCGGAATATGGGCAGGCTGATCTGCTATGTTTTCACAGCTATCATTGCTTGGTTGTTAACAAGAACTAGCTTTTTCTTTTATAGATCCACACGCCTTTGAACGACACTTCCATTTGGTCAACAAGGAAGACCTGGAAACTGTACTCAGGGCAGAGGTCTTCGTGAACGAGGCTGACAACCAGGTTAGAGCCGCTTACAAGATTCTCGGGTATAAACCGATCCAGAAGTCTTTCTCGACTCCCGGATACGTGATCAGAGCTAAGGACCCTAGGCTTCGCCAAATCACTGTGGTGGAGCACGGGTTCTCGTTTTCTGAAGGATCTTCCATCCCCGAGGGCATCTCGTCGGCAGGCTCTTCCTCGTCCCACCAAGCTGCGGAGGCCGAGGGAGCAAGTTTGGAAAAAGAGGGAAAAGTAGTTGATCTGGGTTCGTCCGAGGACGAATTTGGTGCTTTCGACCAAGTCCATCTATCCGAGGATCCCTCTGGTGACTTGGGTGATCCCCATTTATCTGAAGCAGACATTCTGTCACCAAGGATTGGTACTCAGGCCGAGATGGGTTTCAAGAGACAACCTCAAACCAGCCTGTTCGACTTGCTTGAGGGCTAGCCGGGGAAGGACACGCCGAGGAAGTCACAATCCAAGCTTCCTCCACCTCCACCCAAGCTTCCTCCTCCCCCACCTAAGTCTTTGCCTGCGCAGACTAAGTCGCCTTCCACTTTGCCGGCCTCAGACCCTTTGCTCGAGTCCACTGATCCGAAGAGGAAGAGACCTTCCAAGGGCAAAGACCTAGTGGATGGGGGGAGATCTCGTTTCTTCCAAGAGGAAGATGAAGCCCGCCGACCTTCCAAGCAGCTGAGGATTGGTGGTCAGGACAAGGGAAAAGAGGTCATTCAGCAATCCGAGCCCCAGGCCTGGCTGCCTGCCGCCATGCTTTATGGGAAGCCTTTGATGGACGACGCCACCCTCAGGGACTTCCGAGGGGGCGAGGGCGCTCGCGTAGCTGATGCCCTGGAGAGGTCCCTGCTTCTCCCCACTGACATGGCCGAGCTGGGGGGCATGAGGAGGCAGGAAGTTACCCTTAACCTCAAGAGGTACCTGGGTATGGTAAGACTTCTGATACTTGTGCCTTTGTTGAATTTTATTCCTTAGTTCCCAACTTACGGTGTACATGTTTTGATTGGCAGGCTGTCCAGGCCACTTTTAGGCTGGAAGAAGAGGCCAATAACCAGGGTAGAGCCCTGGATCAGGAGTGCGACAAGTACTTGGATGCCGCGAATACTCTTAAGAAATCTGAGGCTGATCTCAAGAAGGTAAGGGAGGACCTGAAGGAGATGACGAGGGCCAGAGACAGCCCGGCATCCGACCTAGCTGGCGCTAAAAAATAGGCTGAGGACCAGAAAGGGCGCCTGCGGGAGGTTGAGGGTCAGCTGTAGATTGCCAAAGAGCATATCGCCGATTTGAAGAAGAAACTGGCTGAGGCAGAGGGAGCTAGAGGCGTTGTCGAGTACGCCAGGGAAGAGGCCCTGAGGGCTAAAGTAGAGGCTGAGTTTGCGAGGACAGAGGCTGAGAGCTCCAAAGAGCAAGTGGAGGAAGAGGCCTTTGCTGAGGGAGTGGCTAAGACCGAGGCTAGTCTCAAGGCTCAAGTACCCGAGGTATGCAGACGCTACTGCTCCCAGACTTGGAATGAGGCCCTCAACCAAGCTGAGGTTGAGGTCTCGTCTGAGCTTAGGAGGGCTGAGAGAGTGTATTATCCCCCCGCCATTCGTGAGGCTGCCTCCGCTGACCCCAAAGTTGGCACCGCCTCTAAAGCGACGGACGAAGGCCAGGCCAGTGCTGCCAACGATCCAATGTCAACTGATAAGCCTGCTAAGGAGACTGGGCACCAAGGGACGTTAGGAAAAAAGGAAATCAGTAACCCAGCAGCGCCCCCAGGACGTGGTGAAGCCTCCTGCTGACTCCCAAGCCACCCCTACCGAGAAGGAGTCCTCCGAAGTTGCACCTCCGAGCCAGGATCTCGAGGCATCAGATGAAGCTTCTAGGCAGACCCCTAAGGACAAGCTGCTTATCAAGTTGAAGAAATAAGTCATCTTGTCGGGCTATCTTATTTCGTCGACCGGGTCCATTATGGTCTCTTTTTCTTTTCGTTCCATTTTTACGTCTTGGTGATACTGTAATGAAACTGTTTTTGGTGTAATATATCCAATCGCCTGTGTTTATTTCTTCGAACGACGCGTCCCTCTATTTATCTTGCTTTAATGCTTTGCTCAATAATCGGTTGATCTTGGCGGTGTGCCAGTAGTGCTTAAATAATTGAAAACGATGGACCCGAGATATGAATTTTGCCTCAGGCTTTAACCGAAAACCAAACTGTCTCAGCAATGCAACTTGTTTCCCCTTTGGATGAGTCACAAAGGATTCTGGTCCACGATGTATACGTTATACAATCACACGTCCTTTGTAAGCTTGCCGAGCCTAAGAGGGCGTTTCAGCACTTAAAGTGCTTTAAGCGATGCTCATGGGCTCGCTTTCGTTTTGCAGCCTTATCAAAGTAGGCGGGGGTAAGTGATCCGAGACACTAGACTCCCTTCTGGCTGCGTTCACAACTTAGTTGAATGCTCTCGCTTCGTTTAGTTGAAAGTAGCTAGTTTAGCATTTAGTCTTGTGAAGTAACTAGTTTCTCCATAGGTTTGAGTCCGAGGACCATGCAAGACCTTGGTTCAGTCTAGTACTTAGTCTTGTGAGGTAACTAGTTTCCCCATAGGTTTGAGTCTGAGGACCATGCAAGACCTTGGTTCTGTCTAACACTTAGATTCTTCTGTAAGTAACTAGTTTCCCCATAGGTTTGAGTCCGAGAACCATGCTAGACCTTTGTTCAGTTTAGTACTCAGGTTTTTTTTTTTGAAGTAGTTAGTTTCCCCATAGGTTTGAGTCTGAGGACCATGCAAGACCTTGGTTCTGTCTAACACTTAGATTCTTCTGTAAGTAACTAGTTTCCCCATAGGTTTGAGTCCGAGGACCATGCAAGACCTTGGTTCAATCTAGTACTCAGGTTTTTTTTGAAGTAGTTAGTTTCCCCATAGGTTTGAGTCCGAGGACCATGCAAGACCTTGGTTCTTTCTAACACTTAGATTCTTCTGTAAGTAACTAGTTTCCCCATAGGTTTGAGTCCGAGGACCATGCAAGACCTTGGTTCAATCTAGTACTCAGGTTTTTCTTGAAGTAGTTAGTTTCCCCATAGGTTTGAGTCCGAGGACCATGCAAGACCTTGGTTCTGTCTAACACTTCGTTGTCACTGTTCGGAGTGAAGGAACTTGTCCTCAACACTGGAATGTTCGCTTCTAGAGCGATAACGGTCTCGGCCTTGCCTTGCCGAGGAGGGACTCCTCCTTAGACTAGGCAATTGGCCCAATATTGACCTGGACAAGGGCGGCTTGTCCCCCCGCCTTTACGCACGATGGTAGGCCCGTTGCTCCAATTTTTTCGCCACTTCTGATTACGAGGCGTCCTTTGACTGTTCGGGTTGTGTGCTTGACATTTCGATATGCGAGGCACGCCCTCATTAATATCTTTGTGGATTAACGCAGATCCAGCGGCTGGTGGCCTCCTTGGAAATTGGTCGGGATTAATGTCGCTAGTAATTCTTCCTTTGAATTCCGTGCGGATTAATTCCCACCAACCTTCGCCTTCAATATAAGGCCCTCCGGGGGGAATCGTCCTTCTACATTTTACGAGTCTTTGAGTTCAACAGGAGCCCTGAGCTCCCAATCCTCTGAGTATTTCCAAGAATTTTGCCAGGATCGCGATCAAGGCTTAGGGGAATGGGATGGCCCTGGATGAGGGCAAGGGCAAGGAAGCCAAGCCCCTTTCAGGAACCAGAGATGCCGCCTAGACCCTGGACGGCGCAGTTAAGGCAAAGGGGGCGGGGGCCAAATGTGTCCCTACCTTTCAACCGAGCAAGAAGGGAGGTCCTCCTTCTTCAATCGAGAGCTGTAGCGGTCATAAGTCACGTCAGATTTTCAACGCGGCAAGGCTTGGGCGTCATCTTGATGGTAGTGCGTCTGGCAATTAGGAAGGAGGTCCATGAGGAACATAATATTTTTCTCCGGTACGCGTCCATGCCTGCCCTTCAAGCTGGTAGTGATTTGCGTCCAGCTTACCTGCCGATGGAGGTTTGCAAGATTACGTTACGATCGGTGCCCGAGTGTTGCCGCCTTCAATGCTTAATTATCGTGAGGCTAGGGGAGCATCAAGGGAACGTCCTGGGATGGGGTCGTCAGGCGTTTCCACTCCTTCTCCTCTCTCGTTGCCGGTACCATCCATACGAGCTTGGGAGTTGTTGGTAGCCTTAAAACAAGCCTGCCTCAACCTCGCTTTCCTGCGGCTAGCTTTAGAACAAGCCCGTCTAAGCCTCCGTTTACACATTTAGCTTTAGAACAAGCTTGTCTAAGCCATTGTTTGTATTTTTAGTTTTAGAACAAGTTTGTCTAAGCCTTCGGGCGTATGATGTACTTTTCCTTCATTTAATAAAAGGATGTACTGTTTACTTGCTTCATTCTCTGAATCTTTCATTTTTCTGCAACAACTGTTTCTTGAGTGGGTGCGTTGTTTTCCTCTTTTTTTTTAACGGGACTCAGAATCGGTGTCAGCGGCGGCGACGAAAAATTTGCCTAACCTTGTGTAAGCTAGCCACGTAGGGATAATTGACCATTGCGCTTGCTAATGCACAAGTTCTCCCCACAGACGGCGCCAATTGTAGGGACTGGGTTTGAGCACCTTTACTGTGGAGTGAGTGAACTCAAGCCCAGCTAACCCAATACAATGAATTTGTAGAGAGCAGGTTCAAGAACTAGGCCTTAGCACGCGGACAACGCCCAATGTGATATTCGCCACCATCAAACGTAGACGAACCGAAATTATCTTAGAAAGTCTGTCCTCGGCTTGGTCCGAGGAGGTTGATGGTAGTCTTTATCCCCTTCGAA
The DNA here is from genome assembly GCA_019022515.1 of Quercus aquifolioides. Lineage (NCBI taxonomy): Eukaryota > Viridiplantae > Streptophyta > Magnoliopsida > Fagales > Fagaceae > Quercus > Quercus aquifolioides. The sequence goes on along the minus strand of CM032329.1, from coordinate 17,082,582 downwards.
TGGTCTCTCTTTTTTGATCTGTTTCTTCCCATTATATAGTCTTCCTCCAACGATCCCTTTCCTCCACTTGTTGATCATCCATGCCCTTCTCTGACACTCCGTCCCATCAGCCACCTTACCAAACCCCCTGTGAGTTGCTTCAACCGAGACAGCACTGCTCAGGGGTCATTTCTCCATTAATGCTGCCGGAACATTAGTCGTGCGCATTTAATGTGGAGGTGACAGTTCATCCTGGTCTTGCTCCTCCACTATGCTTCCATGGCTGACATGTTGTACTTGCTCTTTCTCCTTAGATGCCCTGGAAGGCTGCCTATGGTGGCCCGTTACTTCCTCTTCCCATGGTCTTGGTTGGCCGAGGACAGGGTTGTCCTCGACAAGGTTCCTGGGAAATTTGGACTTTCACACTTCGTCCTCGGGCGTTTCCTCCTCCTCGGCATGGGCCTTGGGCTTGGTATAAAGTAAGCTGGGGTTGCCAAATTCTCTGACCCCACAATTATTTAGTGTCTTAGCGAACAACATTTTCTTTCACCTATTCTTTTATTTTGTGTACTTTTGTTTTTTCTTTTTTAATAATTCTTTTTATTTTTAGGGCATTGCAATATATAATTGCAGTTTTTGTGAGAAGTCTTTCATAATGTTATTTTCATTCAACATCTTAACAGAGGAAATTTTGGTACAAGTTTTTTTTTTTATTTTTTAATCCAAAATGTTAAAATGCCAAAATATGAGCAAACGATTTTTTTTTTTAAACAAAATTTAAGGAGGAGCTTTTTAACTATGACCCAAATGATTTAAAGACCGAATTTGTGACCGCCAAATTCTGGTTACAAGTCCCACCCATAAATTTAGAATTTCCTTATTTTACAATACCAAACACAACGACTGATAAATCCCCTCTCAGATTTTGGCTTCTTGTAGAATTTCAAATTCAAATCTTACCCAAACAAACCGTTATAAATTTATAGGTGCAATTTATATTGTTATGAAATTTACAATTTTACGTTTTAAAAGTGTTTATCTGTGATTTGGAAGTTATCACTTTATGCCTCTTGAGGTGGCCTCTATTAGTCCTCCATAATCCACCTCATCCTTTCAACAAATAATAATAATAATAATAATAATAATAATAATAAATAATAATTAACTAAATGAATGAAGTTGTAAAAATGAGGGTTTTATAAAAGTCAATAACACATACACATCTCTTTCAACGACCATAGCATATATTCAGATTCATAAGCACAGAGCAACACTTTGCTTGGCATAAAAATCCTAGCAAGCAATAGGATTTGGAAGTAAAATGGTTGGTTATCTTGCAATAATATTTGAAGGGGGATTTATTTCAAGTGGTTAAAGTAACAACTAACAACTTCCAAATCAAAGATAAACATTTTTAAAGCAAGTTTAATCATAGGTGGGTATATTGTAATTAACCATTTATATAATCATAAATTGCTATTTATGTTGTTTGTAAATATTACTTAGAATAAAAAATCAATTGGATTAATCAAAATTTTACCAATAATAATAAAAAAATAAAACAAAAATGTGTATATATGGATTTAGGCTAGTGTATAATAAAATTTAGTGAAAAGTTAACAAATGTCCTAAGAACATTAGTTTAAGAACTATTTTTAGAAACTTGTTATGGAAAAAGAAAAAAAGTAACTAACTTTTTTGATAATTTTTTATATTTTTCATGAAATTAGTATTAAAACTTTTTAAAAATAGTCTATTAACTGTTGTGCTAAGAACACTCATTAACAAGACCCATAAGTCATAGAAGTTACTAGTGTGCCAAGTGAATATCCTACGTAATTGCTATGAGTTGTAAACTTGTAATGTTAAAAAAATTATATATATATATATATATCTCTCTCTCCCCGGGCCGCCGCCGCCTAGAGCAGAAAAATTACTTGGTAGTTGACACTTGTCAGTAGCTAAATCCTAACAACTCAATCCTTGGATTTGCCTAAAATTCATGATGCCCCTTGCCATATAATTTTTTTAAGATATAAATGTAAATACATCCGGATCCTTTACACTCATGCCATTTAATTCTTCAAATGTTGTTTTGTCATATAAGACAAAACCAAGACTACTATAAAATTATTATATATAAAAAAAAAAACCTACACACACTTGACTCAATGGTCACTCTATAAGTATAAGTGTTTGTGGGGTGTGGGGGTAAAAGCCGGGTTTAAGTTTCCAAGAGAAGGAGGTATGCCATGCATCAAATGCATGTTTCCTCCCTCTCACGTGGAGGTAAATCCCACACGAACATGCATTCAATGCATGGTGTATTTTTTAGACTATGGAGCAAACATGGGGTATTTTCTAGGAAACATGCATCCTACAGGGAGTTCCACACATATACACTTAAATTTAGACTAGAATATAATTTCTATCTTGTATAAAGTTTTTTTTTTTAAAAAAGACTCAACTCAATTATTGGGCACATACTAGTCGGTTCAACTTGTTAAGTTTGGAGTTAAAATATCGAATAAGTACACTAAAAATTAATTGATGTCTTGTTAGTAAATACTTGGCGCGATGGTTAAGTATAAGTGTTTGTGGGGTGTGGGAGTAAAAGTCGGGTTCAAGTTTCCAAGAAGAGGAGGTATGCCATACATCAGATGCATGTTTTTTCTAGGGCTGTCCACGGGTCGGTTTTGGGCCCAACCCGGACTCGACCCGCCGGCGTTGGGTGGGAGGGTGGAGGAACCCGGAATCGACTGCCGGAAAAATCGGTCGAGTTGGTTTCGGGTGAGGGTGAGCGTCGGTCGGGCGCTAGAGTAAAAAAATCATCAAAATCTGAAAAAAAAAAACGTCGTCGGAATCTGAAAAATATCACCGGAATCTAAAAAATCTCGCCGAAATCTGCATTTTTTTGCTGGAATCTGAAATTTTTCACTAAAAATTGCTGGAATTGGCCGGATCTGGCTAAATCCCACTAGATCTAGCTAGATCTGGTCGAGATCTCCTCAGATTTGGTCGAGATCTCCTCGGATTTGGCTTGATTTTGCAGGTTTGGCCGGATTTTTTATACAACTCCGGTCGGGTTCGAGTTGCTCGGGTTTTGGAGAAGCAAACCCGTCACTCAACCTGCCAGTGTCGGTTCTTGAGAACGGAAACCCGCCGCCGACCGACTGGACCTTCAGTTTGGGCCGGAATCGGGTTGCCGACGGGCGGTTTGGCCGGGTTGTCAGGCTCCGGTCGAGTCTGGACAGCCCTTGTTTTTTCCTTCTCACATGGAGGTAGACTCCACACAAACATGCATTCGATACATGATATATTTTCTAGACCAGGGAGGAAACATGGGGTATTTCTAGGAAACATGCATTCCATAGGGTGTTTCACACATATACACTTAGATTTACACTATAATATAATTTTTATCTTGTATATAAAAAAAAAGGGTAAAAATGCAAAACTAACCCTCTAACTTTCAGTCTTTTTCATTTCAGTCCTTTAATTTTCAGTTTTATCATTTCAGTTCTCTAACTTTCAATTATTATTAATTTGGTAAACTCTAGTTATGTCCTGCATTTAATTGAGCCAAAACAACCTTCGTTTTGGTTTTTTTTTTTTTTTTAATAAATTTTGGAATTTAAAGAAAATAAAATTCTTTCTTCAATCAAGACCTCCGATTCTTTCTTCAATCCTCGCCCGAACAATCTTCACAGAGACGCCGGAATTGCCGTCGACGACGACGACGACGAGAAACGACGCGAAGAAGAAGACTGGAATTGGGATCGCTGGCGAAAGCATTTCGACGAAATCGACTCCCAAGAGCGACTCGTCTCTATCTCGAAGGTATAGAGGTTTTTCATTTTTGGGTTCTTTATGTTTTCTAATTTTTTTTTATTTTTTATTTTAGTTCTGTTTTTCCATATCTGGTTCCATTTCTTGTTAGTAATTTGACCATTAATAAGTGCGCGTTATGTTAATATCAGTGAGTGATTTGGGTGTGGAATGATTCCTCTGTTTTTTATTTATTTATTTTTTTTAAATTCCGAAATTTATTTTAAAAAAAAGAAGCTAAAACGACTTAGTTTTGGCTCAATTAACAGCAGGACATAATTGGAGTTTAACGGAGAATCAAATTGACAACAATTGAAAGTTAAAGGATTGAAATGATAAAACTGAAAGTTAAATGACTAAAATGAAAAAGACTGAAAGTTAGAGGGTCAGTTTTGCATTTTTGCAAAATTTTTTTTTTTAAAAGTCTCAACTCAATTATTGGGTACATACTAGTCGGTTCAAGCTCATATCTTGGCTAGGCAAGCCAAATTTTTGAATGTGTGTAATATTTGGGTAGAGGATACTCCACCCAGTATAGCAGATCAAGTTCAAATAGATGTAGCCCAATGTAACTTTATTTCTAGTTAATGAAAGTATTTGAAAGGGCTGATATCAACAAAAAAAAAAACTTGTTAAGTTTGGAGTTAAAATATCGAATAAGTAAACTAAAAATTAATTAATGTCTTATTAGTAAATACAAGGGTTGAAATCGTATAAAATTTATTTAAAAAAATTCTCTTGCATATATAGTAAGACATCTTTTTCTTTTTAACCAAAAAAAAAGAAAAAAAAAAGAGACATCTTTTTCTTGTAGATAAGACAGATAAGATAAAAAAAATTACGACTTGTCCGTTTTATGATCGTTCTTTAGTAACAGTTAAGCTAAGTGAAACCAATAAGACTGTCATGGGTTGGTGGGAGATTTATCTTTGGTCAAAACTTTGTTTCTCTTCAATTTGCAGTTTTATCGTATGAGTTCTGAGATAGAGATATACTTCCTTGTTTCTCTGTAAATCCTCTCTTTCTGTCTTGCTCTGTGCCTTTTCAATTTATGATTTGTGAAATTGGTGATAATTTGTTTCAATTGTTAAACTTCTTTTTAATTTATTTATTTTTTAATCTAGTAAGTTTCTGTGCTTCATTTTCATGAAGAAAATTTATCTCTTCCCCTCTGTCTATGCAATCTCTCATGCCTCTTCCTTAAAAAAAAAAAAAAAAAGTTTTACTTTTACTTTTTCTTTTTCCTGAACTAGTGAAAATTTGAAGTAATTGTATTATTTTTGCATAATTAACGTAATTTTATTATTTAATTGTATTAATGTAATTGTGATGAGGCTAAAGATTTTTGTTTTACAATGTCAATTCAGGCTCTGAAATCTAAACAGACAACTGGGTTTTGCTCAGAATTTGTAGTAGTTGATTACTTGACATGGAAGTATGCATAGATTTCTTGAATTGGCTCGACCCGGACATATCAGTGCAAATTCTGATGTATTTGGAGGACCCATCTGATCTTGTCCATGTTAGTTCTGTGTCACGGTCTTGGCGAGATTTCGGTGAGCTAAAACAGTTTTAAATGTGTACATTTCTGCTTTCTTCAGTATCATAGTTCATTGACTCATAGATTTTTCTAATGCTACATACCCCCCAATTCATTTTGAGTATCATAGTTTATAAGTAAATAAAAATAGCTCTCTAGTTGAATTGTTTTTTTTTTAATAGATAATAAGAGTTTTATTAATAAAAAGGAACAATGTGTTTACGATTGTAAACTCACTGCCCTTGAATCTCTAGTTGAATTGTTAGTAGTAGTATAAACAAATTTAGTAAATGGAAGTTTATGGAGAAAAATGTTTGGTATTTATACATGCAAGTAGTAGTGATTTTTTTTTAATGATTCATTACTGTTATAGGATATAGATTTTGCACATAATTATGAAATAGAAAACTTGGTCATATGGGTAGTCTTTGCAAAAGAAGGTAATGGACTAGATTAGGGAAAGAGACTATTTAAGTAAAGAGATATTGTCATTTGGTAGAACTTTATGTTTTCATTAAAGCGAAAATGAAAGAGAATGAATTGAAAGTGCCAATGAGCTCTAGCTCAACTAGCACCTCCTCCCCTTGCCAATGCTAGGTGGAGGGTGAGGTCGTAGACTCAAGACCCACCATGTGAGTAACTTGCTAATAAAAAAAAACCAGCAACTTCCTAACCTAAAAACCCTAAAATTAAGACTCAATAATAACTAAAGTAACCCATGAAAGGTGTCAAGAAAGCCCCACATCAATACTAGACCACAAATCTTGAATCTTTTGGTATTTAATCTTGTTTTTCCTTGAACTCTTTATTGTCCACATCATTGTGTTTCTGTCAATTTGATAGTTTGAGAACTCTGAAACTAGAGTGTTTAATTACTAGTTCAGAGCTTATGTGATTGAAATTTTGAGAAAAAAATAATAATAGAAAACTCTTTTTTAAGGGGTTTCAGTGCCTGCAGGAACTAAAGATACTGATTACTGATAGTTTGAACTTTTTATGTACTGCAGTAATTGCAAATGGCCTTTTTAAGCACTTGTGCTTGAGAATGTTTCCTCAGTTATCTAGAGTTGCTTGTGTTATGGAATTGAACAAATGTAGGGCAAAGAAACCTGTAGAAGTTGGCTCTAGCTATTCAATGGAATGGGAATCTTTGGCAAGGGATCATAGGGTCTATGCTACTTTAGCTCAAGTTTGTACATCATTTATTGTTGAGGATTGCATTTCTGAAGCAATTAGTGCTTCTAGCACTGATCATTATCCAGATGAAAGTATTCATAATACTCTCCTACCAGCATATACATGGAGAGCTTCATACTGGTCAAGTAAAGGGCAAAGTAATCCTGCGGTGCCTGAGACACTAATATACAAGCTGAAGTCTGAGTTTTGTGTTATTACTGAAATAAATATATGCCCTTTCCAAGGTATGTGTCAAAACTTCTGCAAACTATGTGAGCTTCCTTTTTTTCTTGACCTTTGAAATGTCTTTTAATGATGATGTGATATGTCTATTTGTTTAGAACTTTTATTGAGTTTGCATATATATTCTTCCAATTCTGTTCGATTTCGAATGGGTCATCCCAAAGGCCCTAATGATTTAGGGAGTTGTCATCTGGGTGACTCATTGCCTTGTAATGCTGATGACACTTTCATTTGGACTTATACTTCACCAGAATTCCCAATGGCTCAGGTGTGTTCTAGTACTACTTTATGTATTTTTTTTTTGGGTGTGTGTTGGGGTGGGTTCTGGATTGAGAGAATTGTTAGGGATTTGGCATGTCTATTGCTGAAGTGCATTTTTGCAGGCATTGCTCTGTTAACACCCATCTAAAATGCAACTTTCTTTGCCAACAACATCTACTTATTGTTTGATTATGGGCTATGGCATACAATATCCTTTTTATTCTTCTGGTCTGCCTTCCATGCTGCCATAATAGGTTTTCAGCACCACTTCCTCCGCACACACCCCCAAACACCCCCCCCCCCCCCTTCCCCCAAAAAAAAAAATCAATAGGAGCCAGGATTGGAGGAGGTGGAACATGAAAGATATTTTAACCCATTTGGGATGCCCATTCCTGATCATCTTACCCATACCTGAACACAGCAGCCCATCTAGCCTCCATATGTAGAACTCTATTCATGCTTATATATGATGTAATACTATTTTGATAAGTTGGAAAAGTGGGTATGACTTATCAATTATAAGTGCAACTATAGATATAGGTCACTTGTCCTCACCCCCTCATTTCATGTTGAACCTGAAGTGAATTTAAGAAGCTGGATTTGGCAACTGCCTGAGAATGAGCCATCAATTTGCCTGCCTTCTTGGCAAAAGCTTCAGTAATTCAAAGATTTGCAATTAAGTAATAACCTGATTTTTGCATGTGATGTATTCCCCTCTACAAAAGCTTCAGCAATGAAAGGGATTCAGAGTCACCCTGATTTTTGCTCATATGTGGCATATTCCCCTCACTGAATAGCAATGTTATCATAGCTGCTTGGATATTCCATTCAATGTAGCGGTTCCATTAGTATTCCTTCTCTGGGAGACTTGATTTGAGCCTCCTACAATCAATCACAAGCTATGCATTAGACATTAATACAAGCATCCAATTCTGAAATGGGGTTGGAGACAGAAATTCCCTAAGCATAGTTTCTGTGAAGCTTTTATTTTGAAGACTGTTTTTGTTTGTGTTCAGTGTGTATGCATGGAAGAACCCTAGATAGCAAACTAATATGTAGATTAACTGATATGTCATAAAACAGATAATGGATTTTATGTATGCCTTTTTGTGGTAAAGAAAGGTGGATCAAAAATAATATTATTCTCCAGCCATAACCACATTATGGATCCTTCGATGGTAAGTGCCTCCTTTTATGAGAAGTGCCCTCCCATTCTAATCCAGAGTTTTTTTTTAATCAAAAGAAAGGCGGATTCTTTCTGTCAATACAAAAGCGCTTGACCTGATTGGAGCTTCCTACAATCAATCACAGGCTATGAAACAGAAATTTATATAAGCCATCCTATTCTGAAATAAGGTTGAAGGCAGCAATTTCCTGAAAGCTTAGGCAAAGTTTCTGTGAAGCTTTTATTTTGAATACTGTTTTTGGTTGTGCACACGGAAGAACGTTATCTAGTGAACTAATATGTAGATTAACTGATATATATAGCACAACACAGATAATGGATTTTATGCACACCTTTTTATAGTAAAGAAAGGCTGATGATCTTACCATTTGATCGAAAAATAATATTGTTCTCCAGCCATAACCAAGTTATGAATCCTTCTGTGGTAATTATCTCCTTTTATGAGAAGTGTTCTCCCATTCTTAACCAGAGATTTATTTATTTATTTATTTTTTTAAATCAAAAGAAAGGCAATTTTTGCATTAATTTAAAAGAGCTTGTACATCAGAAATAATATATTTGTCCAAAAACACTGGATTGTCCCCCTAACCGCACTTCTGTACTTATTGAAATTTTCTTTTTTTTGATAGGTGATCAGAGAACTGTTATAAATGAGAAAAAAGAAAAGTACAAGTAGTTCATGATAATGAACAACAAGAAATAGAAGAACCAAACAGCAAAACAAAAGATAAGGAAATCAGAAAGATAAACTAAGGGATAACATAAACTCTGAAAGAGACGAAGAATCAGTAAATCCCCAACAACAAGCCCACTCAAAAAGACTACGCTAGCATAAGACCTTTAACTCATCCAACGTCTTCTCTATGTTCTCAAAGGAGCGACGATTTCATTCCAACCAAACAATCCACATTAAGCACCCTGGAATCAAATTCCAAATATTCGAGTTGTGCTTCCCAAGCCATTGATGCCAGCAAGATAACAAACTCACCGTCGATCTTGGCATAACCCAATGTATACCAAAAGCTTGAAGCATGAAGGACCATAAGGTATGTGTAACAGGACAATGAAGCAGAAGATGGTCTACCGACTCCCCATCACCACAACACATACTACACCGATTTACCAAAGGGCGATCCCTAAGCATGAGATTATCCAAAGTGAGAATCCGATTGTGCGCAGCTGTCCACAAGAAGAAGGCCACTCGCTTAGGAATCTTTGGGTTCCACACACCTTTCCAAGGAAACAAAAGATTTGGATTGCCCTGAATTGCTTGGTAATAAGATCAAGTATCAAACTTACCATCCCCTTTGAGCCGCCAACGAAGCGTATCCCTCCTATCCCCCCGAGGAATACGAGACTGGATAAGCTGAAGTAGAGAGTAAGATGCAGCTAGCTCCCAATCTTCAAAAGCTTAAAAAAACCTTAAGCCCCACACTCTGAAAGTACCTCCTTCCGGAGTCCACAAAACCTCAGAGATGCATGCATCCTTTGCAGCTGAACAGACATAAAGCTCAGGATAGGGGTCTTTTAGGGTATTATCCCCAATCCACCTATAATGCCAGAAGCGGATACGGGTGCCTTCACCCACTACAAAAGACAAATGCTTAGAAAAACTCTTCCACCCTTCATGAATGCTTCTCCAAAGACCACAACCATGAGTCCTCCTACACACTTTCGTACACCACCTCCCATGACCCTCACCATATTTTGTGGAGATTACTCTCCGCCAAAGATGGGTAACTTTTTGCCCAAAACGCCACAACCATTTCCCTAATAAAGCTTGATTAAATGACGCCACACTTCTTATCCCCAAACCACCCAATTTGACAGGTAAACACACCCTTTCCCAAGCCACCAAAGGATATTTGAAACTACCCTCAGAAGACCCCCAAAGGAAATTCCTCTGAATACGTTCTATTCTAGCAGCCACAGCTTTAGGAATAGTGAAGAGAGATAGAAAGTACGTTGGAAGACTTGAAAGAGTACTCTTTAGTAATTTGAGCCTACCACCTTTAGATAAATAGAGACGCTTCCACCCTGAAAGTTTCTTTTTCATCTTCTCCAAAATAGGATTCCAAATCGAAGGTGTCTTAAAAGAAGTTCCCAACGGCATTCCCAAATATTTCATAGGTAAACTCCCCGCTCTACATTGAAGAATACTAGCCAATTCAACTAGATTATTCACCTCCCCAACTGGGACAATCTCACTTTTCCCAACATTAACCTTCAAACCTGTAAATGCCTGAAAACAAGACATCGCCAACCTTATAAACAGCAACTGATCCTTAAAGGCATCACAAAATAAGATAGTGTCGTCTGCAAACAACAAATGAGAAATCCGCACATCAACAGAATTCACTGCTCCCACATGAAAACCCCGAATAAGGTTATTCTCCTCTGTCTTCTTCAAAATTCTGCTTAAAACCTCCATTATCAAGAGAAACAAAAGAGGGGATAGTGGGTCACCTTGTCTCAACCCACGAGAACTTCCAAAGAAACCTTCAGGGGATCCATTTACTAGGACCGAAAAACGGACAAAAGTAACACAAGCCTTAATCCACCCCCTCCATTTCAAACCAAAACTCATCCGGTCCAACAGATAAAACAAGGCCTCCCAATTAACATGGTCATATGCTTTTTCAATATCAAGCTTGCAAATCACCCCCGGTAATCGGCTCTTCAGCCTACTATCCAAACACTCATTAGCAATGAGCACTGAATCCAAAATCTGCCTACCACCAACAAAAGAATTCTGAGACTCGGAGATGAGATTATCCAAAACCGCCCTCAACCTGTTTGCCAACACCTTGGACAACAACTTGTACACACTGCCCACCAAACTGATAGGGCGAAAGTCCTTAATGTTAACAGCATTACACTTCTTAGGGATTAAAGTGAGAAACGAAGCATTCAAGGACCGTTCAAACACAGAGTGTCGATGAAAAAAATCAAAAAAATCCATGATATCCTTTTCCACAACACTCCAACAATGATGAAAGAAAGCCATGGTGAAACCATCAGGACCAGGGGCTTTGTCACCCTCCATCTCCCTTAAGACCTGGAGGACTTCTTCCTTTGTGAACTCCTTCTCTAAGGATAGCCTCTCCTCCTCCACAATACAAGCAAAATCTAAACCATCCATAGAAGGGCGCCCCAAATCAGTTTCCTTATACAGCCCTTGATAGAAGAGAACTAATTGAGAGCGCACCTCCGTCTCATCCTCATAAAGAACACCATCCACCTCGATCCTCTTAATGTGATTAGCATTTCTATGAGAGTTTGCTAATCTATGAAAGAAACGAGTATTATTATCTCCCTCCTTCACATACAAAGCCCGAGATTTTTGTCTCCAAGAAATTTCCTCAAGGGAAGCCAATTGTTCTATATCTCCTTTGAGTTGAATACGACGGAGTTGATCCTCACCCGAAAGCCCCAGCAACTCCTCTCTCGCATCTAAACCCATCAGTTCAGTTAGCAAAATTTTTTTCCTAAGAGCCAAGTCACCAAACTCCTCCCTATTCCATTTTTTTAAGTCAGCTTTCAAAGCCCTCAGTTTTTGAGCCAAAATAAAACTTGGTGAACCCACAAAACTGTACCCATTCCACCAATGTTGAACTCTATCAACAAAACCCTCAGCTTTCAACCACATATTTTCAAATTTAAAGGCACTCCGACCACGACGAACAACACCAGCTTCCAACAAAAGCGGGCAGTGGTCTGAAATAACACGAGGAAGCACCCTTTGGGATACATTCTCAAAATGTTCCTCCCAATCTAGAGAAACCAAAGCTCTGTCAATTCTTGACATAGAGGGAAGACCAGAGTCTCTAAACCAAGTGAAGGAAGCACCCTCTAACGGTAAATCAACTAAAGAATTACTCTCTATAAAGTCCGAGAAAGCAAACATAGCAGGACTAAACAACTCACAGCCAAGCCTTTCACTTGGGTACCTAATGTAATTAAAATCACCTACCAAGCACCATGCCATGGGCCATCTGGCACGCACCTGAGACAACTCCTCCCATAATGCAGCCCGCTGTCCATCTTCATTGGGGCCATACACACCTGTACAAGCCCAAACAAAGTCATCCACCACTCCTCTCAGTAAGACACTGACAGAAAACTGCCCAACAATAATGTCCAATTGTTCAAAAACCCTCTTATCCCAAATTAGCAAGACCCCTCCCGAAGTTTGCACCGCGTCCAAAACAGCCCAATCAATGAAAGGACTCCCCCATAAACTCCGAACAAAAACAACATCAGTAGAAGATACTTTCGTTTCTTGAAAACAAACAATATCACACTTCCAATCTTTTAGAAGATTCTTACAAACCTCTCTCTTCTGGGGATTGTTAAGCCCCCTTACATTCCAAGAAAGTAGCCGTAGAGTCATTTACAACTACCAACAACCCCTAAAGCAGTCGAAGAAACTCTGCTCCTACTCCTAGAAGAGACACCCTCGTAATTAACAATAGAGATAAGCCCCTTAAGCTCCCTGAGACCTCGTGACCCTGAATTAGCCGGTCGCTTGGGCACCCCAACATCAATCACCTTGAGACACTCCTGTTCCAAAAGGCGAAACAGAGCCAAACATTGAGCTTCGTGTTTCAATATAGGGAACCCCACCATGTTGCAGAAATTTTTCATCAATTGGGACACCCAGTTCGACTATGATCCAGACTCCATCACCTGAGTTCCTTCTGTAGAGTCCTGAACCAACACCAACTCTCTGAGATCATTGGGTTCCCACCGAGACAGAGGGTCACACTCCAACACACAAAAATCTTTTACTCCACTTCCACCACTATGGTCAGACCCTTCACTGGACTTCCACGGAGAGAGGTGAAGCTCAGAAACTGACTGAAAATCCCCAACAGAAACCACTGACCTTTGTTGCGTCCTATGGGCATGGTGGTGACACCTCTGATCTTCAACATGATCTTCCCCTACCACAAACTCATCTTCAACCCCATTGCCCAGGTTAGAGAGAGGAGAAAAACGGTTTTGAACCATAATCTCCGCCGTCGCTGAGCTACCCACCATAACACTGGTGGACCCAGAGTCACGTTTGCCTAAACCAAGAGTTGTCTCAGCATCGGAGATTGAGCCCATAGAGAAACCCGCCTTAACGGAGGCGAGAACCACCGCGTCGGAGCTACCACAAGGCGATGAGGCTTTTCCGGCCACTGGGTATCCAAGAACTCTCGACGGGATGGGTGCGAGAAGCTCCGAAGCTTGATCGGAGCTGGAAAACGACGATCCACCTACTGTCGGAGCCTCAGGCATCGCCGATGGCACCGTTGACTCCATCGGAGGCTTTGAGCTCTCACCCACCACACATACACTCTGATTGCCAAACCCACTTGCACCCAAACCAAAAGGACCAGAAACCTCTCCGTGGGCCTTAGTATTTTGGTTAGCTAAATGGGCTTTTTCAAGCCCAGGTGCAATATTAAACAACACAGGCCCAGTGTTAATGGACTTGTGCTGAGGATATGGGTTCATCCACTTAACCACTCTTTTTTTCCCATCAGAAATAGACACCCTCAGTGCCAAAGTAGCAGAAGTCACCTCAAACTTAAAGTCACGCATGGGTCTGCCATTTTAAGAAGAAACAGAAGCACCAGAGACACCCTTCAACACGTTATTTCCCGAAACAGCTCTAGGAAATTCAAATTTCCTAAACTTCTGCTGGTTCCTGATGTTGACAGGTTGCTTCCCATTTTGACCACCACCATCTGTTGGACCACCACCAACGGCTACATCAGAAGACCTCCCTACCACCCTCGCAGTGTTTGAACCAGATAGGAAACTATCTAATTCTTTAGAAAACAAACGCCACCCAGACCGGTTTGAGCTCGCAGGTACCAAAACCCAACCACGACGAGCTCCACCATAATACACCGCTATCTCCACAAAAATACCAGCCTTATTCGACCTTCCCCGGAATTCGAAAAACTTATTATTTGCTCTGAAACGTTTGCACAAGAAATCCTTTCCTGGAACCCAGTCTCGAATATCGGCAAAACATGTGAGAACCCATTCCAATCCCTTACGACTCATCCACACGGAACTATTAATATTCCGACGACATTCGTGAATAGCATAAGAATCAGCCCGCCCGCCATCAAAAGAGAAAGAAAAAGTTTTGGAATCTATGCGAAAAGGACCAATACTGCCCCCTCTACCCTGAGGAGAAGGTTTAAGAGCTGAGGAAGGGGGAGGCACAATATTGGGAAGGGGTGTGGGTGAACTTGTAGTGGTTGGTCTAGGCCATAACGGTGGTTTAAAAGGCAGTTCAGAAGGTGATGGGATGTTCAGGGATGAAGAAAGAGGAGGACAAGAGGGATGAAAAGGAAAAAAACCAAAAGAGGATGGGAATGGGAACGGTGATGGGAAGAAACCAGGGAAAGGATGAAGAGGCTGGTTTAGAGGCAGAGGTAGAGAGGGGATCAGAGGAGGGAAAGGTGTTGGCTGTGTGGTAGAGAAAGGTGTTGGCTGTGTGGACTTGTCTAATATAAGATAAAAGCAAACTACTTAAGATTTGTGAGATTACACTAGTTTTTTTATGGTAGTTTTAACAGTAACTTAGGATGATAATGAAACCATTCATTCACTTTATCTTGCAATTTCTTGTCTTCTGCCTTCAATTAGTTTTTGGCTGAGGTCTATCTGAATGCTATTTTCTCTCTCTTCATCTTATTGTTTGGAAATAGCTGACTTCTTTAATGACTTTCTCATGAGCAGGAAGGTTGCTTGCAGAATTTTAGGCTTCCAGAACCTGTTCTTTGCATTGGTGGAATTTTGCAGATTGAGCTGCTGGGTAGGGTCCAGAGACATGAAATGGATGGCTTATTCTATATATGGTTTGTGCTATACACTCCTTTTCAGATTCTTGTTTCATACTCATTTATGATTATGCTATGGAGGACTTATTAAGCCCTTGAACACCAATTTCCTTGATCAACAGGATCCGTATTTAAAGGGCCATAGTTTTTTTTTTTTTTTTCCTGCACATGCTACATTTAAATTATAATCTATACTATGCATCACTATTTATAGTCTTAAATAATTTTTGAAAAGTGATGTCCATTGCTCTAGTGCTTTCGGTTCATACAAATCATTGTTACATACTAGTCAAGAAGAGGTAAAAGTTTATCCCTGGAGAGGGAAGGATAAGATATTTCCATATAGAATTTACTGAACCAGAAGGAAAAAAGGATAAGACTACATTAGTATTTTTTTCTGACACCAATTTGCTGCTTGGTTCACCTCCGGCACTTTGACTTATATTAGGAAATTTTCGAAATCTATTTTCTTCTGTGAGAAGGGATTTTCATAGTAATAGTTCATGCTCTTGAAAATCTGATTTTTTTTTTTTTTTTTACTTTACTTTCCTTTCCTTTTAACACTTACGTCTTAATGATAGCCTAAGCTTATTGTCAGAATGGCTAGGGACTGGCTTTTTTTACAAGTAAATTTATTGAAAAAAGTGTAGCATGGGAACACTAGTACACAGAATGTATTCGGGTGATTCACCAATGACCAGGGATGGGCTTAACTGGCACATCTAAAACTAGGTTCTATTAGCTTTTATGGAATATTAAATAGCAGAAGCCTTGAAGTGTACTAATGAAATTTGATGCAAGGTTATCAAACTTACTGCTGTATTGGTATGCTATTATATACACTATGTATGGCACAACATGATCAATTCATGTAAATTCCGCCTCTCCCCTCACAGAAGCATCCTACAAAAAATGGCTTGTAGGGGACAGTTTCTTCTTTTCAAATTAATGATTTCCTCTCCTTGTGCTGCAAATTTAACTAACTGCAGAAAGTTGTTTGTAAATTTCAGCATGTCTTATGTTCAAGTTGTGGGGCGTTCCTTATCTCCAACATTTTGTGTAGAAATTCTCGAGCAATCTGGGACATTTGTCTTGAAGAATGACATGCAGGGCAAGTTTTATACCCCACCAAGTTTACCCAAGAATGAGGCCCATTAAATCTCTGATGATCAATTGCAAAGAGGTTTCAGATATTGGCAACATTTTGTGAACATATTGGAGGGAAACGAATATGCAGTAGAATTCATTGATGAATATGAATCTGGTGAAGAGGAAGATGAAGCAGAGGTAGAATATGCTCTCTGAATTTGTTATATGTTATATCCAAAAATAAATAATAAAAAAAAAAATGAAAACAAAATCTAAATCTACTTCCTATGCAGTCTTTCTATCTAGTGTTGTATAGCCTTGAATATTGTTTTTCACTGTTGTAGTGGTATTACTATTACCAGTAGTTTCCAACGAGAATTAGAAATTTTCAGGTCAGTGAGCATGTTGTGACAAAACAGCACATCACTGCTCGTTCTATATCGATGGCCTAATGGCCTAGTGGTGCAATGATGCTCGGCCTCAAACATAATGGTTCACTAGTATGGGAATGGGATAGCCTAAAGTTGTGTTTATCTCACCAAAATATTATTAGAAAAATCAAACTACAAAAGGAAAAAAAAAAAAAAGCAAATACTTTCGAAAATCACAAGAAGACCACCGATCGATCAAGTCTACAATAATGTTTCGCTGATCTTCTTTATTTATTTACTATCAGCGTTTGACTGATGGTCTTCTTTGATTTGATTTACTTTGCTTAATTTTCTGCTTTCATGGCCTATCAACCCGCTCTGCATCATTCTCATCCATCCAAAGTCTGACATGGGGTTACGAAGTATTTGTGAGTTTCAATGCGATGATACTCGCACAAACTTTACCGACCATCTCTTTGCTGCTCTAAAACGGCGAGAGATTTGCACCTTTAGAGATAACAGAGAGATCAAGAGAGGGAAAGACATATGGACAGAGCTAGAGAGGGTGATTTTCTAAGAAACATGGAAAACGAAGGGAAAGTGGCAGACATGAAAGGGAAACTGAGGCAATCGCTCTCCCCAAAGTACCAATTAAACTGGGTCAAAAAGTTTGGTGCTATTGTAGATGGGTTTCCTATTTGTCATTTTCGAAATTATTTACTTTTTTTTTTTTTTTCCCTTTTGTAGTTTGATTTTTGTAGTTTGATTTTTCTAGCTGAGATCTTGATCTCTTGAGCTTCAGCTTGAGCTTGCTTTAATTTCTAGGTCTATTTTCTTTCATTACTGATAAAATCTGGGTTTGAGTTTTGTGTTTTTTGTGATTGTGTTTTTTGAGTTCTTCATGTTCTTCCAAAAAAAGAAAAAAATTAATTTAACTAATTTCTTTTCTTTTTTAAAAAAATAATTAGGTTAGAAATTTTTATATTATTTTTATCTGACGTGGCTTTTTTAAAAAATTAAATTGCTGATGTGGCATTTTTAAAAATGTAAATAAATTTTTTAATATTATTTTAATGAACACGTCAGCATTTACTGTTGGACCGTTTGCCACGTAGGATAATTCTGTTAATTGAGTAATGGCAGGGACTAAAACGGAAAGCGTTTTTCAGAATAAGGACTAAAAGAGATAAAAATAAAATGTAGGGACTAAAATGGGAATCGCCTGAAAATGTAGGGACTAAAAGTGGTTTTTCGCCTATTTATATATATATATATAGAGAGAGAGAGAGAGAGAGAGAGAGAGAGATAGGTTCAAGTTACACATTTTTTAAACTATTGAATTTAAGTAGATCCAACAGTTAAAAAAAAACTTACTAATACAAATTTTTTTATTAGAATCTCATTAATTACCCTAATTTATTACATTCTAAACCTATCTCTAAACCCAACAAAATTTGACGTCTGACTCTCTCTCTCTCCGTTGGTCTCTCTCTGTGTTCCTCCATTGCTCTTCCACCATTGTTCCACCTCCACAAGTTGCCGGCAAAAAAAAAAAAAAAAATAGTCGAACACTGGTTTTTTTTTTTTTTTTTTTTTTTTTTTTTTTTTTTTTTTTTTTTTTTTTCTGGTCTGGGAGGTACCGACGAAGGCACGGCTGCAGTTGAAGCTGAAGTTGGAGCCCCTACAGGCATCATAGCTATGAAGAGCGCTCTCATGGGGGACGTGGTTCTAGCGAAAAGGGGACAGACGAAGGCACTCACAAAATTTTCCCCCTAAAAATTGTGTTTGGGAGTGTTCTGAAGGATCAATTTTTGTTTTGTCTACAAGCCCTTTATCTACATTTCTTCAAATTATTCTGCTTAGGGGGAAATTTTTGGTTAGTGAATTTCATACAAGATTGATATCAATATGTTGTAGATTTTAATGGATAAGAATTCTTACTTAGCCTGTCTTGGGTCCTTGCCATAATGCAATGACTACTTATGCAATTACAGCGTTGCTGATTGCACCTTTATGTTGCTCCGTAGGCTTTACATTTTCTATTTTCATTTTCTGTTTTTAATATGCTAATTGAAAATAATTTTACCAGCTTTAAATTTTAATGTGTTGCAGGATGATGATGATGATGATGATGATATTAGTGGTGATGAGGATATGTCTTTTGGTTCTGCTGAGGATGATGATGAGCCTGAAGAGACACCTAAGAATGTATAGAAATATATCTTTTATTCTCTATAACTCTCTCTTCTATCCATTTGAATATTTTTGACGTTGCTGATGTTTTTATAAATTGTTGATATCACCTCTTTTTGTTGAAGGTTGAATCAAGCAAGAAGAGACCTTCTGAATCCGCAACTAAAACTCCAGTCCCTGCTAAGAAGGCAAAAGCAGCTACTCCTCAAAAAACTGGTGAGTTTGTTTCTATGTTGTCCAAATTTGTTGTTGCTTGCTTTTTAAACTAAGGGTCCAGGGGTTTGATGTTCATGTTTTGTCCCTACAATCAAAGTTGACCTTCCATTTCTTATTCTGGTTGTGTTATTTGTTTTCTAAAAAATCAAAGTTGATCACATGGAAAAATATCTATGTTTGCAACAGTTTCACTCTCTTTTCATGCGTGTTTAATTCCATATCAACTGTTTCATCTCTTGTCCACGCAGATAGGTCGTGCCTTTTGTTGTGAAATGATTGGAATCAATTATTTTTCTGGAAATATGTATCTTCCTGTGACATGATTGGAATCAATAATTTTCTGAGAAAAGCTTACTAAACTCTGCACCTTTAACATGATTTCCTATTTTTTGTTTATATGCTTTAGATGGTAAGAAGGTCGGTGGTCATACAGCGACTCCACATCCTTCCAAGAAGGGTGCAAAGACTCCTGCAACTAGTGAGCAATCTAAGCAGAAGTCCCCAAAATCTGGTGGTTCATTCTCTTGCCAGACCTGCAGCAAGTATGTTTACTCACTCCACTTTTCTCCAATTCTATAACTGAGGTTGCTTTCTAGTCTCACATGCTTCTCTATATATGCACAGGACTTTCGGCCCTGAAGTTGGTCTTCAGTCCCACACAATGGCCAAGCATGCTGGCGATTAGTGACTGGGCTATCACAACATTTGCTGCTGTAGCATGATCTGGATTTTCCTGGAAATGGATTCATAGAGAGCTAGGGGTTATTAGATTTTGGCACCATACATGAGAGAGGGTTCTAGTTGAATGTCCTGTTTTTGGAGTTTGTCTTTCCGGATTTAGTTCTCTCATATTTTTGGATAACGTAAAACGAGGTTATTTTTATTGTTATTATGATTTTTTTTCTTCTTGCTTTGTAATCTGCTTTTATTTTACATAACATGGGAGAATGATGGAAGTCTTGGGAGAATTATGAATGCATTGGATCCAAGTGTGTCTTTATCAAATGAGAGAATTTGGCTGCGATTGTTCAATATGACTAAATAACGAAGTAACTAAATCATTACTTAAAATAAGCACAAATAGTCTTTACTTCAACAGTATGGTCTGTGAAACTATGTGACGAATATTGTCTATGGTATGTAATGATTGTTTATTAATACTTAAATTTGTTTATTTTTTTGGTAGAATTTATCAAAATTAGTAGTTCAGAAAACTGAGAATTGAGGCATAATCAAAGTTCAAAATTAGGTTATGCTAAAAACCAAGAAGAAGATTAGAGAAGATCAAGTGTGACTTATCCAGGCTTTTGTGTGAGTTAACAAGTTTTTGAGTATCAATTTCTTTCCTGTCATGAAGTCGCATGAATCTATTCTTAGGGGTGAAGGAAAATTAAGTTACCTGAAAATATGCAGTGCTGTTTTTGACTTTTTGGTGCCCAGTTCTACATAACAAGCTAAGTCGAAACCAATTCAACATCGTGTGCATTGAAAATTACCTAAAACATGGAAGAGAGAGAGAGAGGACGTTTGATTTCTTTTGCAAATCACTCTTGCTCTAACGCAAACTACTATAGAAACCCAGGTGCATAGTCCCATTAATATTCAATTTTTAGTGAGGTTGGTACTCGTTTTATAATCTATCAATCAAAATGATTTTGGGAGAGTCAAAATGGGGTATTGATATTTGATATTTGTCCCCTTTTTGTTTGGCTTCTTAGGAATACAGGATGCCGTTTCCAACCAAAAAAGGTAAAAGGTTTAAAAATAAAGAACACCTCATTTTGGATTTCTTGTTTACTGATGTTTGGTCACTGTAGCGATTGGAAAATATACGTCGTTAAGTTTGGAAAGTTGGTTTGTCCAAAATTAATGATGTTTGAGTGATTGGAGCAGTGTTTGTAAGGTGGAAAGTAGGTTTGGTGTCGAAATCAGACAATGGAGAAGGTATTGAAGCCGGAGCAGTAGGTGCATGATAGAGAATGAGAAAGGCAAGGTTGTCAAAAAATACAAAAAATAAGATCCTATATTATTTGAGACAAAAACAATTCTTTAGCTCAGAATGACCTTTCAACCAAAATTGATTGAAAATGCCAGAACAATTACAAATGGCTTGATATTTCAGCACAACTTGAAAGTTGAAGGGGGGGGGGGGAAGGATAAGTAGTTAAGTACACTGGACTAAATACCAGTACGGCAAATACCAAGCATATTGACTGAAATGAAATAGCATTCAAAGTATTGCAAAACATAATACACAAAAGCTAAAAAGTTGAATAGCTTAATACCCAATGTAAATCCTAATGATGTCAATGACGATGAACCCAATTAGCAATCCCAAAGCTATTACAAACCCAAAACAAAATAACATCAATTGCCAAATAGCAAATTTTTTCACTGCAGTCAAATGTATTCACTGCAGCCATATCCCTAAAGGCATCTATAATATTTCAAGACCTCACCTACGACTCTCAGAAGCTAACAATTTGGTTGCAGGTACTTTCCTTCTCATGCATAAACCCTGTCCTCTGCTGCTGCACTCAACAACCTGTACATAAATTTCATGGTAAGCTGCAAATAAAACAATATTGGTCCTTAGAAGCAGGGATACCTGAACCTGCAAAACTCATAATATGTAAGATCATAACTTTCCCATAAACTATGGTAAAATAAGGTAAAAGAGAGTTCATAGAAAACTAAACCAAAGACAGAACCATGGAAATTTGATCGTTCCCCTGATGTGTGGTGGTTTCAGAGAGTCCCTGACAGTAAAATCATTCATGCATATACTAATATCTCAAATCAAACAAAAAGTTTCACACATGCTTATGTTGCACGCTATTGAATTTGGTTCCCAGCAGGAGTAAATCAACAAACAAAAACAGACTTTCTCAAAGATTTCCTTTGTGTTGACTAAAGGAAACAGGCTTAACCAATTACTTCCTAAAAATTGTATGCCTAACATTATTAAAATTGACACCGTGCCTCTATAAATCCTCCACAGTAAGAGTTCTACCCATTAGGCTGGTGGTATAAATTCCACACACACACACACACACATATTTATCACAATTCTGGATAAAGGACACCGAAGAAAAATCCAATCAAAGGGAAAAGGATGAGTTGAAATTTTAGATATCATATTGGTGGTTAGGTTTGTTTGATTTAATGCGCCATCGATTACAGTTAGTCAAGGGATTCTAAATAAAGGCATTGACTAGTTTTCTAGCTTTTTATTTTATTTTTTATTAGTAACTACAGTCGCTCGCACCCAGTGGATCCTAATCCCATGAGAAACTGACTAGTTGACAAATAAGGATAAAAGAGATCTAGTTGAGAGGAAAAGAGGGAGGAGATGAAACGGTGAAATCTTGATAGCAACTGATTTTTAAAAGGAATGCAAAGACTAAATGGAAGCTGGAAGCAAAGAAACTGGTTAAAGATGACTTTCGTGATAGATAATAATCCCTTTCATCATACCTGTGCCTCCTGCTTTGACTTTCGTGATAATAATCCCTTTCATCATACCTTTTGCTAGAACCACGTCCCCCATGAGAGCGCTCTTCATAGCTACGATGCATGTAGGGGCTTCGACTGTGGCTGTGCCTTCGTTGGTACCTCCCAGACCAGAAAAAAAAAAACAGAGCACTCACAACAAAAAAGAAAGGAAAAATAGAAACAGTGTTCGGCTAGGTTATTTTTTTTTTTCTGCCATCAACCTGTAGAGGTGGAACAATGGTGGAGGAGCAATGGAGGAAGAGATAGAGAAAGAGAGAAACGTAGGTTTAGAATGTAGAGAGAGAGAGAGACAAACGGAGAGACAAACAGAGAGAAAGAGAAACGTAGAGAGAGAGAGAGAGAGAGAGAGAGAGAGAGAGAGAGAGTAAGACGTTAAATTTTGTTGGGTTTAGAGATAGGTTTAGAAGGTAATAAATGAGGATAATTAATGAAATTTTAATAAAAATATTTGTAATAATGAGAGTCTTTTTTTAACCGTTAGATTTATTTAAATTCAATGGTTTAAAAAATGTGTAACTCTTTTAGAGTTACACTAGGTGTAACTTAAACCTAAATAAAAATAAAAAAGAGTAAAACTTTGTTTCCAATTATTGATTAGTTTTACTTGAATATTCCTCTAATTTTAAATTCACATTTCTCACGGTTGAAGTCTTTTTTCCAAGATTCTCAAATGTATTAGGCATATGTAAACAAACTTTTGACATGAGGGTAAATCCCACAACCCGCCCCTATGTGAGTGGTTACATATGCTCAATTCACAAGATACATTCTCTATTCTTTTATAATAATAATAATAATCTTAAAAGTGTTCATTTTGAAGGAATAAAATATTTCAAGATGAAGTTTGGGATAGTATTCCCTATATACAATACCCCAGCACTTAAGGATCATTTGGGAGAGAATGACAAAAGTTTCATTTGGGACAGAATAAATAAATATAAGGATGTTAGAAAAGATAGTTTTCTGCCGTATGTTAGTAGAAAGAATAGATATAAGTTCTTTTGCTTGGTTGAAAAGAAAAATGGAAGGAGAGAAAAGTACTTTGTGTAAAATTGCTACCATGCTTGATTACATACGAACTATTGTTTTTTTAGTTGTATATGATAAGTATTTTCAATATTATATAAGAAAAAAATAATGTTATTAAGTAAATTAGTAAAGTAGATATCTTATATTCATAAAAAAAATGATTATCTTTTAAAAGTTAACACATCACACTTATTATATTATATTACTTAGGCGATGTGAGACAGTGGTCGTTATCCTAACACACCTAACCCCACCCATTCGTAACAAAACCTTGCGGACTTGGCTCCCCAAAGAGGACAAATGGCTTGCAGGGGTTGAACAAAAATTCTCCCCTACAAAAAAGCGCTTTTTGGGTTGAGGTATGTTAGGATAACAATCACCGCCCATCTATTTGTATCTGCCCCACGGTGCCAAGCGTGTGAAAGTTTTGTTCCGAAGGGGTGGGGTTATCCCACATCGCCTAAGGAAGTGCCCCACTCATGCTTTATATGCCCTTGGAACTTGCATGAGTGTACCACTACTATACATGTGTAGTAGTGGTACACTCATGCAAGCTCCAAGCTCATATAAAGCATGAGTGGGGCGCGTACTTAGGTAATGTGGGACGGTGGTCGTTATCCTAACACACCTAACCTCACCCCTTCGTAACAAAACCTTGTGGGCTTGGCTCCCCAAAGAGGACAAATGGCTTGCAGGGGTTGAACAAAAATTCTCCCCTACACTTTTAATTTCCATCAATTCTATAAATAAGGGAGAAAAAATAGTGCGATTAGTTAAATTGACACATTATAAAAATAACATGTCACAATTATAATATAATTTTGACTCTTTTCGTATTCATTCAATTGACATCATCAAAAAGAAATAATGTGGCATAAAAAGTTTTACATTTATGTCTTTTTATTAGATAGTGAAGAGAAGAATATAATTGTAAAAAAAAAAAAAAAAAAGTTGCGTGGCTGTAAATATAGTTGGCAAAGGAGTAGAAATTTCATTATTTGTCCATTCACCCATTTTTCTCCCTTTATCCCCATTTCCGGGAGACGATATCTTCTGTGCCGGGCTTACTGACTTGTGGGTCCCACAAACATGGGACCCAAATGTCAATGAGAGAGATGCATGTAGGACTCACATGTCAATGAGAGAAATATTGTATAAACTTAGCGCATATAAAAATTTCTCCTTGATCAATTTTTGTGGGCTTGGTTGGAAACACCCAAGCACCCACTTTTCTTCCTCCTTTTACCGTGTGAAACATGTTATTCCTTCATTAGAGTTTTATTTGTCCACTTTTTCAACCAAACCAAACTGACATCAATATTTTCCTTGCGTTTGAATCGAAGAAGCATGACTTTAAGTGCTAGTTCCTAATAGCCAAGAGCCTATTAATTCATTGGTATTTCCGTCGCCAAGAGCGTGATAGTTCAATTAACATTTATTTGGTGTTTCTAATAGAGATGTCTAGGGTTATTAGAGATGTCTAGCCTATTAATTCATTGGCATTTTCGTCGCCAAGAGCGTGATAGTTCAGTTAGCATTTATTTGGTGTTTCTAATAGAGATGTCTAGGGTTAATTCAGTTTTCTTAACTATAATTATCTTATACATCCAACTTTCATATTGTGCAAATAATGATGGCGATAGTAGATGAAAAAGATGTCATCCCTTATCCAAGAACTAGTATACTGGAGAATTAACACACAACATTCAAGAATTGAAAGTTGTTAAATAATAAGTCTCCAGATACAAAAAAGTTGTTAAATAATAGTGAGTTAACTCCAACCATTGAAACCAACTGATATATAGCTAGAACTACCGGAAATCAAAAGCCAAGTAGATGTTATCAAAAGAAAAAAGGGAAAATTGTAATTTTCAACCCTAAACTATACTTCTTTTTACACTTTGCACTTTGAACTATCAAAAGGCACAAACAACCCCCAAAATTATAACTTTGTAACACTTAACACCCTGCCATTTGTTTTGGAGTTAAGTCTATCGGACTTTAGTATTAAAAGACCAATTTACCCCTCCCTCCAAAACAAACAGTGAAGAATAAACTGGTCTTTTAATGTTACATTCCATTAAAGTTAACTGAGAAAATGATAGAAGAGGGTAAAGTGTTACATGAGTTTTAGTTTAGAGGGCTGATCGTGGATTCTTGTAGTTCAATTGGGTAAGTGTAAAATAAAGTACAATTTATAGGCTGGAAAAATGTAATTTTTCCAAAATTAACGCTCCATTTGTTTCGATGTAAAATATTTTCAATACCACATTTATCTATCCCATCTAAAAATTCAACCCCTTCCTCAACAGTACGGGCTTATAGGATCAGATTCTCTTGTATCGACTAGAAACTTTCATTTTTCCAATTTGCTTGGAATTCTCTACTGAAGACATAAACGAGGCCTAAAGAGTTCACATTTTTAGCACAAAATACCTGTTGTAGTCACATTTAAAACACAAATGGATCTATCAACTAAAAAGAATGTGCATGTGACATTAGGAGTTCATCAGGTACCATATTCAATTTATGAAGAATGTGCATGTGACATTAGGAGTTCATCAGGTACCATATTCAATTTATGGACATCTAGATGAGGATGACCAACCAGGTAAACGATGGTATAAGGTTAAGAGAAGAAAAACGGCCAAAATGGGAAATTAGCCATAAATTTTAAACATTATAATTAGAAGGCTAAGTTTTCAAACTATATTTTTTACTAGCATCTCGAGTCTAAGAGACTCGATTTAGGCCTATAAATCGAGTTTTTGAGACTCGATTTTTATGGGTTGATCACGTCTGATGTGGTATTTTTTTCCACGTGGCGTCTACCTGAAAATCGAGTCTCTAAGACTCGATTTATAACCCAAAAATAATTACAAAATATACTCAGAAGACCCCAAATACGCAAAAATGCGGAAAGAAAGAAAAAAAGAAAGAAAGAGAGAGAAGAAGAAGAAGAAGAAGAAGAAATGGAGATGCAAGCTCAAGCCGACCTAGGCCGCGCTAGACCCAGGCCGCCGCGTGACCCAGGTCGCGTTTCTGGGTTTTTTTTTTTTTTTTTCCTCTCTAATGAACACATATTTTCAGCTGAGGTCGCTGAAGAACTCGATGGAATCATTGTTGTTGTTGTTGTTGTGGTGGTTGTTGAAAATAATATTTTCTTTGTTGTTAAGGTCAGAAGGTGTAAAGGAAATCTTTTCATTTTAAATATGGATGTAAATTGAGTCTTAGAAACTCAATTTACAAGTGAACGCCACGTAAAAAAAGTGTCAACTCAGACCCGATCAGAACATGAAAATCGACCCTCAAAGACTCGATTTATAAACCCTAAATCGAGTCTCTTAAACTCAAGATGCTAGTAAAAAATATAGTTTGAAAACTTAGCCTACTAATTATAATGTTTAAAAATTATGGCTAATTTCCCATTGGCCAAGAAAAACTGTTAAGACTTAGGATTAGACAACCACGATACTAGTGCTTAGAATTAATATATAGCCTCAGGCCACCTACACCGTACAGTTTTTATGGCATCGGTTGCCTAGCTGATCCAATCGTGATCCATATAGCACTCCATATATATCCTTGTTTCAAAAGTTTCACCGATAATGGTTTAAGTTGTTTATGAAGAAGACTTCTAGGATGCTTCCTAGTTCCTCCTACATTAAAAACACATACATATTATCAAGCATTATTGATGTCCAAGTTTGTAAGACCACAAGTATATCCCCACATAAACAAAAAGCTTAATATCATCGTGTAGTCGTTGCCAGCTAATTATTAAATTAATTATGCAATAACGGACAACATATAATATCTTGATTGTAAAAGAACACTATGAACTGTGGCAGTAGAGACACTAATTAAGGTGAAATTGCAAAGATCACTATACTAGCTGACAAATTGCTTAGAGCTCACACCAAGTTTAATCTCATGAAGTCGCAATAATTATTGAAATGACATTGATGCTCTTTGAGGAGAACAGGCTTTCTCTTTTCACGATGCTTTGGACTTTGCTGGTGATGGAAGCAACTGCATGGCAGAAACCAGAAATCTACATCAGCTATAATTTCCAGAGAAGCTTATTACTTTCTGTGAATGCAAGCACTAATATCATACCATTCTCCTCCCCACACAGAAGACATTGTCAAGTTATTTTTTTTTTCTATCCTTCCAATTTTTTTATATACTTATATATATATATATATATATATATTTCAGATGCAAGAGTTAAATAAATGAACAGGGGATATAAAGATTGATGGAAAAAGTTTGTAAGCACCTGATAACAGGAGATAAGTGAGCTAGCAAATCCAAAGGCTCCAGTTACACGAGGAGTGACTTTCTTGGGTGCCAATTGAAGCAGCCCAACAGCTACAACTGTATCCATGCCTGATTTAATCAGGGCTAGAGACCTCTCATTTGACTTTTTAAGTTTAGCCCGGTAGAGCTCATCCTGCATTCATTGAGAACCAAAGCATATAAGGGGTAAGGGGGAGGTGGGTAGGTTTGAACAGCAATGAGAATGGCAATTGAAAAACATGTAATATAAAAGAAGAAATAAAAAATGACAACCCATTGTAAAAAAGCATGGTAAAACATACTTGATATTTATCACTGTTCTTAAGTTCCTTTTCTAACTTCTTCATTGATGCAGAAAGTCTTCCAAGCTCCCCAACCTGATATAAGAAGAGGGCAAAACATGTTATGCAAACACTCGCCTTTTCACTTTTTGTATTCTTTTCTTTTCTTTTTTTGGTGGGGTTGGGGGGGGTTGTTTCGCTAATGATTAAGAAGAAATGGGCAGTAACAAACCTCAACCAACGAGGTACAAACTGAGGAACTCAGCCAACAGTAAAGAGATATGCGGCCAATTAGATCAGCCTGCTCCTTGTTCTACAACAAACCAAACATCTTAATTTCGTTTTGCAAACATTTTTTACAAAAATTAATATAGATCAAACAGAACTA
Organism: Quercus aquifolioides; assembly: GCA_019022515.1. Lineage (NCBI taxonomy): Eukaryota > Viridiplantae > Streptophyta > Magnoliopsida > Fagales > Fagaceae > Quercus > Quercus aquifolioides. The sequence goes on along the minus strand of CM032329.1, from coordinate 17,054,136 downwards.
GAAAAGAAAGAAACTTCCACTCTGTACCTTATAGATGCCCGTTCTACCAAGCCACACAATTTGATCAAGAAACAAGAAAGTTGAGAGTAATGCATCTTTGGCCTGTATCAAACAGAAAGTTGACAGGGTCACCAAGAAGAAAAGTAAGAAGAAGATCTTAAAAGCAAACGATCCATTCATACCTTTCCCAGCAAAACCAGGGGAAGGGGAGTTCCTTGTGGAGTTGGACTGATAAGAGCATGCAAGTTGTTGACAAACTGCATATTGACAGAGTAAATGATAACTTGTACCATAATTAAAAATTTAAAACATACAGGAAAGCAAGATCAATATCAGACATCTTCTACGGCACTAAGCATCTCTGTATTTCCATTCCAGTACTAAATACTTATACAACACAAAGGCTTCCCTTTCTATGAATTATAGTTTCTTCCCTCTTATTAATTCCAGGAACCAAATAAAGCATTCATACCAAACAGTGCTTACTTTCATCTATAAGTTGAATAAACAGGCAAAATAAATAACACAAGAAATTTCTTAGACTTACGATAAGAAGTACTAAATCAAAAATTCCAAATAGATTAGATAAATAGAGTTGTTCCCTATTGTAAATGCTAACCTTGAAGAGACGGAAAACCTTCCGTGCCAAGCTGGTTGATTTGTCAACATTTTGGGCCGTGCCAGGCTCTCCATTACTTAAGAATTTGGAACCATATTGTATTGCCCTGCATATCTTGTCCCTGGCTTCTGCCTTGTTCAAATATAATACAACAAACGCAAGTTCAGCCCTAGTTGCATCCAGTGTAGTCATCTTTTATGCCGAACACACCTGCAAAAATGAGACACTGGTCAACTTCACTAGTAACTGAGCACTTGAAGCATATTCTTTAGGTGTTGCTCAGAAAGAAAACAGGGGGCACATGACAAATGGGGAAGCTTCCCCCAATCAACTTGTCTCAGAATGATTTAAGTGATCAGCAAAATGAAGACTAACACAAATAGGTCATGTTCTAGCATTACAAGCATAATAATAAGCCAAAAAAATCAACTTAATATGCATGAAGAAGTAAAGGTGAAGAACAGAAACAATAATAGTCATCGCGAAGTAGAAATACAGAAACATTAAGCAATGAAATATATTCTATATTCCAATCACACTTTAAGAATCAGAATTTCAAACTTCCATATAAAAGCATCTCGCATGAATACTGCAGTAATGCAGAAACAACAGGCTATTAGGTTTGCCAATGAGCTCTGGCTCAAATGGCACTTCCTCCACCCATTCTTAGTTGTGGTTCAAAGCTCAAACCCCTCTGGGTTTGCACCCAACACCATCTTTCCACAGAGGAATAACTAAAACAACCCACTACAGCAACATTTGTGCTTATCCAAACTCAGAAATCAATGGAAGCCTTCCAACTCTTATCCAATAACTTAAATCAGAAAAATCAATTTAGTTTATGCATATACAATTTAATATGAAAAACATTATATTAGCAATAATCCTCAATCCAAGACCGACCCAAATTTTTGTGGACTTTGGAATATTCTTTAACTTTTATTTGGTTGCTCAGGAAAAAGGAAGAAATCAAATACTAAAATTTAAGATTTTATTTATTCACTGGGGAGTGGGAAGCCTTGCCTGATACGAGTCTATGGCTTAGAAAAGTTAACTTCTACTTGGAAACCATACGATTAATACTTATATACTCAAAATTTTCGGTTTTATTCCATTCTCCCATAAGCCAAACAGAACATAGGATATCACAAAACATCTCAATCACCCAATTCCAGCTGAAACCAATTAGAAACAAACAAAACACCCAGTTAAAAAATTCGAATCTTTGACAAGAAAAACTCAATCCCCAACTGACAAAATCAAGTCTTTTCCACAGAAATTAAATTACCCAGCTGAAAAAAATTAAATCTTTGCCACAATAACATAATACCCAGATCAAAAAAACTGAAACCCTCAATACAAAATTTGTTAAAAGCGTACCTGAAGAGCAAATCAACGACCAAATAATCAGGGTTTGTGAATTCTATAATCTATATATACAGGCAGAAAGAGAGAGAATAGTACCGAAGGAAGTGGCAGATGAATTGGCCTTGAAAAGGGCAACAACAGCTATCTCTCGCTCTCTCTGTCTTTAGCCCCTTCTATGATTAGGCTCTGATAAGGGCTTGTTTGGTCCTCTTGATTCCCGGTACAAACAAACAAAACGAATATAATAATAAAATCAATTGTGAAAGGAAACTTTGCCGGGTATATATTTATGGTAAGCTGCGATGATCAGGATCAGATAACTGTGCTGATTCATCAACTGGGGGTCACTTCTATAACTCAGGATCTGATCTGGACCGTTGAGTTGAGTTGAGATATTTACAATAGAAATAGATGTTTGGTCAAGCACGAATGTGAAGGAGGGTTTGGATTTATAGTTTGCGATTGGGTGTGCGTGTTAATGGCCTATCCAAAGTTGTTGAAACAAAACGAAACTCCAAAGTTATGTTCTGTTCCAAGTTTGGACAAAGTTTGCAAATTGCATGCGTCTACACAATAGGATGTGTTCGGTGTCGGACACAAGCCCAATCGATTTTTTTTTTTCCTTAAACCCAATCGAATCCTTATAAACCCCAAATTTTATATTTATATTTTGAGAAGGAAAAATATGTCCGCACAATTTTTATAATAAATTTTAGGTGGTAAATTGAGGATAAAAAAATAATATTAATGATAATAAGTAATTTGCTTAGAATAAAAAATAAATAGTAAGTTCCAAATTAGAATTAGTAAGTTCCTTTTCTAACCTCTTCATTAATGAGGTGGCGCAAGAGGGGGCTTGCAAAATTAATTCCAAGGTTTCCATCATTAAATATAGAAAAATGTTGTAATGAGTTCTAGTTAGCTCAATTGATAAAGTTTCTAATGGTTGAATAAAAAATTCGGAATTCAATCCTTGCCTTCACCTTAAACCGATTGGTGTCTTAGTCTGATGATAAAAAGTTATTATTAGGAGCGAACGTCATAGTTAGAATCTTTCTCAAAAAAATAAATAAAAGATATATAAAAAAGTGCTATGTACACACTGTACGACATTATGATAGGTTGATATTGCTTGATGGATAAAAAATTAATTTCAAATTAGAACTAGTAATAACTTACCACCTATGATTTGTTGTGTATGTAGTAATGATTTCACAACAGATCTTAGATGGCAAATTATGACTAATTCTAATCTGGTCCATCACAGAAATTACTTTTTCTACCACTAGTAACAGCTTGTTCCTAGAATTTTTTGTGAAAATATAATAGATGTAGCATTATTCATATATTTTTATTTTTAAAAAAAAACATTAGAGAAAGACGGAAAGCCAAACCCCGCAAATATATACTCCTCCATGTTCCATCCACGCAAAATATATATATATATATATATATATATATATATATATATGTATGTATGTATGTATAGTAATTTTCCAAAATTACTTTTCTTATTTAAGATATTAAAAAAATCTTAACTGATATATTTTAAAATTTTGATAGTGATCAAATTTAAATTATTTATATCAGTAATGAATTGCTAAAATTTTAAGAATTTTATGGTGGAATTACACTTTAAACTCATTCCTTAAATTACACTCAAATAAAACATGACATTATAATTGGCTTTTCAAATATGATATGTGATAAATTAAGAAAGTTATTTAATTTAGGGGTAATTACACTTTTATTTGGAGAAATGACTCTCCATTCCAAACTTGAAGGGAAAAAATATTCTCTCCCTTGACATTCGATTGACCAAACTTTGTTAAATGAATATTAAAAATGTTTGTGTATTAAGCTGTCCTTTGCTTAAGGGTAGGTTTCAAAAATTATCCTTCATTTCAAAATTAAGATTAATTGTTTTAAATTTTTAATTAAAGTGTATTTTAGAATATTAAGTATGAATTTTGCTTCTTCTTCTTTTTCTTTTTTAACGAGTTGTGGAGAGATTTGTCATTGCAAGTGTTTTGGTACTTGATAAATTTTGCATTTTTATTCTAAATTTATCAGTCATTTTTTTTACTAACCACGATTAACTTTTTGTAAAGAAATTCTTATAGAAATTTAAAATATTTTGTTACTGATATAAACAAAAAGGGAGGAAGTGTTAATTTCTTTAAACCTCAAGGGAGGTAAGTGTTTTTTTTTCCCTCAGGTTTAAAGTGGAGTGTCATTTCTCATAACCTCAAGGAAAGGGAGTGCAATTACTCCCTTTAATTTATATTGAACTAACTTTACAAAGTAAAAAAAAAAAAAAAAAATCTAAAATATAATAGAAAAAAATTATTATATTTAAAAATTATTTTCTCTTTTTTATTATGTATATAGATATGAAATTATATCAAAGTCACTACCACAACTTAATAGACCCAACTCTTATTTTATACTAGTATTTGAATAGTATGCATGATGTCGTGGTTGTTAAGTGGTAAGTGGTAACTAAGAAGTCATGAAATTTGGTAACTCATGCAATCAACTAGTTTTTTTTTTTTTTTTTTTTTTTTTTTTAAGAGAGAATTTTAACTTATGGCATCAAACCAAGACACCAATCGGTTTTTGGTGTAGGCATGGATTAAACTCTAGATCTCTTATTCAACCATAAAAAATTTTACTAGTTGAACTAACTGGAACCCACTAGTTAGTAAACTTATGCATTGCATGAAAAAAGTTAATCAAAATATGATATTGTCACTTCCTAACCAAAAAAAAAAAAAAAATGATATTCTCACTTTTTATTTTTCTAATTATAAAGATTAATAATTATGTTAGTTATTAACATACATTTATTATAATTGTATTTTTTTTAGAAACTATTATAATTGTATTATATATGAAACTTGCTATTTTACCATTTAAAGAAAATATTACGTGGCAATAATATAATGAATGGTGTAAATATAGAAGGTTTAATAGGAATTTAAACTCTTTTTTTTTTTTTAATTTCTAAAATGAATATGTGTGTGTGTGGAGATAGTTTTTGCACTTCTCAATGTTTTGTAGTATAAAAAAAATGAGTCAAATGAAAACTATCTATAGTCACATAAATCCTTATTAAAAGTATGACTAATTTTTAAAAAAATTTGTTTTTACAAAATTTTCTAGAAAACAATTTTATATCACACCAAGCTAAATAAGGAAAGTCAAAAAATAATTTTTCAACTCATTTTAAATTTTTTACCAAACATAGAAAAATGATATAGTTTTCTAGAAAATATTTTTTGAAAAATGACTCATTTTTTCAAAAAATGTTAACTTCAAACAAACGGAGTGTAAGTAAATGTAGGGTCAAGATTTGCAGCCCAAGCCCCAAAAGAGATGGGATGTGAGCCCAATAAGCCCAATACAATAAATTTGTAGAGAGTGGGTGAAAGAACTAGGCTGTTTGTGAACTCAACAACAGTTAATCAAGATCTTGCTAGATGAACAAGTACAAAAACACTTGAAACTTGTATAAACTGATGTCCGAGGAGATAAATTATAATTTGAAAGGCTAATATTACTCTTAAAGCTACAGTAAATTTTCCTTCTTCTTCTCTTTTTTTTTTTTTTTTCGATCCTCTCTCATGAGAGGTCTCTTACATTTATATAGTTTTCTTTTAAACCATCTTCATCGTACACTTGTTCTTCATCTAAGCATTCACTTGAGTACACGTCCCATCAGATATCTTCTTTGGTTCTCCATGAGTGGTGGCAGCTGAGATTGCATTGTTCAAGGGTCTTCTTCACATAATTACGGCCAAAAAGTTGCTGCAGCGTATTAAATGCGGTGGTAACAGCTTTTTCTTTAGATATTTCTCTATTCTTATCATTTTTATACGCGCATGAAGTTCATCCTTATCGCTGGAATTTCCTGGAAGTTCACCCAAACTGCCCATGTATTTGCTCGACCGATATTCTTTAAATCCGAAGAGAATGAACACCTCGAACTATATTCCTTTATCATTTCCTTACGTGATTCTCCACTATGAGGCCTTTCCCAATTCTTTACTCCTCCTCGGACATACCCACATCTTTAAATAGGGGTCAGGGCCCAATATACACATTTGGGCTTTTACTCCCACAATAGCCCCTCAAAATTTTAATTTTTCCCTCGCGTCCGAGGAGAAAAAATGGGATTTTGATCTGCAACAGAAATAAAGGCTAAAAATGTAAAAGTACTTGAATTTACACGTGTGGGAGCATAGATTTAGGCGCTTCATCATTGTTGCTGACGTTTTGGTATTTACGCAGCGTTATTGATTGCTCCAGGCGGTGCTATGTTTTTGGCATCCAACGGTGTACCATTGATCCAACGAATGACATTTTTCCTCAGGATTTAGGCGGGATAATTCCCACTCATTCTCTGACCCCTATATAAGGCCTCAAAGGAGATCATTTCTCCCTTCCTTCACAATTTCTCACTCTCCAGCGAACTCAAGCATTCAAATTCACCAAGTTTTTCAAATCATCAGTATTATTTCCTTACAAATCCACCAGAATCCTTCTAAGGATCTAAAGATCACTCCCCAACCCAGTTTGTGTAAGTTTCAATTTCTTCAAACCATTCATTCTCCCCTCGGCTAGCTTCTTCGGCCTTCAAATTATCATTTCCCCGTTTTCGTTCTTAGTGTTTCCCTCTTTCTGCTTATCCAAAATGGGTAGATTTAGGTATTTAGTGGATAGTCCCGCCCAGATAGAGATATTTAGGGAAATGTATCACATACCCCAGAACGTAAGTTTGTGTTATTGTCCCCCAGAAAGACTATTAACAAACCGAGGGGTGGGAGAAGTTATAATCCCTGTCATAGCCTTTATAGAATGGGGAATGACTATCCCTATGGGTCCCATTACAAGAGATTACCTTCGTAATCATAGGCTTAGTCCAGATCAGTGTGCACCTAATGTCTTTAGGATCCTAGGATCAGTTGATGCTTTGAATTGACACTTAGGCCTGGGACTCACCTGGCTCGACGTAGTCCATATGTACAAGTGCCATAGACAAAAGGGGGCAAGATATTATCTTAAATCCCGATCCGACATTATTAGGCTTATCTCCTGTCTTCCCAAGTCTAACAAGGGGATGAAAGACGATTATCTGATCATCTCGGGAGCGTGGCATGACGGTCTTCATTGCCTAACCCAACCAGGAGAGCCAGGTGGGATATCCTAGACTTAGGTTCCCTAGAAATATATTTAGAATCTTTATTATTAGCGTTGTATTTTTTCTCTTCGTATTAGTATTTCACCTTAAGTTTCTGATTATGTTTAACTCTGTCGTGTTAACAGATAAAAGGCACGTATCTCCTCGGCTCAGCCTGACCAACGTTGTCGCGCTCAACTATCTACTGAGATCAGAGATTTTTGTAAGCGAAGATGGGCAACTTCGGGCCGCCTATCTCATTCTCGATTTTCAGCCACTCTCGGACGCGTTTCAACCGGTTGGCAACGCGATAAGGCAGGGAGACCGTCGTATAAACCGGATAGACGTAGCTCGGCCAAATTTCTTGTCTTCGGTCGATCTTCCCCCTGTACCCCATTCGGTTCCGCAGGGTGTACCCTTAATCATCCCTCCAGCTCAACAGATTCCCTTCGAAGCAGCCGCAGCAGGGGAAGGAATCACCTCCTCGACCTCTTCACTAGAGGAGCAGATTGAAAATTTCCGTTTTGAAGAAGAGGCACCAAGGGAGGTCTAGTTAATCCCCCTTTCGGATGTTGAGGAAGAAGCTAATAGGCACTCCAGCGTCCACGCTCCTGTTTTAATAACTTCCATTCCAGACGACTCATCGGAAGAGGAAGAGGAGATGGCTTTGAGCTTAAAAGATCTTATGAAGGCAAGGAACAAAGCAGTTGTGCCCACAGAAGCCACCAAGTCCCAGCTTGCTGTTAATCTTCCTCCACCCCCTCCTCAGCTCCCTTCTGACCTCGGCCTGAAGCCTGTCCCTGAACTAAAGAAGAAAAGGCCTAATACGGCTCTTGAAGAAGGTGATTTGGAGCCTACAAAAGGAAATAAGCAACAGAGAGTGGCTAAGGACCAACGGGGTAAAAGGGCTTCTTCTGTTGAGAGCCGAGAAGATGCTCTAAATGCTGATGTGCGCAGAGGACGACGCACCTGGTCCCCGAAGCTAGAGTTGGATGGTGCTCCCTTCCCATGGGACACCTCGGTCAGAAACTACCAAGGGGGGAAGGCAGGTCTCATCGCTGAGGCCCTAGAGCAACCACTTCTCTTGCCAGTGGATATGGATGCTTACAGGCGCTTTAACCAACGTGAACTCTTCCTATCCCTTAAGAGGGACCTGGCCATGGTAAGTGATGTGATCCGTTTCTCCAATTGGATTGTTGGCCATTTTTATTTGTCATTTTTCTTTATTTTACATTGAAGTTTCCCCATACTGTTATGCAGATTACCCAACAAGTTTATGTGGCCGAGGAGTGGAATAAAGAAGCCCGCAATGAAGCCTAGGCGAAGGCCCACTCCCGGTTTGAAGTTGAGAAAAAGATGGGTAATCTTAAGGAAGATTACAATAAGTTGTCCGAGCAGCTGAAAGAGGTGACTAAGGCCAGGAATAATCTTGATGCAGGCCTTAAGAATGCTGAAAGGCAGGCCGAAGATCAACGCAAGCAATTGCGCATGACCGAGATTAATCTGGAGACAGAGAGACAAATGGTCAAGGATCTTCGAGCTGAGTTTCAGAAAGCCAGGGACGCTGCCCAATTAGTTAAGGAGGCAGCCGAGGCTGAAAAGCAGGCTGCATACAAGTTTAGGGTGGAAGAGACTCAAGTCAGACTCACAAGAGAGTTTTCTACAGTCTGCAGGGATTATTGCGATATAACTTAGGGTAAAGCCCTCGATCCTGCTGGGGTCCCTGCAGAATCTGACTTGAGGAGACCTGGGAGAGTTTACTACGATCCTGATATTCGCGAACTCCCAGTTCCTGAATCCTCTCCCTCCACACAACTCCCAGAAACCTCGGAGTAGTTTCTGGTTGGCCAAGTCCCTCCTGTCCTTCTTGAGGCTCCTAAAGAGTCTGGTCAAGCTGGTGGTCAAGGCAAGCAAGTTGAGGATCCTCAAGATAAGGGTAAAGACTTGGGTAAGAAGAAAACTCCTCCTAAACCCAAGGACCAAGCCCAAGATGTTGCTGCCACCCAGTCCAGCCAGACTATTGACCACGTTGTCACAAAGAAGGCTTAGACACTAGGATTTTATAATTATTATTATTATTATTATTATTATTATTATTATTTTACTCTGTTAGGAACTAAGAAATGCCATCTTTTTGACCAATGAAAGCGTGTTTTTTTTTATTCTCTACGTTTTCGTTACTTACCTTGTAAAATTTGTTATTATTACAAGTAATGTTAACCTGTATTTATCTTAATCTGAGCAAGCTTAACAACAATATTCTGCTAATGATGTAAATAACTTAGATAAGTATGGGTAAACATTGGATCATATAAGAATTGTTACCGTACTTATTGAGTAATAACAGATAAAAAAGTCTTAAGTATTAAAGTGAATGGTTAGAGACTTTACCTGAACTGGATTATGTACAGTACATGGTCCGAGAAGTCCAATATGGTTTAAGATCTATTTCAGCATTTGTGAAAATAGTCACGGAGTATAAACTAATTCATATCCTCTGGTCCGAAGACTTCAAGCATGACTATATTTAAGTTTAAACGCTTATAGGACTTGCCATGAGGTGTTAACCAACCCATATCATCTGGTCCGAGGACTTCAGGCATGATTGGATTTAAGTTTAAACACTTATAAGAATTGTAAAGGAGTGTTAACCAACCCATATCATCTGGTCCGAGGACATTAGGCATGATTAGATTTAAGTTTAAACACTTATAGGACTTGCCATGGGGTGTTAACCAACCCATATCATCTGGTCCGAGAACTTCAGGCATGATTGGATTTAAGTTTAAACACTTATAAGAATTGTAAAGGTGTGTTAACCAACCCATATCATCTGGTCCGAGGACTTCAGGCATGATTGGATTTAAGTTTAAACACTTTTTCCGAAACTTTTATGTAATAAATAAACATATTAATCAAGAAAAAAAAAACTCAATTAATAATAATACATTTTAAGGTTGTTTACATTCCAGGGACGTGGTATTACATGACCATCTAAGTCTTCCAAAAAATATGCCCCAATGCCAGCCCCTAAAGTAATACAATATGGTCATTCCCAATTGGGTCCTAACTTTCCCCAAGCTGGGTTCTTCGCGGTGCCCACAACTTTCTTGAGCACTAGATCACCAGGTTGTAAATGCCTTAGCTTTACGTTGGCATCATAACCCTGCCTGAGCTTTTGCTGGTAATATGCCAATTGGACCATTGTGTTTTCCCTTCTTTCTTCAATCAGATCCAGACTCTTCTCTAGCTGTTCATTATTGCTAATCGGATTGAATGAACTAATCATCAACGTTGGGAACCCAGTCTCCAGAGGGATAACAGCTTCAGCCCCATAAGTCATTGAAAAGGGGGTCTCCCCAGTAGACCTGCGAGGCGTAGTTCTATATGTCCAGAGTAAATGTGGTAGTTCTTCCACCCATCTGCCCTTCGTGTCATCTAATCTTTTCTTCAGTCCATTTAATATGACCTTGTTAACAGCTTCCGCTTGCCCATTCCCTTGAGGATAAGTAGGAATGGAATATCTATTTGTAATCCCCAATTCATAGCAATAATTTCTGAACTCTTTGCTATCAAACTGAAGACTGTGGTCCGAAATGAGGGTGTGAGGGATCCCAAACCGAGTGACAATGTTTTTCCAGACAAATTTCTTCACGTCTACGTCCCTAATATTAGCTAGGGGTTCAGCTTCAACCCATTTGGTGAAGTAATCAGTGCAGACCAAAAGATACTTCTTGTTTCCTACTGCTTTAGGGAATGGTCCCACGATATCTAAGCCCCATTGAGCGAATGGTCATGGGCTGGACAATGGATTAAGTACTCCACCTGGTTGGCGTACGTTTGGTGCAAACCGTTGACATTGATCGCACTTTTTAACATATTCAATTATTCATTGGCCTCCTTCTGCATATTTGGCCACCAATAGCCTTGAGTAATGGCTCTGTGTGCCAAGGATCTGCCTCCAGTGTGGCTTTCACAAATTCCTTCATGTAGCTCCTCAAGGAGTGATTCAGTTGCTTCAGGATGCACGCACAACAAATACGGCCCTGAATAAGAACGTTTGTATAATTTCTGGTTCTTGGATAGCCAGAATCTAGTAGCCTTATTTCGAACTTTGTCAGCTTCCAACTTTTCTTCAGGCAAAGTATCCTCCCTCAAGAATTGAATTATAGGGTCCATCCAGCTGGGCTCAGCTCTGATTTGATGAATCCGGACTGCCTCTCTTCTCATCTCCGTGGGTTTATGCAGATCTTCGACGAGGATAACCCGAGGCAGATTCTGTGCCGAAGAGGTTGCTAGTGTGGCCAAAATCAGCATGTGCATTACTATTTTTGGGGATGTGTAGCAAATTAAAATATTCGAACTCTGACTGTAGACATTTAACTTGGCTCAAGTACTCTTGCATTCTTTCATCTTTCACCTCAAATTCCCCCAATACTTGCCCGACGACTAGCCTTGAGTCCGAGAACATTTCCACTGATTTTCCTCCCATTCTTCGAACCATTGTCATTCCCATCAGTAGGGCTTCATATTCAGCCTCATTATTTGTGGCCGTGAAGCTTAGTTTTAGTGACTTTTCAATAATGATTTTCTCTGGAGATACTAGCACTAGCCCCACTCCGGATCCTTTTTGATTTGCTGCACTGTCTACATACACCTCCCAGAATGAGAGGCCCTATTGAGAGACCAAGCCAACCAATTTTTCATCCATGTTCTGTGCTGGTTCCAATTCTTCTACCGAGGGCTCAGTGAACTCGGCCACCAAATCCACGAGTAGTTGACCCTTCATGGAGGTTTGAGGCATATACTTGATGTCAAAAGCCCCTAAAACTGTACCCCATTTAGCTATCCTCCCGGTGTAGTCTGCACTTTGGAGTATTGCTTTAAGTGGAAGTTGGGTGAGGATGACGACTGTATATGCTTGGAAATAATGAGGCAGCTTACGTGTACCAAGTACTACTGCCAAGATGGCCTTCTCCAGTGGCAGATAACGAATCTCGGCTTTATACAGCGACTTACTCAAGTAATAAACTGGCTTTTGTACACTGTTATCAACTCTTATCAACACCAAGCTTACTGCAAAAGGGGCCACAACAATGTAGGCAAAAAGGACCTCGTCTGGCTCAAGACTGGACATAATTGGTGGCCGAGCGAGATAGTCTTTAAGTTGTTGAAAAGCTAAGGCACACTCTTCATTCCACTCGAACCCTTTCCACTTATTAATCAATAAGAAAAAAGGTCTACACCTATCCGCCGACTGAGAGATAAACCGGTTCAAAGCAGCGGCCATTCCAGTCAGCTTCTGGACCTCCTTAGGATTCCGAGGTGGTTGCAAGTTGTTTATAGCCTTTATCTGGTCGGGGTTGACCTCGATCCCACGGTGAGTCACCATGTAACCTAAAAACTTGCCTGACCCCACGCCAAATGAACACTTGGAGGCGTTTAAACGCAGCTTGTACTTTCTAAGAACTTGAAAAATGTTCAGAAGGTCACCCACATGCTCCGAGACTACTTTGCTTTTCACCACCATGTCGTCTATGTAGACCTCAATACTCTTGCCCAACTGTGGTTCAAACATCCTTGTCATCATTCTTTGGTATGTAGATCCTGCATTTTTCAAACCAAATGACATCACCTTATAGTGGTAGTTCCCAATGGGGGTAACAAAAGTAGTCTTTTTTTGATCATCCAGGGCCAGGGGTATTTGGTGATAGCCTTGAAAGGCATCTAGGAAGCTCATTCGAGGATCTCCTACCGTTGCATCCACTAGTTGATCAATTTTAGGCATAGGAAATGGATCTTTCGGACACGCCTTATTGAGGTCTATGAAATCCACGCACACTCTCCACTTCCCATTCTTCTTCTTCACCACTACAGTATTAGCTAGCCGCTTAGGATAAAACACCTCATTAATAGCTCCAGCCTGCTTGAGCTTCGTTACTTCCTTTCGTACCGCATCAGTGTGCTCTTTAGATGGGCGCCGAGGAGGCTGTTTCTTAGGGACGACCAGGGGGTTGACATTCAGATGGTGACAGATAAATTTTGGATCCACCCCTGGGGCTTCATAGGCATTCCAAGCAAATACATCTACGTTCCCTCTGAGAAATTCTACTAATTCTGCCCTCTTTTGAGGTGGCAACCGGGAGCCAACTTGAAAAAACTTCTCTGGGTCATCCCCAATAGTGCCTTTTACCAAATCTTCACATTTGGTCTCCTCGGCTATTTTAACGGTAGGCGCTGTTGAGTGTTTTAACTGCTATAAGTCTTCTCCTGGATGAGCCGAGGACTCAGTTTCGGTCTTATGTTGTATGGCAACCACCAAGCATTTTCTGGCCACAGATTGATCTCCCAAAATTTCCTGAACCCTGGCTTCAGATGAATATTTAATCTTCTGGTGCAGAGAAGAAGGAACAGCCCTTAGTGCATGAAGCCATGATCTGGCCACGATCGCTGTATAGGGTGAATATGCGTCCACAACAATGAAATCTACCTCTACTATCTCCGTACCAGCTTGCACAGGTAGCCGTATTTGACCCCTCGGAATAACGACATTTCCATCAAAACCCACCAGAGGAGAACTATAGGGAGTCAAGTCCTTAGGTTTTAAGTTCAGCCCATTGTAAAGGTCAGGATACATTACTTCAACTCCACTGCCTTGGTCCACCATCACCCTTTTCACATCATACCCTCCAATTCTGAGGGCAACTACTAAAGTGTCGTCATGTGGTTGGATGGTTCCAATCTTATCCTCATCCGAGAAGCCCAGTACCAGTGGAGTTTCCCTTTTAGCCCTTTTCGGATCCTAATTACTGTCTCCCGTGGGTAAATGGACCACGGACATTATCCTAGATGGCCAGGATCTTGTTCTCCCTGGTGCGGCGAGGATGACATTGATAGTTCCCAAAGGGGGTCTTGAAGAATCATCTCTTCGGAGCTCCGAGCTCGCCTGACTTCCTCGGCCACTAGAATGATGCAAGAGTTGTTTCAATTTACCCTCGCGGATAAGTTGGTCCAAATGATCCCACGGACTCCTGCAATCCTCTGTGGTATGCCCATGGTCCTGATGGTACTAGCAATAGAGATTATGATTGCGCCTTTCTGGGTTTCCCACCATCTTGTTTGGCCACTTGAAGTACAGTTCATTCTTAATCTTTTCCAAAACTTGATGCACTGGCTCTTTGAATACAACGTTGACTGCTTGAAGATTTGCTGATCCTGACTGCCCAGCAAAATCCCTACGCGGCTTGTTATTGTTGTATCTATCCGACCTGAAATCACTCCTCTCCTGGGGGATAACCTTGTCCTTTCCCTTCCCTTGCTGCTGATCTTCCTTAACTCTTTTATACTTGTCAATATGGTCCATAAGCTGACGCACATTGGTAACGGGTTTACCAGTCAAGGATTTTCTTAAACCGTGCTCGGACGGAAGGCCGAGCTTAAAGGTGCTGATAGCCACATCGTCGAAATCACCTTCAATTTCATTAAACAATTCCCAATATCTGTCAGAGTATGTTTTAAGATTCTCCCCTTCTTGCATGCTCAAGGATATCAGGGAAGCTAACGACCTAGAAATTCTCCTGCAGGTCACAAACCGAGAACCAAATGCTTAGGTGAGCTCATGGAAGGAATTTATGGATTCCGCCCTTAGGCCATCAAACCATCTCATCACAATGGGTCCGAGGCTGGATGGAAAGACTTTGCACATCAAGGCTTCGTTTTTGGAATAAACAGCCATTCTTTGGTTAAAATGGCTCACATGTTCAACAGGATCTGTTCGCCCGTTGTAAATGGTGAATGTTGGCTGATGAAAACGCCGGGGAAGTCTCGCTTCTTCAATTCTACGCGTGAAAGGCGACTTAGATATTTGGTCCAGGGCTCTACTCATAGCGTCGTTTCCTACACCCCTATGTGGTGGGCTTTTAAACTGTCGCTCATCATGGAGCTCTTCTTCGTAAGAGAAAGACTTACTAGGCGGAGTTCGAGACCTCCGTTTGTAATTGAGGTCTCTTTCATCATCAGAAGAAACATCACTGTCAGGGGAAGCTCGCTTCCTTTTTGCATGGCGTAGCTCCCTTTTCAACCGGTCAATCTCCAGTTGCATGGCCCTGTTGCCCTCTGCATGGGAGATACGACTGTCACCTCGTGACTGACTCCTCTCATCATGTATTGTATGTACACTCCCTTCACGATCACCTCTTCGTTCGAGGTTAAGGAAAGGATCACCATGTTGGGAGGCCCTGGATTCTGCTGGTTGTTGACCTGGTTCAGCCATCGTCAACTGTTGCTTTCACTCCGGCTCAAGCTCTTTCCACAGACGCCAATTGTAGGGTCAAGATTTGCAGCCCAAGCCCCAAAAGAGATGGGATGTGAGCCCAATAAGCCCAATACAATAAATTTGTAGAGAGTGGGTGAAAGAACTAGACTGTTTGTGAACTCAACAACAGTTAATCAAGATCTTGCTAGATGAACAAGTACAAAAACACTTGAAACTTGTATAAACTGATGTCCGAGGAGATAAATTATAGTTTGAAAGGTTAATATTACTCTTAGAGCTACAGTAAATTTTCCTTCTTTTTTTTTTTTTTTTTTTTTTCGATCCTCTCTCATGAGAGGTCTCTTACATTTATATAGTTTTCTTTTAAACCATCTTCATCATACACTTGTTCTTCATCTAAGCATTCACTTGAGTACATGTCCCATCAGATATCTTCTTTGGTTCTCCATGAGTGGTGGCAGCTGAGATTGCACTGTTCAGGGGTCTTCTCCACATAAATGCGGCCAAAAAGTTGCTGCAACGTATTAAATGCGGTGGTAGCAGCTTTTTCTTTAGATATTTCTCTATTCTTATCATCTTTATACGCGCATGAAGTTCATCCTTATCGCTGGAATTTCCTGAAAGTTCACCCAAACTGCCCAGGTATTTGTTCGACCGATATTCTTTAAATCCGAAGAGAATGAACTCCTCGGACTATATTCCTTTATCCTTTCCTTACGTGATTCTCCACTATGAGGCCTTTCCCAATTCTTTACTCCTCCTCGAACATATCCACATCTTTAAATAGGGCCTAGGGCCCAATATACGCATTTGGGCTTTTACCCCCACAATAGTTTGGTTGGTATAGACATCTTAGTGCTGTATCTGCTGCATATAAAAAAGTAAAAAACTCTATCTTCCTTGGTGTCATCATGTTAGTTTCTCTAATCTTGGTAAAGCAAAGCACCACAAGCAAGAGACAACCCACCATAATGTTATATCCAAAGTTAGTAGATAGAGTTTTGGCAGCATTCCTAGTTAGTATAAGATTCACAGGCTGTGTTTCCAAAGAAGAAATGGGCCAAATGGCAAAATAGGGAAGAAAATTTGTTTTACTCCAAATTTTCATTGCTGTCCCTTGTCATATGGTAATCAGGAATGAAATGAGTTACAAAGAGAAGTTTTAAATGGAGAGGGACCATTTCCTAATAAAGATTTAGTTTTTCACGGATTGAAAAGTATGCATAATGTCACATATGATTTTAAATGATGAAGCATTATATACATTGTTTCTACTTTAATAAATGGAAAAGACCTGAAATCACCGATAAGAAGTTCATAACTCAACTAAAGAAAATGTAACAAGAGTATAAATAACTCAAAATTATTTTTTGAAATTTAGTATTCCGTAATTTCCGGTAACTTATTTACTAAAGGTGAGACAAAAATTTACTTTTTTGTTTATTGAACCAAATATTTGGACATGTTGCAGACCCAGGAAAAAAAGAAAAAAAAAAGAAGAATATAATTTATGAGTCACTAAAAGATTAGGGACCATTTTAACACAATACCAAAATATTAGAAACTAAACGGACAAATTTGAAACGTTAGGAATTAATTTGACACACAACTTAGAGGCTAAGGACCAAATTCGTAATTTACCCAAGTTTTTGCTGTTATTATTATGGTTGGTGTAATATTAGTCACATAAGATTCAATCAATTTGAACAGCAAAATGGTGGTGGCCTGGTGGGAAGATTGAACTCAAGGAAGTACATCTTATCAGAAATGGAGCAGTATAACTACATTGTGTCAGAAATAGCCAAACTCCCAATCTTTGTACATGAATAAGTGTACACAGATGGATACATGTTAAACTGTAACCACCAGCAGCTAGAAATGAATCCGAATTTATAGAAATAAATCACTAATTATGGTTTCTTTACAAAGTATGCTCCAGCAGCAGCACTTCTACAATAAATATCAACTTCTGCAGTGAAAACATGGGGATTTTTTTTCCTCTGATGTTATAATCCATGTAATAAAATGCCAATTCACTTTGCAAAATATTGGCAATGATTTCCACAATAAAATAGTAGTGATAACTTATAGGATGTGCAAGAAATATCATAGATCTAGCCATCTAGGAGTTCCATGAGAAATGTAAAGCAGTCTTTCAAAAAATGCTGAAAATGATTCCATGTCAGTAGAATCTTAAATTTGAAGGAAGCTCAAAGCAGCATGTTGAAGCATTGAGTTCCCAAGTGGTGGCAGGTATAAATTTAAACTCTAAAAGCAAATTTAGACGCACTGTGTAATGCAGCCTTTAAAAAAATGACACAGCAGTCATGCTTAAATCATTTATACCTACTACCACTATACCTGAATAATATATCATAAATACCACAGAACTTTTGAACCACAAGAAAAACCTAGTATGTATCATAAAGTCCTTCCAAACCTTAGTAAGGCATATTTAGTAACTCTCTTAAATATATATAGTTTGCAAAAAAGAATATTGATATGTCCACAATATTATCACAATAATTTCACAACAGATCTTAAATGACAAATTATGACAGATTCTAATTTGGCTCATTAGTGAAATTACTTTTTTTTACCACCGGTAACAACTTTTTTTTAGAATTTGTTATGAAAATATTATGAATGCAGCATTGCTCATATATTTTTAGTTTTTAAAAACGTTAGAAAAAGACAAAAAGCCAAACCTCACAAATATATACTCCATGTTCCATCCACGCAAAAAAAAAAAAATTTTATATATAGTAATTTTCCAAAATTATTTTTCTAATTTTAGATATTAAAATAATATTAACTGGTATATTTTTAAAATTTTGATTGTGAGCAAATATAAATTACTTATATTAGTAATGAATTGCTAAAATTTTAAGAATTTTATGGTGGAATTACACTTTAAACTCAATTCTTAAATTAAACTCAAATAAAACATACGACATTATAATTGAATTTTCAAATATGATATGTGATAAATTAAGAAAGTTAATTAATTTAGGGGTAATTACACTCTTGTTTGGAGAAATGACTCTACATCCCAAACTTGAAGGGAAAAAACATTCCCCCCTTGACATTCGATTAACCAAACTTTGTTAAATGAATATTAAAAATGTTTGTGTATTAACCTGCCCTTTGCTTAAGGGTAATTTCAAAAATTATCCTCCATTTTAGAATTAAGATTCATTGTTTTAAATATTTAATTAAAGTGTATTTTAAAATATTAAGTATGAAGTTTGCTTTTTTTTTTTAACAAGTTATGGAGAGATTTGTCATTGTAAATGTTTTAGTACTTGATAAATTTTGCATTTTTATTCTAAATTTATCAGTCATTTTTTTTACTAACCATGGTTAAACTTGTAAAGGAATTCTTATAGAAATTTAAAAATATTTTGTTACTAATATAAACAGAAAGGGTGGAGTGTTAATTTCTTCAAACTTCAAGGGAGGCGAGTTTTTTTTTTTTTTTTTTAAGGTTTGAAGTGGAGTGTCATTTCCCAAAATCTCAATGGAAGGGAGTGTAATTACCCCCTTTAATTTATATTAAACTAACTTTACAAAGTAAAAAATATTTTTTTATTCTAAAATATAAGAGAAAAAATATATATTATATTTAAAATTTATTTTCTCTTTTTTATTATGTATATAAATATGAAATTATATCAAAGTCGCTACCACAACCACAACTTAATGGACCCAACTCTTAGGGCCCGTTTGGTTGGAGGAGTAGAAAAGTGAGAGGATAGAAAATGGTAGGAGAGTGGAAAAGTGAAGAAATAGAAAAGATTTTAATTTCCCTCATTTTTGTTTGGTTGAGAGTGAAAAAGTGGAGGGATGAAAAAAATGTATTTGTATAAATTTACTCATATACCCTTGTTAAAAAATGATGCCTTATTAAAAAAAAAAAAAGCAATCACCAAAATTTATTAGGAAATAAAAATCATATCTAGAAAAGAAATCACTTCTAAAGGAAAAACAAAAACAAAAAATCACAAAAGAAAGCAAAAGAAAGAATAAAAAATAAAATAAAAAGCAACTGGACGAAGCTTGCCCAGGAAATTAAAAAAAAAAAAAAAAAAAGGAAGAGGCAAAGTATAGACCAGACAAAAAAAAAAAAAGCAACAGATTGGACAAGCCCATGTGCAAGTGCACATGGGCATTTTTGTCATTTATCTATCAAATTCATTTCACTCAGTTTTTTGGGGGCCCCGAGGAGAAAACACCTAGGCCCCACCAAATTTTTTTCCCTCCCCTCCTTCCAACCAAACACTCACCAAAAAAGTTTTTCTTCCCATTTTCTCTCCAAAGTTTTCCATCCACCCTATTTCACCTCCAACAAACACTCTTATTTTATACTAGTATTTGAATTGTATGCATGATGTCATGGTTGTTAAGTGGTAACTAAGAAGTCATGAAATTTGGTAACTCATGCATTGCATGAAAGTTCATCAAAATATGATATTGTCACTTCCAAAAAAAAAATGATATTCTCACTACTTATTTTATTTTTCTAATTATAAAGATTAATAATTATGTTAATTATTAACATACATTTATTATAATTGTATTTTAAAAAAAAACTATTATAATTGTATTATATATGAAACTTGCTATTTTACCATTTTAAGAAAATCTTATGTGGCAATATTATAATGAATGGTGTAAATATAGAAGGTTTAATAGGAATTTAAACTCTCTCTTTTTTTTAATTTCTAAAATGAGTATGTGTGTGTGTGTGGTGATAGTTTTTGTAGTTTCTAATGTTTTGTAGTATAAAAAAATGGGTCAAAGGAAAACTATCTATAGTCACATAAATCCCTATTAGAAGTATGTTGTGAAATAATAGAAATAGATAAAACAAAGTAAGAAGAAAATAAGAAATATATATTGATAAACTCTTGTATTCAAGTGGTCATCCACAATCCTTTTAATATCTCTTAGATGTGTACAATAACAATAAAGCAATCCCACACACACACACATATATATATATAGAACCTTATGATGCTTGTAGAGTTCATGGGATAAGGTTGTAATAATGAGTGTAATTATGAATATGTATCTCCCTTATAGACTTTATACATTCAGACTTTACACATCCCAAATAACCCTTTCATTGCCTAAGCTTTACACATTCCAATAAAACTTTATTTCTAACACTCCTACTTGGATGACTACTTTTTAAGAATATACCTTGTTAAAACCTTACCAAAGAAAAACCCTGTGGAAAAAATTTTAACTAAGGAAAAAGAGTACAATATTCTTGTCTAACTTCTAGTGCCTTAGATGTTCTAAACTAGGAAAAAGTTTTCCTACCGCTAGGAAAGACTTAGTTTTCTCTCAAGTCTTCTCTGCGGCTGTGAAATAGGTTGTTCCTTCTTCTGAAGGATTGTCTTTCCCCTGAGATAACACTGTTATCTGCAGGGCTAGTGGGTTTATCCTTTCGGGGATTTGGGAAACAGTTTTTTCTTCTTCTCTTCTTTCAAAACCAATTCTTTTTTTTTCTCATTCTCATCCCACTTTATTCTATTTTTTTCTCTTTTCCTATTAGGCATGGAAGATCTGTCAAAACAATGGACCAGGCTCTCGTTGTTAGACAGAGAGGGAGACAAAATCACTTTGGGCAAAAACAGAGGATCCACGAACACATCATTGCTGCTAAGTTCTTAACCCGAAGAGCTTTAAACTTTGATGCTGTTGGGAGGACTTTTAAACCCCTATGGCGAGCGATTAATGGTTTCACTATATAGAACGCGGGCAATCATATCCTGTTGTTTATCTTTGAAAACCAGGAAGATGTAAACCGGGTTCTGAGCAGTGAGCCCTGGACTTTCGACAAGCATTTGGTGGTGGTCCAAAAGTATGAAAGAAACACTCCTATAAAGGATGTTAGTTTTAACAAAACGTCTTTTTGGGTGCAGGTTTACGATATACCGATAAGATATATGACCAAAGAGGTGGCAGAGGAAATTTGTAGTTCACTTGGAGAGGTATGTCGTTCAGAAACTCACCCAACGGAGGAAGGAGGCTGTTTTGTACGGGTTAGGGTCAAAGTGGACGTGACACAACCTTTATGCCGTGGAAGAGTGGTTAATCTGGAAGAAGGTGGTCAAGTTTGGGTATCTTTCAAATACAAAAGATTACCCATCATATGTTACTGGTGTGGGCGACTCGATCACGATGACAGAGATTGCCTGAAGTGGATTGAAAGTAAAGGATCTCTTACACCACAGGACAAGCAATTTGGACCTTTCATGCATGCAATAGAGAGTGTAAACTCAAGGAAATCCGTCCTACATGTGTCCCGCTTCTTTGACGATAGAGGAGGTCATCAGTCAAATCGGAAGAAGCCAAAGGAGGGACCGCGCAGTTGCACTGAGACACCACCACCACCGGAAACGGCCCAACCTCCTCCCACTGGTGAACAAGCAGATGTGGAAACCCCGGATTTGACGGAAAGCGCAATTACTACTGAGGTTTCAAATTTGAATTCAATGGGGTTTGAAAATCACTCCATTCCAGATAACACGAGTCTCACAACAAATAAGGAGATATTCTCGCAGTAGTTACTTGATATTGATTTGGCTTTTAAGAAGTACGAAAATCATGGGATTTTGCATGAAGAAATATTGGATACGTCAGCAGGCAAGAGGGATAACCCACCCCTCTCATCACGTGTTGATTCAAAGGCCCCACGTGACCATGTTTTAATGAATCCATGTGAGTTCACTCAATCCCAAATATTGATGGATGTTACAAACTCTTATGGGAATGACAATCAGAGCCCACTACCTCCTGCAACCTGGAAACATGTCCCACGAAAATCCACAGCAAATCAAGAGCCACACTTTAAGGAGAATATATGTGTCAAACGCTCAGTAGCTACCCAGGATAGCCATGCACATGCAGAGTTTCCAAACAAAAAACATCAAGTTTCTTCAGCTATTTCTTCCTCATCCACTATATCGGCGGAGGCTATTCGTCAGCTCCGCCGGGAACAATGAGTCTCATATGTTGGAACTGTCGTGGGCTTGGGAACCCACAGACAGTTCAAAAGCTCGGGGACATTATCCGGGCACAAGATCCTGCAGTCGTGTTCTTGGCCGAAACATGGCTGGATGAAGCTAGGCTAAAAGGATTGTGTAACACATTGAACATGAAGAATGTTTTCGGGGTTTCAAGGATTACCAGAGGAGGTGGCTTGGCGCTCTTCTGGAGGCAGGACTTTGACCTTAAGGTAATAAACTCTGGCCAAAACTTTATTGATGGTGTTATTAACTTTGGCAAAGAAAATGCTTGGAGATTTACAGGTTTTTATGGGGTGCCTGAAACTGCCAAACGGTATGAGTCATGGGACTTACTGAGATAGTTGGGATGTCAGAGTAACCTACCCTGGCTGTGTGCTGGTGATTTTAATGAAATAATAAGAACTGAGGAGAAACTTGGTGGCCGGCTAAGACCAAACAGTCAGATGCAAGGATTCGAGGTGTAATAGACGAAGTGGGGTTTAAAGACCTTGGTTATGTGGGTGACAGATTTACTTGGGCAAAGCATTATCCTGATGGTTCATTCATTTGGGAGCGCCTGGACAGAGCTTTGGGTACAGGAGCTTGGATTAGTATGTTCCCTGCCTTCCAAGTAGTTCATTTGGAGTGTGGGATGTCAGACCACAAGCCAATGCAGATTCTCCCCTTGGGGATCACCCCCCGACAGAATAAACCATGGCGTTTTGAACAAGCTTGGCTCTCTGAAGATGGCTGTCATGATGCCATCAAGGGAGCATGGGGAGTTGAACTTACGTGTCCAACTTTAAGTTTGGTTGGGGAAAAAATAAAAAAATGCCAAAAGGAGTTGAAGTGGTGGAGTAGTAAGCACTTCTATAACATCTCTCGGACTCTAAATGAGAAAAAACAACTACTTAAGTGTGCGGAAGAAGCTGCTCAGAAGGGGGGCCCATTTGACTGTGTATCAGCCATTAAGAAGGAAATTTCGATGCTGCTTGGTTAGGAGGAAAAGTTGTGGCAACAAAGGTCTCATGCCCATTAGCTGTCTTTAGGAGACAAAAACACAAGTTTTTTTCATAGCAAAGCCTCCCAACGCTATAGAAGAAACAAAATAGAAGGCATCCGAGACAATAATGGTAACTTATGTGTGGACAATGAAGAAATCTCAGCCTTATTGGTGTCCTATTACCAGCAGCTCTTTACAACCTCAAATCCGAGTGACATAGAGGCTGTCTTGGAGGTTGTTCCTCATGTAGTTACTGAAGAGATGAATGCAGGCCTGACAAGAGAATTCACAAAGGCAGATGTCGATCATACACTAAAACAAATGGCTCCTCTCAAGGCCCCTGGCCTCGATGGTATGCCTCCTATCTTTTATCAACATTATTGGCATCTCATTGGTGATGAAGTAGCTAGGGCAGTGCTTTATTGTTTCCAAAATGGACATTTCCCTCCAGATTTAAACCACACTTACCTGACCCTTATACCAAAGGTCAAAAAGCCTGAACAAGTCACAGAATTCCGGCCCATAGCATTATGTAATGTTTTATACAAGCTAGTCTCAAAAGTCCTTGCAAACAGACAAAAAAAATTCTCCCTTTAATTATCTCAGACACACAAAGCACCTTCCAATCAGACAAAGCCATCTCTGACAATATCCTTGTAGCCTTTGAGACCCTTCATCACATGAAAACCAGTAACTCAGGTAAAAATGGCTTCATGACTATGAAGTTAGCCATGAGTAAAGCATATGATAGGGTGGAGTGGGGATTCCTTTTACAGTTGATGGGAAAGATGGGTTTTAGCCAAAAATGAATTCACCTCATTTCCGAATGTATTAGTACAGTTTCATACTCAAATTTTGGTTAATGGTGAACCCACAAAATTTTTTAAACCTACTAGGGGGATTAGACAAAGGGACCCTCTATCCCCATATCTTTTCCTTTTATGTTCTGAAGGTTTAACACAGCTCATCAATAATGATGTCCATGCTGGAAAGATTAGAGGTTATTCTCTTTGTCGTAATGGGCCTAAAATATCTCAATTGTTTTTTGCAAAGCTCAATTGGGGGATGTGAAAACCATTCAAGAGATCCTTTATAAGTATGAGAAAGCTTCAGGGCAGCAAATAAACAAGACAAAGACTACCCTCTTCTTTAGTAAGTCCGCCCCCCTTGCTGCAAAAAATCAAATAAAAGCCTTTTTGGGGCTGCCTGAAATAAGAGCCTATGAGAAATATCTTGGTCTACAGGCGGTGATTGGGAAGAATAAAAGGGAGAGCCTAAACTATATTAAAGAGAGGGTGTGGGGGAAATTACAAGGGTGGAAATAAATTTTTTTATCTCAAGCAGGAAAGGAGGTTTTACTCAAAGCAGTGGTCCAAGCCATTCCTACTTTTGCGATGACATGTTTCAAACTCCCAATAGGACTTTGTAAAGACATAGAAACAATGATCTGGAAATTTTGGTGGGGGCAAAGGGGGGATAGAAGAAAAGTCCATTGGAACAATTGGGACACCCTATGTCGGCCAAAGAAGGAAGGGGGTATGGGTTTCAAAGACTTGTGCAAGTTCAATGATGCAATGCTCGCAAAACAAGTTTGGCGACTAATCCATAATAAGGAGTCCCTGCTCTATAAGGTGTTTAAATCAAAATACTTCCCAAACTCCACCATTTTCGAAGCAAAGTCCATAAATGGGTCATATGCGTGGAAGAGTATTTTAAAGGCTCGAAGGGTGATTACTTTGGGAGCAAAATGGTGAGTGGGTGATGGTAGGTGCATATGGATTTATGGTGATAACTGGATTCCAGGTGAAGGGTCGGGGAAGGTGATCTCTCCTAGAACTTCACTCGTAGCTAACGCCTTAGTTGCTGAATTAATACATCCAGTCTCTGGTTGGTGGGATTCCCGGATCATTGATTCAAATTTTCTCCCTTTTGAAGCCCAAAGGATTAAAGCTATCCCCATCAGTTTAGTTGCTCCAGAGGACATCTTAATATGGCCAAAGAGCAGTGACGGAATGTACTCTGTAAAATCAGGGTACAAGGCTCTGTGTGAGGAAAGTTTGGGAGATGGTGCATCGGGTTCAGGTTCTGGTGTTGGAAGAAGCCTATGGTCAGGAGTTTGGAAGTTGTAAGTACCAGGAAAAGTCAAGCATTTTTTGTGGAGGGCCTGTTTAGATTCACTGCCCACGAAGCAAAACCTATGGAGAAGGAAGATAGTAGCTTGCCCGAAATGTGAAGCATGCAAGTCCTATTCAGAAACTACTATTCATGCTCTGTGGGACTGTGAAGAAATCAGGGCTGTGTGGGAGCAAGATTTTAATTGGGTTGACAGAGGAAAAGTCGCCAAAGGAAGCTTTGTAGACTTGTGGGAGTTACTCGGTACCAGACTCGGCACTAGAGAGCTGTTTGCAGTAACAACATGGCACATATGGACTCACCGAAACAAGAAAAGGCTGAACCAGACCATATCACCGTTACACCAGGTTGTGTCAGAAGCCCATCAATATTTATCCGAGTATAAGAAGTACAACAATGTAGCGGTGAAGCAACCCAAGCCTCGGACTGTGAAGTGGTCACTGCCAGATGCAAACCAGTTCAAAACCAACTTTGATGGAACGTTCCTTGCAGAAAATGGAGCGGCAGGTATCAGAGTTGTTATCAGGAATAATATGGGTCAAGTGAAGGTTGCACTCTCTAAGAAGATTCATGCTCCTGCCTCAGTCACAGTGCTGGCGATGCTTGCTGCTAGGAGAGCCGCTGCTTTCACAAGAGAGATGGGGATAGAAAGTTGCATTTTGGAAGGAGATTCACAGATAGTAATTAAAGCGCTGCAAGATGGAGACAAGACCTTCTCAGAGTTTGGTCACCTACTACAGGACACGCTGTCCCATTTAAATTCTTTTAAGAATTGGTCGCTCTCTCATTCCTATAATGGAATTCTCAAAAAAAAAAAAAAAACTTCTAGTGCCTTAGGATTGCCTCATTAAAACCTTGCAAAGGAAAACTCAGTGGAAAAAAACCTTAGCGAAGGAAAAAGAGTGCAATCAACACACATCCTTTAGAAAATTTACTCCCCCTCATGAGTACATAGAACTTCCATTGTTCATGGTAAAAATATCCTTAAGTCGACGCATGCCAATGTTGTGCACCATCTTCTTAAAAGTCGCAGTTGGTAATGGCTTAGTGAACATATCGGCCAAATTATCACATGATTGTATCTGCTTGACATCAATATCGCCACTCTTCTGGAGCTCATGAATAAAAGAATTTTGGTACAATATGCTTGATTCTATCACCCTTGATATAGTCTCCCCTAATTTGAGTGATACAAGTGGTATTATCTTCGTATAATATCGTTGGACTATTTTTGATTGATGATAATCCACAGTTCTCATGAATATGTTGAATTACCGATCTCAACCAAACACATTCACGACTCGCTTCATGAATTGCAATAATTAATTAAAAAAAAAGGTGAAGGATCACCCTTCAGATTTCAATATCCCCGATGTCGACCAAATTGTACTTGCCAATAAATAAGTCTATTATTTATGCCTTTAGGCATCATCCACTGAGACCCCAAAAAGACTAATATACAACACCAATTCACAACGATAATATTCCTCTTTTTTTTTTTTCCTCAAGATGCATATAAACTTGTCCTCTCCCAATTTAAACATACCGTAAAAGTTCAAAGAACCGACAACCAAACTCAACAGTTATGGCACCCATTCTAAGCTAGCCATTGAATCAGAATTCAAAAAACATTAAGAACTTTGAAATGAGAGGAAATACATACCCTTTGGTCTTTGGAAACAGAGGCACAAGTTCTTGAAATGGGCTTGCTTCTTCTTCCACAGTTATGAAACCTAGACAGAATCTTCAAAAACATTGATTCGGTCACAAAAAGGTAAACTATGTTGCACCAGCATATGCATGATACTGACAGATGGTTAGAGCAAAATCTTACCAAAGTGGTAGTCTGGTTGGTATAGACATCTTAGTGCTGTATCTGCTGCATATAAAAAAATCTATCTTCCTTGGTGTCATCATGTTAGTTTCTCTAATCTTGGTAAAGCAAAGCACCACAAGCATGAGACAAACCACCATAATGTTATATCCAAAGTTAGTAGATAGAGTTTTGGCAGCATTCCTAGTTAGTATTAGATTCATAGGCTGTGTTTCCAAAGAAGAAATGGCAAAATAGGAAGAAGATTTGTTTTGCTCCAAATTTTCATTTCTGGCTCTCTCTTGTCATGGTAACCAGGAATGGAATGAGTTACAAAGAGAAGTTTAAAATGGAGAGGGACCACTTCCTAATAAAGATTTAGTTTTTCACGGATTGAAAAGTATGCATAATGTGACATTCACATATGATTTAAATGATATAGCATTATATACATTGTTTCTACTTGAATAAATGGAAAAGACCTAAAATCACCAATTAGAAGTTCATAGCTCAACTAGAGAAAATGTTACAAGTGTATAAACAACTCAAAATTATTTTTTGAAGTTTCCATAATTTCCAGTAACTTATTTACTAAAGGCGAGACAAAAATTTACTTCTTTGTTTATTGAACCAAACATTTGGACATGTTGCAGACCCAAAAAAAAAGAGAGGATAATTTATGAGTTACTAAAATATTAAAAACCATTTTGACATAAGACGGGGAATTAATGACCTCCTTGATGATGAGGAAATCTATTGGGGTCAAAGAGCAAAAGCCTACTGGCTTAAAGAAGGTGACAAAAATACTAGTTTCTTCCACGCCCAAGCCTCACAGCGGCGCAAGCAAAACACAATATTGGGGATTTGGGATAGCCCAGGTCGATGGTGTGATGGAAATGATAGTATTGCCCAAGCTGCCATTGACTACTTTGAAAATATTTATGCATCGGCCTCCCCATCCAGGATTGATAAGGTTACTAATGCTATTCCTACAACGGTAACTGCAGAAATGAATGAAAATCTCAATAGAAACTTCACAAGGGAGGAGGTTGCTATTGCTCTCAAACAGATCCACCCCACCAAAGCACCCGGCCCCGATGGTATGTCTACTATCCCAAAGTAAATAACCCCAAAAGAATGACTAATTTCCGACCCATAAGCCTGTGTAATATAGTTTATAAACTCATATCTAAAACTATAGCCAATAGATTCAAGGTTATTCTCCCTCACATCATTTCAGATAATCAAAGTGCTTTTATTCCTGATAGGCTAATTACTGACAACGTTCTTGTGGCGTTTGAGTTAATGCACTTTGTAAATCACAAAAATGCAAGGGTGGACGGCTATATGTCTACCAAACTTGATATAAGTAAGGCTTTTCACAGGGTTGAGTGGTGCTTCATAAAAAGGGTCATGAAAAAATTGGGATTCAGCTCAAAATTGATAAATCTTGTAATGAGGTGCATCTCTTCGGTTTCATACTCAGTCATTGTAAATGGGGCTGCTTATGGAAACATTATTCCTACCCGGGGACTTCGGCAAGGGGACCCCCTCTCCCCCACTCTCTTCCTCATTAGTACCAAGGGGCTCTCTGCTCTCATTTATAGGGCAGCCAGAAACCAGTGTTTGACAGGCATATCTATCTGTAAGGGCTGCCCAAGGGTCACCCACCTTCTCTTTGCGAATGACAGCATTCTTTTTTGCAAAGCTAGTGTGGGGGAAAGCCGAGAGTTGAGGTACATCCTTCAAAAGTATGAGGAAGCCTCGGGTATCTTGGCTACTTTAGGCCTAATGCAAGATACTAGACACACAAGGTATCTGGGCCTCTCATCCTTCATTAGGAGATCAAAAAAGTAGGTGTTTGCTATTCTAAAAGAAAGAATTGGGCAGAAGCTTGCTGGCTGGAAGGGCAAACTATTATCTATGGGTGGGAAAGAAATCCTCATCAAAACGGTAGCACAAGCAATTCCTACATACACCATGGGTTGCTTCCTCCTTCCCCAAAGCTTATGTGATGAGATTGAGAGCATGATGAGGAACTTCTGGTGGGGCCAAAGGTAGCATGAAACTAAAATGTGCTGGGTTAGTTGGAAAACAATGTGTAAATAGAAAGCTTGTGGTGGCATGGGTTTCAGAAATTTGCAAGCTTTCAACAAAGCAATGCTAGCAAAGCAACTTTGGCAAATCCTCCAAAATCCTCACTCTCTTGTGGCAAGAGTTCTCAAATCCAGATACTTCCCTACTGAGGATATTCTAAATGCAAAACTTGGTAATTCCCCATCATACTCTTGGAGAAGCATCCATAGTAGTCTTGAAGTTATAAGAAGGGGAACTCGGTGGAGAGTGGGAAACGGGAAGCTAATCCATATTTGGGATGACAAATGGCTGCCAACCCCATCTACCTATAAGGTTATCTCTCCTCCAAATAATACCCCCCAATTCCCAATGGTCTCTTCTCTCATTGATCTAATGACAAAGTGGTGGAGAGTGAACTTAATAAGGGCTACCTTCCTTCCCTTTGAAGCAAACACAATCCTGAAGATACCCTTAAGCCACGACCTCCCTGAAGATAAAATAGTTTGGTTGGGAAATAGCCGTGGAGTCTTCACCGACAAAAGTGCCTACCATATAGCCCATAATCTAATGGGCTCTAAGGTGGGTGAGGAATGCTCTAATGGTGATCCTTGCAAGCCGATTTGGAGGAAGCTTTGGCACCTTAATCTCCTAGCCAAAATCAAAATCTTCGCTTGGAGAGCATGTGTCAATGGCCTCCTTACAATGGAGGCAATCTATTGCAAGGGGATATCACAAACTAAAATCTGCCCGGTGTGTGGAAATGAAGCTAAAAGTTTGGACCATGCTCTTCTTGACTGTGCTTTCTCATCTTCAGTTTGGAGTCTTTGGTCTGAGAACCCTTTGAGCATCCATGGTACTAAAAAGTCCTTCCTTGACTTTATAATTTATATTCTCTCCCATGCAACACTCCAAGGTTTAGAACTTTTCTTTGCTATTACTTGGGCTATCTGGTTCAACAGAAACAGGTTGGTTCATGAAGGCTGTGGGCTGCCTCCTATGCAGGTGTGGCATTTGGCTAAAAACAGTGTTGATGATTTTGTTTGTTCAGCCACATGGGATTTTAACCAAGCTAGAGTTCCCCCATCCAGTTGGATTCCTCCTCCCCCTGGAGTTCATAAAATCAATGTTGATGGGGCATCATTAGAATCGGATAGTTCCTCAAGTGTTGGTGTTGTCATTAGAGAGAGTTTAGGTCAAGTTGTGGCTGCCCTTTGCAAGCCTCTTCAAGCTTGCTTCCCTGCTAAGCTTACGGAGATCATGGCTTTAGAGCAAGGTGTGCTTTTGGCTCAAGAGCTTCAGCTTCCTCGGGTTATTGTTGAATCAGATTCTTCAAATGCCATTCAAGCAATACAAGAAAAAGCCACAAGTAGCAGCTTTGGGCACATCATCCAGAGAATCCTTCAGGCTTGTGAGTCCTTTGAATCTTGCTTCTTTAAGCATTTAAGCAGAAACTTTAACTCAGTGGCTCATGAGTTAGCTCAGCATGCTAGGAGGTCCAGTTCTCAGCGCCTTTGGAAAGGAGTTACGCCTCCTGTTGTAGCTGCTTTTCTTCAATCTGATATGATGTAATGTTCAGTTTCTGCATTGCTGTGCAGGCTGCTTTGTATGACTTTTTATTTGGTTAAATTCCAAATCATTTCCCTTTCAAAATATATATATATATATATATATATTAGGAATTAAACTGACAAATTTTAAACGTTAGGAACTAATTTGACTCACAACTTAGAGATTGAGGACCCAATTCGTAATTTACCCAAGTTTTTGTTGTTGTTATTATGGTGGTTGTAATATTAGTCACATATGATTCAATCAATTTGAACAGAAAATTATTATGGTGGTGGCCTGGTGGGAAGATGGAACTCAGGGAGGTACATCTAATAAAAAATGGAGCAGTATAACTACATTGTGTTAAAAAAAAGCCAAACTCCCAATCACAGTACATGAATAAGTGTACACAGATGGATACATGTGAAACTGTAGCCACCAGCAGCAAGAAATGAATCCGAATTTACAGAAATGAATCACTAATTATGGTTTCTTTACAGAGTACGCACCAGCAGCGGCACTTCTACAATAAATATCAACTTCTGCAGTGAAAACATGAGGATTTTTTTTTTATCC
This sequence comes from Quercus aquifolioides, assembly GCA_019022515.1. Lineage (NCBI taxonomy): Eukaryota > Viridiplantae > Streptophyta > Magnoliopsida > Fagales > Fagaceae > Quercus > Quercus aquifolioides. The sequence continues at coordinate 17,022,524 of CM032329.1, read as the reverse complement.
TTTCTGATTTATGTAAGTTATAATCCATGTAATAAAATGCCGATTCACTTTGCAAAATATTGGCAATGATTTCCACAATAAAAGAGTAGTGATATCATATAGGATGTGCAAGAAATATCATAGATCTAGTCATCTAGGAGTTCATAAAAAATGTAAAGCAATCTTTCAAAAAATGCTGAAAATAATTCCAAGTCAGCGGAATCCTAACCCTTGCGGAAAAACTTTTAGTTGATAAGTGATAACATGTTAATCTTAAATTTGAAGGAAGCCCAAAGCAGCACGTTGAAGTCGAAGCATTGAGTTCCCAAGTGGTGGCAGGTATAAACTCTAAAAGCAAATTTAGACGCAGTGTGTAATGCAGCCCTTAAAAAAATAACACAGCAGTCGTGCATAAATCATTTATACCTACCATCACAATAGCTGAATAATATATCATAAATACAAAAGAACTTTTAAACCACATGAAAAGCCTAGTATATATCATAAAGTCCTTCCAAACCTTACCTAGATTAAGATGCTAATGCACCTTTGATGCATCCAGATTCAGATACTGTACCAGAAACAAAAGCTGAATAGACAATCATCAAAGACTGAGGAATATATAAACCATATATAATTCTAAATCAGTTAGAAATATGAAGCAAACAATAACTTAGATTAACCAAGAATATTGCGGAAAATATATTTCAAGTCCAAAACAAAACTATGACGCAGGAGGGTTGTCCCAAAAGAGAGGAAAATATAAAAGGAATATAGAGAGACTATTATATATTTGATAAATAATAGAACATTGATTTAATAGATTAGCAAGCTTGCGCGCATTCCAGTTCATAGCATGAACTACTGCTTTGTTTCATATAGACAATGAAACGACGATCATACAAAAACTATAAAAAGAAGGGGAAAACATCATTATACAAAAGACACTTGCAATTTTCTTCTATTTTCTGCTGAACAAACTCCTTATTTTCCCTCTTTCCAACCGCTCCAGTAGCTTTTTGGCACCTGGGATGTCCATTTCTGTAAGCTTCTTAAGATAGCCAATTGCTCCATATGAGATCATCAGCTTCTTACATTTCTTACTTGAAGATAGAGATGCTAAGCAAGAAACTGCATACTTTTTTGCAGTGTTTTGTGGACTTGGGTCAAGCAATTGGACCAGATTTGGCACACTTTTATCATCCCTTTTAACTTCTCTGCAGTTCTGGGAAAGGATCATCAAGCTTGAAATTGCTTGTGCAGCAACCTCTCTAACACTGTTTGATTTAGCCTCAAGCATCTTCACAAGTAGAGGAATGCACCCAGCTTCACCAATCGATTTCTTCATCTCTGTTGAGCTACAAACACGACAAATTGCTGATGCAGCAGCTGCTTGTGCACCTAATGATCCAGATTTAAGCACATGAACCATCCGAGGCAGGAAACCAAGAGAAACCAAAACCTCCATAGAAAGTGAGCCAACCAAATTCCTTAATGCCCCAACTGCAGATTCTTGGGGCAGTGGACCATCAAGATAAGCCAACAGGCTCCGAATTCCACCCTCTGAAATAACAGACCTTTTTAAATTGTCATTGCTAGCAGTGAGATTCTGCAAGCACTCTGCTGCATATTCTTTAGATCCCAACAAAATTCCACAATCAAGCAGATTGATCATTACTCTTACAATCCCTTCTTCAGCTAGAGTTTGTCTCACCTCTGGCACAGCGGATATATTCTTCAAAGTACTAGCAGATGCAGCCTGTGAAACAGAATCACCAGTCCGACAGATCTCAATCAGCGGACAAACCCCACCATGCCCAACAATAGCACGAGCAGTTTCTGCGGACATTGACAATCTCTGGAGCGAAATTGTAGCCTTCTCTTTACCCACTGCACTACCTGACTCAACAAGCCTAATCAGAGGTGGCAAAACACCTTCTGAAACAAGCCAATTCTCGCAACTCCCTGATTCTGCAAGCGAGCAAATTACAGTAACAGTCTTCTCCCTGATACGAGGAGATGTTGCTGTAAGTAATTGCACTAGAGCAGCAATATTGCTCCGCCCCAAAACAGCCAAAACATTCTTTTCATCCTCCTTCATAGACTCAACAAGGCTATCTAAAGCTCTGTGCTTAGCTTCCAAGTGCCCGATCTGAAGCCGAGCAAGCAATTCTCTTATATTGCCATGATTTGCAGCCTCTGGTTCATCTGAAGAACCAACCATAGACAAAGGCAAAGTAGCCTCACCAAGCACCCCAGTCTTGATCAAAAGCCCACAATCCCTCAAATTCAAGTCCAATTTCCCTGACATAGCATCCAAATCACTCTGCATCCTAAGCTTCCCTTCATACTTCTCCCCACCGCATAATTCAGCCAATTCAATAGCTTCCTTCAATGTCTTTGACACAGCCTGCAATTGCTCCTTACAAAGTGCATTCTTTAAGAAGAAAGGGTGGCTTGACAAGTCCGATAAACGCGATGGAATCTGCTCCAGTTTTGATATTATCATCTTCCACCTACCAGGAAATCCCTTCACCTCCCTGGCCTTATTAAGTGCCACTGGAACCAGCTCTTGGGCATGGGATAACCACTCCTCAGCTGACTGGATATTAGCCAAAACCTCAGTTCCACTATCTTCCACCATGACTTCAATATTGGTTTAGACCAAATTTGATACAGGAGCTGTGACAAATAGAATGCAGAGAAAAACCAAGGCCTTAGCTAACAACCCAGATGAGAAAACATGAAAAGGAAATGATATTTGCATAGAAAATTATATGGCAGTGGAGCAGTTGCAATCATATACACATGAATTATAATTTAAGTCTACAACAAAACAAAAAAAGGGGATTAAAACCAAAAAAAAAACCATACTAAAGAACAAATGGGTTAACATCAAGTGCTTCCAGAATCTTGTATGATCACACAAAGCTTGTTTTTGCTGAAAACTAGACCTGACCAACTAAATCAAAGTACCTAAACATGCCCCACTAGTTCTTCCCTGCTTTAGCAAGTGTTCATTTAATGCAAATTTATATTTTCATATTATAAAAGCATAGTACTCATACAAATGATATGATTTACTAATATATTGTTGATGAAAATGAAAGGAGTTACTTTTAACTGCTAACCAATACCGTCCAATTAATAAGAAAGTCGTCGGCAGATGCAAATACCTACATAACCCTTTCACTTATGAAGTAAAAAGCCACTTCCATTCTATATAGCAATAGAGTATTATAATGGTTTCTGAAGGGTATTTTGGTAAGTACGGACTAGAGCTGAAACTTTACTTTTCAACCAAAGATAACCGTGAGTATGATATCAGATTTCTCTACTGAGTCTAAATAAAATTTGACTCTGAGCTATATTCAATGGACAAGATTGTTGGATAGTTAGGCAAAAGTTGGATTTATTAGCTGTAATTTACAATTTTCTCCTTACAAATGGAGCTTTCGAGTTGAGAGAGAAAGACTTCCCTTTGAAGAGAAGGTAGGAGTCCCTATCTAGAGTTGTATTATAGAGTGTATTTAAATTTATTCAAAATGGACCAACCCCACAAAAAAGGTCAAGAAAATTCAAAGCAAATAATAAGAAATCTAGTATTTTATTTTACCTCGAATTTATTTGACTTCTCTTAACTTTCAGAGGATTTGCCCATTAACAGCCACCAAACAGTGCCTCACTACTGTAAGAACAAGTAAGGGAAAAAAAAAAAGAACAATGATTCGCAATCTATAGTGATCAGAAAGCAAATTAAACAAAGGAAAAGGGAAAAAAGAAAACAAAATCACTTTTTTTCTGAAGTAGGCATCAATGAAAGCAAGCAAAAACAACCTGAAGAACCAACCTTTAAGTCTCAGAAACTCAGAACCTTGTCCCTTTATACCCAGAAAGCAACCCACTATAGCTTCTTCTTCAAACCTCTCTCTCTCTCTCTCTCTCAAAGCTATAACTTAGAAATGCATATAAGAATCAGCTACCGACTATAACTTGATCTTCAAATCTCTCTCTCTTCTCTCTCTAATAAACTGAAAACCAAGTAATGCCTCCAAGTACAGCAATCAAACAAAAGAAGTATATTCAAAAACTCCTTCTCACTCTCACTTTCAAAAGACACTGACCCAGAAGACAGTTTCTCAGAATCAGAAATGCCCAGAGCTCATTTTTGTTTCTTACGAAGAAACAGACATCAAACGGTCGAAAGACTCGAAACCATTTAAAAAAAAACAAAAAACAAAAACCCCTGAAAAATATAGAAAGAATCTTCAAACTCTAGAGTTAAGAAGGCCCAAGTTTGAAAAACCCCACTGAAGTATTCGACTTTTACCACAATAAGACACAGAGAGACAATAGAATATATCAATGACTATATGACAATCTCAATCAAATTCAAAAATCAAACTTTCTTCAATCTCTCTCTCTCTCTCTCTCTCTAATGGAAGGAGATGTCAGTGTCTGTGTCTGTGTGTCCTTTGGACTGTTTCTGTAAAAAATACGCAAATATTTTACTGTGTAGTTTTAGAGAGAGAGAGAGAGAGAAATGGGGGCTTATGTTTCGGATATTAAAGGTTAAAGGTCGAACATGATCAAGGATCCAACGGCTATGATTGCAGTTGAGTCAGAGTATCCGACCGTTGGGATTGGGTAAAATTTTGAATATGCTTTTTCGAATTTTATACGTTACCAATGTGATGACGTGGCGATGCTGCCACGTATGAGGTGGGGTCGGTTCGTGTGACTTTTCAAAGTGGTGCTTCCAGGTTGATAGAGATCCCACGTGTGAGAGAGACAGATTATGGGAAAGTGTGTTTCAACTGGCTATGTTCAAATTTACGTATTTCACCTTCAAATGGTTTGGATTTTGGAAAAACCGAACATGACACTGAGGTTAGGTGTGTTTGAGCTGCGACAGCTGGGGAGGAGTGAAGCATGGGACCCCCTATCACCACCATACTCTTCAATCTTTCATAGAGTAGTCTTTGGCAATTGGCATTGTCTTAATCGTGTCATTGAATGCATGCAGGTTTGTGTTTCGAATTTGGTTTATTTCTCTCCCATTGAAACTACAAGTGGCTTCATTGAATTCGAAATGTGTTTCAGTAATCCTAACATGGACCAATTAAATTTACTCAACAAGGAAAAATTGGACCAAAAAATGTGTGTTACATTTACAAAACAAGACAGAGTTTGTAATAGTTGTGAGTTCCAATTAGATCAACAGGTAAAGTTCTTGTAGTTAAATAAGAGATATGTGGTTCAATTCTCGCCTACATTAAAAATCAATTAATATCTTAGTCTGATGATAAAACGGACACTATATATTAAAACTCTCTAAAAAAATAAATAAATAAAAGCTCATAATAGTATATGGCATATTAAATCCTTGAAAACTCGTGGGTGGCTCAACTGATAAAGTTTCTGGTGGTTGAATAAGAGATTTAGGATTCAATATCAACCTACACAAAAAACTGATTGGTGTTTTGGTCTGATGATAAAAAGTTATCATCACGAACAGACGCCATAAGTTGAAACTCTTTAAAATGAAAAAATAAAAATAAAAATCCTTGAAAACTCATTATTGTCTGATCGAGTTTCAGATTTTCCGCATGAAAATTCAGCAAAGCCAACTTGCATGTCCAATGTAGCCTATTAAATCCAACAGCTCATCAGAGAACACTAGCTAGTCAAACACTAAGTGTTGATGGTCAGTAACAAATGAGCTCTTTCTAAACTTGAAATCTTCGAGTTTGGTGGCAGGTAGAACAAAAACCTGATCGAATCCAAACCGACAGACAGGTGGCGGGTCTATGTCAACTGAGCTCTATTTATGTCAACATTTTTTTTCTTTTTCTTTTTCTTTTTTTTCATTTTAATTTTCTCAAACAAATGGAAAAACCATCAATTGGATGACACACCCCTAGTGACCCTACGCAATACTATATTGAAATGCAACTTGATTCAATACCATGATGTAAAGGGAAAACTACAGTATTTAGTGAATCTTATAGCCCCAATGATGATAACACATTAAATTAAGTGACCATTGGGTTCAAAATTTAAACTAGGGAATGCAATCATGAACTTCAGAAGAACCAAATGATGCTAAGTTGTTATAATAGAGCTCAATGAAGAAGAGATATAAATGATTAGGATAGTATATTATAGTACTCCTTTCTTCTAATGATGCATTTTAACGTTTTAAACGAATCATTAGAGATGATCTCATCGAGCCGCAGGGTTTTTGACCCCTCTTTGTCCCCTATTTTTCGTTCTCCCTAATGTTGAGAGCATTATTATATGCGAGTAAATTTTTTTTATTTCAAACCTAACCCTGGTCCCACTGGCTACCTAGGTTTCTTCAAGACATATCTTGCAGTTGCACAATGCATGCATGCATATATATATGGTGTGTTCGTATTATATTGTGCATGCATTATGTGATGCAGTACTTGGGGTCAAAACCGAGACTTTCTTACCACCACGAGTCTTTTGCAGTTTCTACTTGACCCCATTTTGTTGCTTTCTAGTTTCTACATGTTCCATTTTTAATGGTTATTAATAATTTTGTAGTTGTAGAAAATTTAATTTTGTGGCTGAGGCCGTGAAAGTCTTTTCCAATACTAGTTAGGACAGCACGTGCACGTGTTTGTCGTGAAAAAAAAAAATACTGTAATAATTAAGATCAATTTTAAATTTTATTTGTATTACAAAACAAATATATGAATCATTTGATTTTTAAAATATATAGAGGGCACTGTAGAGGCATTGCCTCTTCTTATATAATTAGTAGAAAAAAGAGCACAAATCGATAATTGAAAAAAAAAAAAAGTACATATTGAACAAACCAAAAGTTATGTAGTTTTTACACATTCACCTAAAAAGTGTCACAACATTTTCACCAAACATTTTTTTTCAGTTGTGGTTGGTCATAGTTTCATATTTTATTATTTTATTTTGACTTATAAGAAATTGACATCTCAATAATTATGAAAATATTGTGAAATTTGTTGTGTCGGTATAACAATATATATAAAAGAAAAAAAAAGTACAAACGGAAGACCGAAAAAAAAAAAAAGAACAAAAAAAAGAATACTGTAGCCACTGTAGTGCTGCTTAGTACTATAACTACTGTTCAAAAAAAAAAAGTGGCTTAACAAAATGGCACTGTAGATGTACAGCGCAAAAATATTGTACGCACATTCATGCTTTTATATATAAGAAAAAAAAAGCACAAATTGATGATTGAAAAAAAAAATACATATTGAACAAACCAAAAGTACTGTAATTTTTACACATTCACTTAACAAGTGTCACAACATTTTCACAAAATATTTATTTTCAATTGTAGTTGGTCACAGTTTCATATTTTATTATTTTATTATAATTTATAAAAAATTAACACCTCAATAATTATGAAAATATTATAAAATTTATTGTGTCAGTATAACAATATATATAAAAAAAAAAAAAGTACAAATGAAGACAAAAAGAAAAAACTGTAACTACTTAGCTACAATACCTCCTGGTACTGTAACTACGGTTCAAAAAAAAAAAAAAAAAAAAAAAAAGTGGCTCACCAAAATTGCTCTGTAGATAAACAGTAGAAAACGTTGAATGAACCGTGGCAAACCACTGTAGCGGATAGAAATGGCTGCGGGAACAAAGTAGAGCTCTCCACCTGCAATAATTTAACTATAAAACTAAACAAAAGGAGAGCTTTTGCCCTTTTGGCGAGTCAACCGAGAAGCGTGGGGCTTTTGCGTTGCGTAGCCAGAACGTGACGATGTTGCCTGTCGGCTATGCTACTTTTCCGATTTTTTTATTTATACATTTTCTACTAATTTTACGTTACAACTACGTTAGTAGTTAAAATAATTTGTATGTAAACTTAAACAAATCCAGTTTCAAAAAAAAAAAAAAAAACAAATCCATAATTAGATTCTTTTTCTTAAATCATTCATATTTTTAAAATAATTAATTAATATTATGTTATCAACCAATTGTTTATATTTCAAGTTTTTATAGTATAAAATTATGCATAAAAAAAATAAGTTTATGAATTATATAGTAAACAATATCCGATTAACACAAAATTTAATGTATTAAAAGCATAAAAAAAAAATACAATTTAACAACTATATTTTCAAAAAAGTAGTAATATTAGTTTTTTATTTATTTACCAGAATTTTTTTTTTTTTTTTTTGAGAAACATTTACCAGAAGTTAATAAGTTTGTAACTAAACTGTCTTTTTATATTTTGTAGGCACCTACCACTTTTTGTGGGTCTTTGTACACTACAGGTCAATTTTACTTTAGGGTATCGAGGAAATACATAGATTTTCTACCAGCTGAAAACACTGTAACACAGTGCAAGAATATGATAAAAGATTGACACAACAATTTTTACATTTTCTTTTCAGATTGTTGATTAGTCTACAACATTTTTATCTAAGTTTTTCATCTACACCACATTTATTTTGCGACAAATATATCGAAAACAATAGTAATTGAAAATAGTGCCCCACTAGGCTTTATTGTAAAAGCATGCCAATAGCCCTTGATGTAAACATGTGCTTTTGGTAGGGTCCTAGTGTCCTACTCCTAACCACTTTACTCCTTGGCTTCAAGCTGAGTTACATTCCTGCCCTTGAAAAGTTTGGAAACCTTAATTTAATCAATAATGCATATATTAGGGGTATGAAAGTTTTTCAACTGATCTAACAGAGATAGATTGAGTAAATTCCATTAGACTGTTGGTCTAACGGCACCTCCCTACGTCTTAGTACCTAGGGGTTTGTTTAAGACCCAGGGAGGGTGGGGTGTGTCTATATATATAAACCAAGCTCAAAAAAAAAAAGGGGGGCGGATCGGCCAAAAATAACCCTAGGACCCTTCAGTTGTTCAAAATAGTTATCTGCATTGAGCAAAGATAACATGTTACGACCCATCTAATATAAAGAAATATTTAATAAACTTTGAACATCATCATTTAGCAAAACCCAAGAAACTGTGTCGAAACTGCAAAAATGTCGGTTCTATCCCAAAAATTTAACAATTTTAAGAGCCTTCTTTTCGAGGAAATGATAAAAACAAGGTGCATTTTCAATGAGATGCCCACCTCTCACATCAAAGTAGGTTCGCAACATTAAATTGGGTTTGGTTTGGGGTGTACTCTGCGGACCACTGGATCACTAAACAGCACACGAAAATGATATGTCCTGTTCAGGTCCCATCCAATGAATACTATCATTAGATGTAAGTCAAACCCTGCATTATGAAGACCCCGTTTTGTTGTTTCCAGAGAACTCCAACCCCATATTAAACTCGGGAGAAAAACACAGCCAAAAATAATGATTAAGAAACCAGATATGCAAGCAAAGTTCAAACCATGGCCAGGTACTTTTAATGACCTATTACTTAGAAGTTTAAATCACATTAAGCATACAAAAAACAAGTTGATAACTGGACCCTGCAATGTCTGCAATCAAGCAACAAAGTGAAACACAGTAAAAAACAAACAACTACCCACTTGACTGGAACTTCTACTCTGCTTCTGTTTAAGATCGAGATCTTTCCCTTGCCGGTGGTGATGATCTTTCCCTTGGTGGTGGTGATCGGCTGCATTGTTAACAATATAGACAGATGCAAGTAAAAATCATGTAATCGCATATTAACACAAGGTTGAACAGTAACAAAAAATTGAGAAAGATTAGAACCTGTCATATCTCCCATTGATTGGGCTTTCAGCTCCTCTATCATATTTGGGACTTCCTCTTAGTTCAGATCTGGAGCTTAGATTTGGTCCATGGCCATAGTCTGGGCTTGCCCTATCTCTACGATATGGACTTGGGGATCGCCCATGATCATAGCTTCTTCTGTGGGGAGACATGTCCCGGCCTCTTCTATCAGGACTGTACCCATTTCTCCTCTCATCGTCATCATCCCGAACTGCATATTCCACTGAAATGACTCGATCCATGAACTTACTGCACCTCAAATATAAGTAAACCAGAATTAATATAAAGCAGGTCTGCAAATAATTGTCAGGCACTCCTATGACTAGTTACAACAGAGGATTGTTTCAAAAGCAGCCGTAATGATTTGCAATTAGAAATTCTAAATCAAGCATACTACTAGTCTAGAATTTGCTGAAGGAAAATACAACCTCATGTTCGTTGCTTCCAATGCTCTGGTAGCATCCTCCTGTGTCTCATACTGAATAAATGCAAAATTCCTTCTGATCCTTATGTTCAAAATTTTCCCATGTGGATCAAAGTGCCTCTCCAAATCCCTTGTTCTGGTATAGCTTGGATCAAAATTAATGACAAACAAGGTTTTTGATGGTTTCACATTAGCTGAAGATCTTGAACCGCCAGGCCTTCTAATGCCGCGTTCATGCTGCAACACAAAAATTAAAGATTAAGTTTGAAAGCTGAGTAAAATTACCAAGGAAGTGTTTTTGGACACTAATAAGTAGATATGAAGCTTGTATATTCGGCCATGTTTAATACAAAAGGCAATACTTCAGAGAAGTACAAAGAAATATGCAACAGTTACAAGAGTGTGTAGACAGGCACACACGCATACTTAAGATCATAAACATTGCAGGGTAGTGGAGACATAATCACCAAAACCATCATAAACATGAAATGAATCAGATGTAATAAATTTTAATCCAAAAGAATATGTCTATAATCATTTCTCGGTGTCTTGTGTGAGCAAGAGAGAGAAAGAGAGCAAGAAACAACATTTTTTTATAAGTAAGATGCAACGCAAACATCATAAAATGATTACATATCAATATTGAGCACCAACCAATAGAAAATCACCTTGGTCCACTCAACACGAAGTCGGCGACCCTTTCGACCAAATTCTGTCCTGTCAAGCCTTCTAATTGCGTACTCAGCATCTCGTTCATCTTCCATATAGACGAAAGCAAATCCTAAAAGACCAAAATGTTAAGAAACCAGAGCAGGACAATTTCAGGTATATAAACTAATTACCAAAAGACAAAATTCTGCTCATGGAGACAGTTTAGAAAACGAGGAAACGTCAACTCATCAAACTCTGAAAAATACATGTATTAAAAAAAACTGTCAGGAAGTAACACAACACCTGCCATTGGCTGTGATCATGATTTCTATGTTGAAACGTGTCGGAAATTGAACACTGAGCAAAAATCATGAGGAATGAAAAAGCAATGGTATCTGAGCTAGTGTAGGATGGCAGGGCTAGGGCAGATCAGAATAATTCTTCTGAAAAATACAAGAAGATGAAGCTTGGGACATGCTAGAAAAGAAATGCAGAGAAGCACATCCATCCAAGAGCATGGACATTCCAAGTAATCCTGCGCCAAAGAAATGGTTGAGTATGGGGGTTTACACTTGGTGAAACTTGCTTCTCTCAAGGGAAAATAGCATCTACACCCAGTTAAAAATAATTATTTTAAAGAATTAAATACTGACCCTTTTGAATATCAGTTATTGGATGGTGAATTACAATTGGAGTTTCCTTAGTTGGTTTCTGAATGGAAGGCACTCAAGAATCTATTTAGTAGTTTATGCCCTTATTTGGCAATTGATAAGATGACATTAAATGTCATTTCTAAGGATGATCCTATGAGCTGGAAGAAAGAGATCACTTTTTTCTAGCATGAAGGTGTTGCCATCAAATGTGCGCACCCTCTGTATCTCTCCCACTCAACCCCCACCTCTATAAAACGACATATAATTTTACAACTGAGGAAAAAGGCATCTGTATCATACCCAGTATTTTGATATAGTAGTAAAAAGTACTTTTTTCCATAAAACTGACCAAATTTTGAAGAAATAAGTCAAAAATACCACCGGTCAGTATCATTGTTGGGTGCCATAACTGATATAAAAAAGGCTCAATGAGTTCTTTCAATATAATCATTTTCAATGGGTGTATGCTATTTTACCCTTTCTGAAATCTTAAAAATGTCGAAACCCCGCTGACTCAACATGAGAGGACAGTTTCATCATTGAGTTGTGTAGTCCAAATAGAGATTCGTCATGCCCACATTTGTTTGAGAGAAATAGTCCCTGTTAGATTTCTCCATTGCTGTAGAACTTCTGAACCATAAAATCTGTATTCTACCATATTTATAAAAAACAATCCCAAGCATCAATAAAATGTTGTTAAACTTTTATCTATATTCACTCATACAGTATATGTGAAACAAGGATGAGTAGCTAATAATCTTGTTCCACAAATCACCACATTAATGCGGATCGAACTTTTTATCGTAATGACGGAGGCAGATGTAGATAATACACATCATAACTCAGAGGCTAAAATACGATGTTGTAATCAAGAAAATCACTGCAACCACAGCTTATGGAATATTTCACTTTTTCTAATAGCTTGACCATTCAAAATAAACTCTAAGTGTACAAAAGAACACAGTATTGGAAATCACAAACCATTACCTATTAAATAGAGCAACAAAGAATAATCAGATACAAGTAACTGAACAGCAAATGTAGCCTAGGAGTAATGAAAGATCAGAAACTAATAATAACAAAAGTAGAAAGAAAAAAAAACATACCAGACTTCATATCCACCCTCTCAACCCTCCCATATCTTCTGAAAAGTCGCTCAATATCAGACTGCCGGGCATCAAATTCAACGTTACCACAAAAGATGGGCCTCATATTCGTTGTGTTCCAACCGAGTCAAAAGTTTTTGTAACCCTTTAATGAAAAGCAGGTGGACACAAAACGAAGAAGTATATAAGCACTTTGTCAAACCAACCTACAAAATGTTCATATAAAGGTTTACTTAACTACCTTCCAAGCTTGCTCAATTTAAAAAAAAAAAAATCAATCTAGAGAAAACATGAACAAGGATATATAATCAAACTCATCTGATCAGTTATCATAGCTAGTCATGTGCACACACACAAATTGCTCTAGCGCAAGCATCCACACATTAATACACAATTTATGCTAATATACTCTCCAACATGTAAGAAAAACTTTATCTAGGATGCACAGACATAAGTACTGCCATACCGGCACGGGTACAGGTACGACACAGCAACACAAGCAATTTCTAAAAAAATTATGACATTAAACAGCTGGTATAATACCGGTATGACATGGGAATAGCACCCTAAATGAAGTGTCAGTGTTTCCTAGAACTTTATGCCTGTACTCCAAGGCACAAGTATGATAAGTCTTCTAAATCACAATTTTATTTTTTTATTATTATTAAATTGGGAAAATAAGATTTTCATAACAATAATTCATACTATACCCATATGAGTTCTAGCTCATATGATACCTCATCTCCCTAAAGAAAACAGCAGAGGCCAGATTGTAGGTCCAAAACCCATTGGGTGCACACGTATCAAATAAAAAAAATCTGTACCCGTTAAGAACCGGACAAAACAAAGTGATCATCATATCGACTAAATTAATATTTATCTCGTCGATATACAACTACCAAAAAAAAATTCAAAACTAAAACTTCGCGCGCCCCTTTGAAGCTTCTTTCTTTTAATGAATTTTTCTACTTACAGAAAATTAAAAACAAAATTAAGTTTCACGACCACTGGGACTTCTTTGAGTTTTTCTATCTAATTCTGAAGCTAAAACCTGTTCAGAAAATTTTAATTTAAAAATATACACACGCATACACACACACACACACACACACACATATATATGAATTAATTATAATAATTAAATAATAATTATTATTATTAGTTCTTCATAGAAGTAACAATAAATTCAGAGCAAAAAGATCGAAGCAATTTAATTAAGAGTAAAGCAGAATCAAATGAGCTTAGATCAGAGAATAAAGATTTATAGCGCACAAACAATTTTCGTCAGATTTAGCTGAAAATAAAGCAGAAACAGTTAGAATAGTTAGGAACAGAGTCAGATCTGTTGAAATCAGCGAAAAATGGGTTAGGGTTTGGTACCTGTGGCTGTGAGTGAAGCTTTGCTTTGCGATGGAGGAGGTCTGAGAGAAAAACCCTAGGGATAGTTTGGACCTTTAAACTGTAGCTCTCAGTTGAGAAAAAAATTTATATATCTTTTTGGGTAGCTAGCTCGAGTACAAAGGTTTAAAAGCGAGTAAAAGTAATTAAAACGACGGCGTTCTTAACTTGATAGGAATTGCGTAGTTTCTACTTTCTACTTTCTTTACCGAATATTCCATTAAAATGAGAGTGTTTTATTTATGAGCTTATCTATCTTAACATTTATTAATAGTGCAAAGGTGAGAACATTTGGGGATAATGTAATTTCCTAAAACCTAGGGGATGTAATTTACTCAATGTTTTATGTCTTAATTAATGATTTTTTTTTTTTTCATTTTTTGGATGAAAGAGGATAAGGGGGGAAGTTTGATGCACCAAACCCAGTCGAATGATTCACAATCCCAACGGGTCAGTTTTACTAGACACTGGACCTAATCCGAACCTGAGGATAAGAATAAGTCTGTTACAATTTTGAGGGAAAAAAAAAGTTTATTACAACTTAACTAAGTTTTATAATTAAAAAAGAGAGCAAATTCTTCATCACAAGCTATGGTTCATTGAAACATAAAAAATTGTGAGTAGAATTAATGTGAATTAGCACACTTGTTGGCTTTGCAATACACATGCTCAATATACTTGTTGGAGAAAGTTCTCAAGTGGTTCGTGCAATCAATTGTAAAGGTTTTGTTAAGAGATTAGATGTATCATTAGTGATCAACTAGACCACACTTTTTTTTTTTATATGGATCACACTGAAAGCATTAAGTTTCACAATGAGACTTGTAGTTATGAGTTGTTCAGTAGGTATAGGGTCATCTCTCAGGCCCATAGTTTTGATAGTTAGTTGTTAGTGCTTCCAAGAGATTGGGCAAAGCCTTTAATCCAATTTTCTTTTTGATTTTTCTCTTAATAGATATATTTATTGTTCAAAAGAAATCCGAGACTTTAGCTGTTTTTGAACTTTATAAGGTCAAAGTTGAACTCGATAGATAAAATAAAACTAAGAAGATTATGCCATCAGACCTGACTCAACAAGATTTAAGGCCTAAAATAATGACTCTAAGTGATTTATTGTATATCTATATTTCAATATATATATATATATTTTTTTTTTTATGAGAAGATAGGAATTTTTTTTGGGGGGGGGGGGGGGGGTGGGGATGATGAAAGGGTTATCTAAGTGAGATAGAGAGAAAAATACATAAATTTCTTAATTTTTAGCTAGAGAAGCACTTTTTTCAAAAGAAAGAATACAAAAGTATCCAAAATATATACATACACATATATATATATATATATATATATATATTTTGAAGTTGTTGAACAAGTATAGCATTATATTTTAGGAGCAAGGTTATGGAATTTTTTTTTTTCCCTTAAGGTAAAGCTGGCAATGTCTAAGGTTGATATTTTGTAGCATGCATAAGTATCAAAGTATGCACTTGCCTTGATATCGCTTGATTCGCTTTTGTAGTTAGCGACTTGGATGTGGCCCTCCCTACTTTGTTTTTGTTATCAGGCCAAAGGCTTGTGGCTCTCCTTTTTGTAATTCCTTTTGTTTTTTAAAAGTCTTTTTTGTTTATCAAAGAAAAAAAAGTTAGTGACTTTGGCATTTATTTATTATATTTTTAAATTGAATAGTTGAGGTATAAAGATTTAAATCTTAGATATTTCTATTGAAAACATAAATAATGCGTACTAGTTGAGTTAAAATGCTCTTGGACTAAGAAATGTATGAAATATTTGCAAAAAGACTAAGGATTTTATGCTCCCGACAATTTGATCGCCTTGAAATGGTTAGTTGTGTTAATGCGGAATTTAAAAGTTGTCCAAGTGACCTGAAATATAGTTCAAGATATGTTTTCATGCTACCAGGCAATGCCATATGATGGAATTAAGTAAGTTGTGTTAACCAAACATTTGTTATGCATATTATATTGTGCAAGCGGAATACGTAGCATGTTATGAAGCAACTCTCTCTAGTAGGCTATTTGCCTGTGGAATTTTATCTCAAGGTTTAGGATTGTTATTAGAATTGAAGAAAGCCAACATTGGCAACACGATGAATCAGAAAGAAGAAAGAAGAAAGAAAGCAAGTCTCAAGAGAATTACACGTGTCAAATAGAGAAGAAGAACCAAATAAAGAGGACAGATGTCGCATTGTAATTAGTTGCTGATAATTAGCTATTCTGTTAATTTTGGAGGGAGAAACCGTTACTCCCTGTTTTCATGTGTATATATATAACAGGGCATGATATCTATTATGTATCTTTTTTCATTTTTCATTCAATCAAGAATTGATTCAGCAATTCAGTTTTTCTCTCTGTTTTCAATTAGTTTTCACTCTATTTTCAATATGGTATCAGAGCAAGTTCTCTGAGTTTTCTTTCTTTCTTCTTTGTTCTTTCTGATTCATCGTGTTGCCAATGTTGGCTTTCTTCAATTCTAATACTCCCCCTCAAGTCCTGAACTGGAGGATCATGGACTTGAAGATAAGTGTTACTTGGTGATTTTGTCAACAATTGCTGTGATGTGAAGATATCTCGTAAACCCAACTTCTGTGTCAATCTCGTGAAAGAATTGAAGCCTAAAGCTTTGGTGAAGACATTAGCTATCTGAACATTTGAATTCACATGAAAAGTCTTTATCATACCTTCCAAAATTTTGTCTCAGATCAGGTGACAGTCTAGTTCAATATGCTTGGTCCTCTCATGGAATACAGGGTTAGCAGCTATATACAAGGCTGCTTGATTGTCACAGAAGAGCATAGCTGATTTGGGATGCTCAATTCTCAGGTCCTTAAGCAGCTGAAGTACCCAGGTTATTTCACATGCTACACTGGCCATTGCCCTGTACTCAGCCTCTGCTGATGATCTTGAGACAACTCCTTGTTTCTTTGATCTCCATGCTATCAAACACTCTCCCAAATACACTGCATATCCTGTTAGGGACCTCCTTGTATCAGGACAGCCGGCCCAATCAGCATCACAGAATGCTTTGATGTGCAAATCAGATGTGCTTGAGAAGAAAAGTCCTTTACCTGGTGATCCTTTTATGTACTGAAGAATCCAGTGAGCAGCAAGAAGATGAGGCTCTCTAGGCTTGGAGACAAACTGGCTCAACCTATGCATAGCATAAGCTATGTCAGGCCGTGTCAAGGTTAAGTATAGTAGTCTCCCAATCAACCTTCTATACATTGCAGGATCTGCCAAAAGCTTCCCTTCATGTTTTGAAAGCCTTAGATTCTGCTCCATAGGAAATTTCACTGGCTTTGATCCAAGAAAACTAGTGTCCTTCAAAATTTCAAGTGCATACTTTCTCTGTGTTAAGCTGATACCTGCATCAGTCCTTGCAACCTCAAGTCCTAAAAAATACCTCAAAGAACCAAGGTCTTTCAGCCCAAATTTATCATCTAACAGCTTCTTCAATTTGGTCACACAGTCAGGGTTGTTACCAGTAAGCAATAGGTCATCAACATACACCAAAAGGATTGTAAAGGAGTTCCCTTGAGTGTGAGTAAACAGGGAGTAATCAGACTTGGATTGAACAAATCCCATTTGAAGAATAGTCTTGGAAAATTTGTCAAACCACTGTCTTGATGCCTGCTTAAGTCCATAGAGACTTTTGTTTAGTTTACATACCATATGGCCCTCCTTGCTGTGAAAGCCTGGTGGTAGACACATGTACACATCCTCATTCAGGTCACCATGCAAGAATGCATTGTTGACATCCATTTGGTGAAGGAACCAGCCATTCACAACAGCCAAAGTGAGCACAATCCTCACTGAGACAGACTTAGCCACTGGTGAAAAAGTCTAAGAATAATCCAAACCAAACTTCTGTGTGAAACCCTTAGCAACCAGCCAAGCCTTATATCTTTCAATAGTGCCATCAGGAAGGTATTTGACCCTATAAACCCATTTACAACCTATAGGGCTCTTACCAGGAGGCAAAGGTACCAAACTCCATGTATTAGTAACCTCTAGAGCTTCTATCTCCTTGTCCATGGCAGCCCTCCATTCAGGATATTGCACTGCCTGATGGAATGAGGCAGGGTCTGAAGGAGTGGAATTAACTGCCATGAAAAAAGACTTGAAAGTAAGGCCAAGATGAGAGTAGTCCAAAAAATCTGAGATATCATATGGCAGGCCAGAATTGGGCTTAGAGCTAACAGATTTGCAAGCATACTGAGATAGGTAAGGAGGTGGCTTATGAGATCTAGTTGATTTTCTAAGAGTTGGATTGAAACTGGAAGGAATGGAAGCAGGGTTAAGTTCTGCAGAAGCAGGTGGGGCACTAGGTGCTGCACTGGATGCTGCACTAGGTGCTGCACCAGGTGCTGCATCAGGTGCATCAGCAGGTGCTGCACCAGGTGCATCACCAGATGTAGGAGGAGCTGCATTGGATGAGGTAGCAGGGGTTGCAGTGGAGGATGCTGCAGGTAAGGTTGCATCGGATGATGCTGCACCAAGTGCTGCATCAGGTGCATCACCAGATGCAGGGAAGGTGCTAGAAATGGAATTATGAAAGTCTATTGAAATAGAGGAAAGGGGGTTATTAGGATCAACAGAATTAGGTAAATCAGGAGTACAATGAGGAAAAATGAAATCTTCAAGATAGGAAGTGGAAGGTTGTGATGAAAGAGCATAGGGAAAAATATGCTCAAAGAAAATAATATTTCTGGAGATGTGGATAGTATTGGAAGTGAGATCAAGCACCTTATAGCCTTTAATGCCTTGGGGATAGCCTAAGAACACACACTTTCTAGCTCTAGGTGCAAACTTGTCTCTGTTGTGAGGTAGAGTTGAAATAAAACACAAACAACCAAAGCACTTATCTTCAAGTCCATGATCCTCCAGTTCAGGACTTGAGGGGGAGTATTAGAATTGAAGAAAGCCAACATTGGCAACACGATGAATCAGAAAGAACAAAGAAGAAAGAAAGCAAGTCTCAAGAGAATTACACGTGTCAAATAGAGAAGAAGAACCAAATAAAGAGGATAGATGTCGCATTGTAATTAGTTGCTGATAATTAGCTATTCTGTTAATTTTGGAGGGAGAAACCGTTACTCCCTGTTACTCCCTGTTTTCATGTATATATATAACAGGGCATGATATCTATTATGTATCTTTTTTCTTTTTTCATTCAATCAAGAATTGATTCAGCAATTCAGTTTTTCTCTCTGTTTTCAATTAGTTTTCACTCTATTTTCAATAATTGTAAACTCCATCTCCCCGTTTAAGCATGTGAACTTCCAAGTATGTACGTAGTAGTCACCTGGGAGAAGCTTCTTGCAGACCAAATTGGACCAAATTTGGATATAGACATGATTGATAACAACATGCGTGTAATTTTCGTACCACACTACCATATATACATTGCCTATGTTGGTAGGGTCATGGCCCTCATGGGTGGGTGCTTGCTTTGATCATGTAACATGTATGGTCCTATATTACTTATGGATGTAACAACAAAAAAGGTTCTAATGAAATCCGGTGCATTAGTGTTGGTATAATTGCACTCAACATCAAACAAGGTTATAGCCTAGTTTTTTCTCAAAAAAAAAGAAAAAGAAAAGTTATAGCCTAGTTATTTATCTGTTATTAATTACTGGTTATCGGGCTTAGTACACTTTATTATTATAGGGTCATGAGGCTTCAGTGTGCACCCAATATAGGTGCAACATAAATAAAAAGGGGTGGGTCCCTTCTCTCACTCTGAGCCGCTACAGTCTTCCCAAGAGGGGAGGGCACAATATCACCCACACCGTAGGATTTTCTTTACTTACGAACATGGAAAAGAGAGTCCTCAACGAAAGGGATAGGCTATAATTCTCTATAAAAAAAAAAACCAAAAGAGAACGCTATAATTGTGAGCTTGAAAGCATTCCCTTTAAGAATTTTCTCCATGTAAAAATTAAAAAATTCTGCCGTATATTTACAAATGTTCAATCTTCATCAGAATTACGTAGTCATTGATTATCATCTTGGGGAAAGTACCAAACTTTTGGTTAGATCCCAAATTCCCAATAAAATAATTAACCATGATTATGATTGATGGTTCCACGAAGCTTGTGGAAACTCCACATTAATTCACACATCAAGCTAAACTTATTGTAAGGAGACACACACGCTAATTTTGTAGTTTGTGTTGTTCTTATCTTCCTTTTATGTATATATAAAATTTATTTTCTTTTTAATTGGATCTTCCCCTTCTTGTCAAAATGTTAAGTGTTGACTATCACCTTTCTAACTACCTTGTTTCACCAATTCACCCAATGTAAACCAGGATCAATTACAGAGAGTCTACTAATATGAAACCAGTGAGATCTTGAAGCATACAGGCCTTGGGACATGAATATTATATATAGTAACAGATTTAGTATACGTATGGATTTTTTTTTTTTGGTCAGTTTATTAATTTATTTGTTTATGCACAATTTCTTACTCCTATTTTTTTTTAGATACAAATGCATTCTTATCAATTTTAACAAATAAACAAATAAAAATTTCAAGAAGAAACAAATCTTAAGGCACCTCAAAGGACTGGCTGCATGAATACAAATAGGCTCTAGCTATTCTTTCAAACAAGAAATAAAAGTGAACTAAATACTCCACTCAACTAAAATTATATTAGGAGCTCAAATTGTGGTGAACAAGGTTTCAATTGTTATATGGATAAAGTTTGGCAACAAATTAACTTATTTGTAGCTTAAGACTACAAAATTACAAATCGTATTAAAAAAATTAACATGACTACATATTTTGAAAATCTAACCATTAAATTGTATGTTCTTTATATTCATAATACACATCAAATTTCATTCCAATCAGATGTTATTTACTATTCGATCCATAAATTTATTTATTTTTTATGCATAATTTTAGATTAAAAAATTAGAAATTTAAACATTTAATTGATGACATAACAATTTATTTTTGATCTTTTGAAAATTTTGCAAGTATGGAAAATATAGAAAGAAAATGAGAACATGTAATCTAATAGTGGATTTGTCAAAATTTACTTTCAATAAAAAGATATTAAATGAAGTTGTAGCCTTAACTTAGGTTACAACAAAGTTTGTTGTCAAATTTTGCACTTGTTATATTAAGAATTGCAATTAGTTTATCAATTCAAACTTTGATAACTCAAGAAGCCGAGCTTGACTATAATTAATAGTTTTTTTTTGGGTAAAGAATTCATAAAATTGCTGGTGGCAACCTTGGTTACTTAACCGTAATGCATTAATGTGACAATTTTATTTTTTATTTTTACTTGTTACACTTTTTTTTTTTGGTTTGCCTTGGGGGTGTGGGAGGAATTGGAGGATTAGTTTTGAAATGGTCTTTTTTACTCACTCGAATTGTCAACATATCTAAATTATGGCCAACATAACGTTGTAGGGTTATAAGGGTGCAAATTCGTGTTGTATCATGTCAAGGTAATTAAGGGTATTTAATTACATAGATCAATCCAAACATGACCTATTTAAGAATTGTGTCAAACCCCCTCAATTCTAGCACCATCTATTTATTAAGAGGGTTAATATAACACTATCGACATAACAAACTTATTAAACAAGCCATGTTAGGTTAATTAATACAGACATGGCATATTTCAAGCCGTTTAATATACATATTATCTCTGATGGTTGAATAAGAGATTTGGAGTTCAATATCGCCTATACCAAAAACTAATTGGTATTTTGGTCTGATGATAAAGAGAGTAATCATCAAAAGCGGACGCTGTAAGTTGAAACTATATATATATACATATATGTATGGGTTTTCACATACCGCCTTTTTTTTTTTTGGCTGAGGCACCCATTTAATTAATCCACTTAACAAACAAGACTCAAAATGGTTAACTTACTTTTATTTTTTGTAAGAACAAAAATTATCATAATTATAAACAAATAAAATTCATGCAAATTCTATTTCATAATAACACCAACTCAAATACTAAAAACATACAATTAAAATTTATTATTTCAACCAAATGAAATACCATCTAAATTTAGAAATACACAATTTAAGAAAAATAAAATGAAATGATAATGTTTTTTTTTTCTTTATTTTGAGTAAAAGGGTTAGGGAGTTTCAACAAATAATTTACAAATATAACCATGCATAAAACTTCTTTTAATTACTCAATTCTATATTTAAAATACAAAGTTATATTTGTTAAAAATGAAAATTATTTAAGTGGGTGAAACAAGTTTTTCTTAAATGAGTTAACTCGTCTTAACACAAAATTTTATCATCTCATTTTGGGATGATTGTAGGCCAATACGAAATTGACCAATTTTTACTCACGTAAAAGTAGATTGACTGCTTTAATACTCTTGACACAAACGAATTTAGACTAAACATTAACACATAAAAAAGTGTGTAGTGTTTGTGTTAAACAACGTCACCCCCATAATACTAAAATGAACAAGAGATTTTTTAATTTTTAATTTTAATTTAAAATGGATTAGGGTTGATTTGTACTTGATTCTTGCTATATAACAAATGGATAAACAATACTCTTATTATTTTTAGTCAATGCAACCATGACCACGAGTTTGAGATTAATTAAGGAGCCTAATGTACAAGTTTACAACACTAAGGAATTGTAAATAAGTTTTGCTTATATGCCAAATCCTATATAAATATATATTATTTGCCTATGTTAAATGGCATTTTGTTTTTTAGAATTTCCTCTCTTAGTGGTATAAGTTACATGATCATCAGCACGTGTTTCCTTTTAAACATGCTTATGTTGCATAATCTTAGATATGAATGCCTTTTAACATTTCTGAAGAATACATGCATTTAGCATCAGGCAATACCTACAACTTAAACATCCCAAACCGTAACAGTTAAGGACTTACAGTGCATGAAAGATACTACTATATCTTCTTCTTATTATAATCAATGTTCGTTTCTGTAACTTTCCGATTGATAATTTTAGCATATCTTGTAAGTTGTAACTGCAACCCAACTTGCTCATGTCATTGAACAATAATTAAGCTTCTCAAGATTTAGTTTATGTAATATGTTTATTCCATATATATATTATATCTCTCTCTCTCTCTCTCTCTCTCTCTCTCTCTGCATTGAAGAACTAGTTATATTCAGTTCTTCACTATAACTCAAAAGCAGCTAGCAACAACTTCTTAGAACTTCTACACCACCTCTTGTGAAGAAGTATTATACAACATAAGACATTAGCAACAACTTCCAAATGTCTTCAAATTTCACCATTGTGTAGGGACCCAGTACTAAAGGTTGGAGGCACCCTGACAGAAGAAGAAACTTTGAACCTCTTACTCCTTGAACCCTCCTCCTCCTCCTCGCTGCTGCCACCAACACCCATGAATTCTGGGCTATCTATCCACCCTGATATCATTTGGTCCACAAACCCTTGCTCATTAAAACTAACTTCTCCAATATCTGACACATCTGAATCCAACCCAAGTTGCCTGAACCCGACCCATTCAGTACTGCAATCCGAAACACTAGAGCATTCCCAAGAAGAAGGCTCAGTACTGGTAGTAGTGCTAGTCTCCACATGGGGCACAATAATGCTTGGCTGCACCGCTTTCTCTATGTTGTTGATGTCCATCTGGATTTGGTATTGGTAACTTCTGAAGTGAAAAATCCTTGCAAAAGTAAAGTGGTCACTCACTCTACTCTTTGAGGACTTATTGTCACTTGTCCTTGCCATGATGTTTTGGATGTTCTTGCTCAATTTAGCTTTCGAGGAAGAGAAACCAAGTCCATGCCTCCCATCGGATTGTGATGGTAACCCTCCATTACTAGTTGAAGAACCTGTTAGGCTCGAATTAATGGGGTTCACTGATGCAAAGTTGGTTCGAGCATTTTCCCCACGTAGGGCTCGAGCAGCTTCATCAAAGGCTCTAGCCGCTTCTTCTGGGGTATCATATGTTCCTAGCCATAGTCTAACACGTTGAGACGAGTCCTTAATCTCCGCCACCCATCTCCCTGAGGGCCTTTGTCTCACTCCCACAAATCTACGAACTGCCTGTTTGCTTGATTGCACCATTTTATTGGCCTTGGTGGTGGTGGTGGTGGTGGTGGTGGTGGCAATAGTAGTTTTTGTGGTTTCAGCACCCACCATTGACACAAATATAGTAGGGAGAGATTATAATTAAGCTTTAATTAACTAGGCTTCTTTTGGGTTCGGTGAGGACTAGTGGGAGAATTTGTTATTGGCTTTGGCTTATTGCATGTGAAAAGCACATTGCATATGAATGATACTATCTCTGGCACTATATATATACGAAGCCTTCAAGAATTATAAGTGATAATGATGATGATGACGAATGTAGGCTCATACCTATCTCTATTATGAGTTTTGTTTTCTTGTAGTTTTTTAATCTCCAACCGTGTGAAGAATGTACTTTCAAATTGTCTCAGCAATATTGGCTCATTAGGCATAAGCTCAGCTCGGCTTCCTAAAACTTAATTAAACTTAGCCAGATCCGATCCATTACAAAAATCTAATTATATATTAGGTATATAATAATTGGATGTTCAAGTGCTAAAATAATAATCGAATAAATAATTTTACTATTTTTTAATTGCTTGAGTTTTTTTGGAACATATACATACACGTAAGCCAGCTTTGCCTGCTTAGGTTTTTGTACAAGTGTTGATTTATCACTAAAATATTAAAAGATATTTCTACTCCTATATGATCTTTACAAACTGATGTAATAATAAATGTGATTTGTAGATTTCAAAAACTTAACAAATGAATGTATGAATTAATTAAAAAAAATTTTATAATTGGTGTCATATGTATCGTTAGATTGCTGTCATTGTCACATATTTTGAAAATCTAACCGTTATATTACATGTTCTTTACACTTTTAACACACATGTCAAATTTTGTACCAATCAAATGTTATTTACTATATGATCCATAAACTTATTTTTATGCTTAATTTTATGCTACAAAGACTTGCAATTTAAACAATTGATTGATAACATAGTTATGGATCTTTGATTTTCTGAAAATTTTGCAAGCATAAAGGATATAAGAAGAAAATATAATTTAATGGTGGATTTTTCAAAATTCACATCCAATAAAAAGATATTGAGTGAAGTTATAACCTTAGGTTAATTTTATTGACTGCCACATAATGGATTGGGAAATTTTTTTATCCAAGCTAGTTTGGAGGTAAACTTTTTCCTTGGTGCCACTTATATTTGTAAAGGTAATGTAATAAAATTGTAATATTTGTTCCTAAAAAAAAAATTGTAATATTCTTAACAATACTCTTAGTATAAAATTACACTTTGCCCATTTGTGGTTTGCTCAAAAAACACTTTACTTACCTGTGATTTAAAAAATGACACTTTACCTGGTCTAATCCGTTAACCAAATGTTACCCACCTCTGTTCCTGCCGTTACTCTAACACCATTCCACGCACAAAAACAATAGCAATTGAATCAAAACACTTTCCTTTGAGAAAAAAAGCTTTCCTTTACCCGTAGACCCTTTGTTCAAGATTGTGATCCACTCCATCAAGATCAACCCGTGAAACTCTCAGCATCAAGAGAAGATGGCAGTCCGATCAAAACCCATGTGAAGGATATTGAAGATTTTATCTCTTGATTTAAACAGCTGGTACGATTTTGATAGTTAGGGTTCTTGATTTCTTTTTCAAAAATTTCTGGTAGATATATATATTTGGAAATTACGGTTGCTGGTAGATATATATATTTTTTTAATTTGCTGGTAGGTTACTTGATAGATTGTTGGTAGATTACTTGATTTCTTGGCTCCTAGTGCAACACGTAAACCAACCATTCATAAATCACAATAGGCCCTATGGTTGCCTCCCATGACATTGGTCAATTCTATGGAAAAACTTTCTCAATTTCTGCGACCAGATAACAGAGTTGTGTTTTAGAATTACAAAACACATGTTCTGCTTTCCCAATTTCACTATATTCCTATTATTGTAAATTTTGGTTAATGTTTGTTAGTGATACATTATAGCTACCTTTAACTCTATCACAAGGGATGACAAAGTGCATATATCTATAGAGAAAACAGAGGAATATTACAAATGATGATGGTTTTGACCTTTCAAAAAATTTTGTTCTTTCTATGGTAAGTTCATGTTGTTTGTTCTTCGCATGATATCATTTGAATTTGGGGTGAAATAACTAGTGATATGAAGAAAAAGGAGCTGGGATTGACATTCTAGATTTTGCTTCGTGGTTCATGGTTCAGAATTTTTCATGGATTTATGGATTGAATTGTTCTGCTGAAGCTTCTTTTTTTTATTTCCAGCAAGTATTATTCTTTCATTTCAACTAATGGGAATTTTAGTAGTTGAAATTTCAATTAATGATTGCTCTGATGATTGCTAAAAATACAAAACAAAGACTTTTTTTTTTTTTTTTTTAAATGTGCATATTCTAATGGGATTTTTTTTTTTTTTTTCAAATTGCAGTAATTTCAATGAAGGTTCTTGAGCAACTTATGCAATGTCTTCATCAATTGGCACTTATTCTACAACAACTCATTTTTACCATGCTTTAGAGGGAAAAGTCAGCTAGGGAAATGGAAGAAAAAGCTACCAAGAGGGAAATAAAAGCTCGTGAACAGTATGTAGAAGCTAGGGAGAAAGCAAAGAGGGCAAGAGATAATGAGAGATTGTGCAAGCTTGCACTAATGGTGTCATGGGGATTTTTTGTATTTGTAATGTTGGCTTTTTGTTTTGCCTCAATCAACAAAACAGAATTTAAGAGATTTAGGTCTAGCATGATGGTTATGTGTTTGTTTTGTTGAGGTTGGCTTGACCATTGAGCTTAGTTTAGTGTGTGGTTATTCACTATTTTGTAGATTGAATGTTCAAATGGTCATTTTGTAAGTTGTATTGTTGTAATATAACAACTTTGGTGATAGAATCACCTGATTTGATTGTTGGTAATAAATTGATGGTGTTTGTAAATTGATGGCACTCAACTATCATAACCAAACATTTTGGAATGTTCATAACTGCACAATATTGGCACATGCCAAAACTTGTCAAAAATGGCACAGGCCAAAACCTGATAAGTGCAATATATGACCAAAATATTAGTAATTCTTCCATATCATCTAACAATACAGCCACTCTGTCACTACCTGGCACGTTGCCAAAACCTGATAAATGCAATATATGACCAAAATATTAGTAATTCTTCCATATCAGCTAACAACATAGCCACTCTGTCACTACCTGGCACATTGCCAATACCTGATACATGCAATATTTGACCAAAATATTAATGATTCTTCCATAACAGCTAACAACACAGCCAATCTGTCATTACCTGGCACATTGCCAAAAGCTAATATATTACCAAAATATTAATCATTCTATCATAAATGGTACATGCCAAAACATAACACAGTAGTATATTACCAAAATGTTACAACCTTTCCACCTTAATAACATGATTACAACCAAAAGTAAAGTTTACCAAAAAAAAAAAAAAAAAAAACCAAAAGTAAAAACATTGTTTGAAAAAAGACAGACAAACACATCTCCTAACCAAAACATAAAACATTGATTTTGGCATTTGACCATTTAAACTACTAATTATACTAGGTATGTGGACCACAAAAAAAACAAAACATCTAGTCTAGCTTCCTTCTAGTTTGTTGGTCATCATGTACTGCCCTTCCCACCAACTGGTTGAAACTTTGATGGTTTTGATGTTCTGCCTTTACCACCTATTGCCTTGGATTTTGCAGCACTTGATATATTGCCCTTTCCTCTAGTACCCATAGCAGTACCTCCACCATTTATTTGTCTAGCTACACTAGCAACAGCAGATGCACCAACCACACTAGCTACACTAGCAACACCGCTTCTAGGCTACAAAATCATAATCACAATCAAGTTAATTGATGGTAAGGTAAGACAAAAATTATATAAATAAAGCTGCAATACCTGGGATGATGATGGTCTAGAATCCCATGTCTCTCTAGGTGCATGAAAGTTTGGTTGGCTAGATGAAGAGTACCAATAGGCCCTAGAGGCAGCTTGTGGAGTTGAAGCTCTGTTAGCTGGTTGTGAGGATGAAGGCTGAGATCTAGAGGTGTCAGCAAAAGGTTGATATGCAGGTTGGGATGTAGGTTGAGTTATGGTTTGAGGCCTTACTTCAGTAACATTCTTCTTGGTCCTACTTGTAGAATTAACTCCCTGTGCATATATCACAATAGTACAAGTTACAAACATACGACAGCAATAATGACAGCTTACAAACATATGAAGCAATAAACGAAGTGACTAGGGTTAAATTCTAAATATACTTACAATTTTATCCTTTTGAAGCCTCTGTCTCCTCTGCCATGTAGTCTCACCAGTAACAATAGCTTTGCAACCTCTTGAATTGTGCCCTTCTCTATGGCATTTCCCACATTTGATAGTCTTGTTCATTCTAGATACCCTATATGGGTTCCTTGGCTCGTCAGGGGCTTTTTTCCTTAGCTTGGGAGGCCTACCAGGTGGCTTGTAAACATGAGGGGCAATAGGAGCAGCATGTCCAGTTTGAACCTTCCACATATAATATCAACCTATCTGTAGGCCATGTTATGTGAATTTCACACATATATAGCACCTCAGCATCCTTAGCTATCATTCTTAAGCCTTCCTCCAAATTACCTCTAGGAATTAGGTAATGATATGTACTTGTACGGGGTGCACCATACTTCTCACACAATCCTTGTATTTCAAAAAAACTTAGACAATCAAGGTCAACATCTTCATATGCTATGTTGCCACCTATATATTCTAGGTTTGGGTTCCACACAAACTTGCCACCATAATTAAAATCAACAGTCAACTTTAAATCTGCCATCTGCATAAATAAAAGTGTTAAATAAAGTCCACATTTAAATAAAAGTGTTATTTGACAAAAGAATAAAAACAAAAACATAGCAAAAACAGATAAAAGTGTTTATTCTATTTTTGGGAGACAGCCACATGAGAATGGACCACAAAGTCCACATGTGCACATTTTTTCCTCAAAACAAAAAGATTCTTTGGGTCCACACAGAAACTTTTAGCTCATTAAACAATATATAAATTTCAACAGTTGAAAATTTCTACAGGTTCCTAACGGAATATGCACATTAAAAAAAATAAATCTTTGTTTTGTATTTGGGAGGCAACCACATGGGAATGGACCAATGTCATTTTTATTATTATTATATAAATTGGAAAATTCTACAAGAAAACAGCTGCAAATAGACCAATTAATGCAAGAACCATATGAGAAAGCAATTCAGTAATTGGTCTTCAACTTATTAACAAGACAAATAGGAAGGAGCTTATGAATGTTTGGTTTACGTGTTGCACTAGGAACCAAGAAATCAAGTAATCTACCAACAATCTATCAAGTAACCTGCCAGCAAATTAAAATATATATATATATATATATATATATCTACCAGCAACCATAATATCCAAATATATATATATATATATATATATATATATATATCTACCAGAAATTTTTGAAAAATATATATATCTATCAGAAATTTTTGAAAAAGAAATCAAGAACCCTAACTATCAAAATCGTACCAGTTGTTTAAATCAAGAGATAAAATCTTCAATATCCTTCACATGGGTTTTGATCGGATTGCCATCTTCTCTTGATGCTGAGAGTTTCATGGGTTGGTCTTGATGGTGTGGATCACAATCTTGAACAAAGGGTCTACGGGTAAAGGAAAACTTTTTTTTCTCAAAGGAAAGTGTTTTGATTCAATTGCTATTGTTTTTGTGCGTGGAATGGTGTTAGAGTAACGGCAGGAACAGAGGTGGGTAACATTTGGTTAACGGATTAGACCACAAGTAGGTAAAGTGTCATTTTTTAAACCACAGATAGGTAAAGTGTTTTTTGGGCAAACCACAGGTGGTCAAAGTGTAATTTCCCCAATAATAAAACCCGCACTATATATTGTTAAACATGCATTTGTTTTGGATCGCGGATAACATCATCAAATGACTAATTCAAAATTTCCTTTAATAGTTTCCGTTTGTAAAATGATTGACAAATAGATGATAAATATGAACCAAGTAACTTCCTTGAATTTGTACAGGGTAAAGCGAGGAAAATTGGATGCTCTTATGTTTAGTTATTCATAAGGCTGTAAAATAACTAAAATTGTTTATGAAAAACTCAAGCCTGGCTTGATAAAAAAATACTTATTAATGTTAATTTATTTTTTTAGCAAATAAGTCAAGTTCAAGCCACAAGTTAGACTTGACTATTAAATTAAGCCAAACTAAAACACAATAATGTGTTCACAAACAAGCTTGTAAGCATGAGATTTTATTTAACTATATATAACATTATATTTTTATATGCATACGTGTATAAAAAAAATACTTATATGGGCTTGACATTGAATTGTATAAATTTATAAATAAGTTCATATGATATCAAATTATTTTTTGTATTTTGTCAATAACATAAGTAGTTTATTCATAATAAACATTCATAGATTTATGAAGAAGTAAAAAAAAAAAATGTTAGTCATGGTTTTATTATATATATGAAAAGAATAAGTTAATCATATAACTCATGAACAATCTCTAACTTGCTCGACAAGAAAATGAATTAAGCTAGAATATGTAAATTTGCTTGATGATGAGCTCTATCTTGGCTCATTTTCAAAATAAAATTAAATGAATAAGCTTATAAACTTTTAATACTCGACTCAATTTGGCTCATTTACAACCCTATTCAACAAAAAAATAAAGAGAAAAGGATAATTGGACAAGGTTTAGATACAAAACTGGTTGCCTTACTCAATAAAATAAACACTATTACATATTTTGAAAATCTAACCGTTGAATTACATGCTTTTTACGCACTTAGTACATACGCATGTCAAATTTTTGTGTCAATCAGATATTATTTACTATATGATCTATACACTTATATTTTATGCATAATTTTAAACTACAAAAACTTGCAATTTAAATAATTTATTGATGACAAAGTTATTAATCTTTAATTTTTTAGAAATTTTGCAAGCATGAAAAATATAAGAAGAAAATGTAATTCAATGGTAGATTTGTCAAAATTCACATCTATTAAAAAGATGTAAGCCATGCATTTGTTTAAGATTTCACAATTCAATATCTTTTATAGTGTGTTGTAAAGCTCTCTCTCTCTCTCTCAAAATAAAAAGAAGTGGCAATATCATTTCATTTTGCATTAAAGTGATAATAAATGGCCGTTAATGATATACTCCCTTCGTCCTAGTTTATTTGTCCTCTATTCTATTTTGGAATGTCCCAAAATATTGTCCTGTTTCTAAAAATAAAAGTCATTTATTTATTAGTGTTCCTATTATACCCTTCATTTATTTTCAAAACTATATATTTGAAAAGAAAACTAACAAATATTTAAAAATTCAATCTAATTGGGGCACCTTTT
This sequence comes from Quercus aquifolioides, assembly GCA_019022515.1. Classification (NCBI taxonomy): domain Eukaryota; kingdom Viridiplantae; phylum Streptophyta; class Magnoliopsida; order Fagales; family Fagaceae; genus Quercus; species Quercus aquifolioides. The sequence continues at coordinate 16,991,065 of CM032329.1, read as the reverse complement.
TAGTTGTCTCATTAAAAATAATTCTTTTAAAAAAAAGTTAATAAATTTGTTTAAGGGTAGTTTTGTAAACTTATACATTTTTATAAGGCAGACAATACAATAAATAATGTTCCCTTAAAAAATTTGACTTTTCAAATAAGACAAATAAATTAGAACGGAGAGAGTATATATATATAAAAAATTATTATTATTATTATTTTTTTAGAAATGCTAATGGATGCCCTTAGGGTAATGGTTAACAATCCATTTAAAAAAAGTTTTTATGGGAAAAGAAAAAATTAATTAATGTTTCGACAACTTTTTTCATTTCTTTTAAAAGTAGTGTCAAAATTTTTTTAAAATGAATTATTAACCATTACCCTAAGGATACTCATTAACATGACCCATATTTTTATATATCATTAACTGCCATTTATTATCACTTTAATGCAAATGATATTGCTACTTCCTAATTTATAATAACACATGTGAAATAAAATATTGGTGCTTTCAGTTTGATATTATAATTATGTCATGTGAGTTCAACTCATTAGCACTTTTTTAAAGGCTCAGTTTGGGAGTTATGGATGTGGGAAGGTAAAAAATGAATTTTCTCTTCCATCTTAGGTTTAATGAAAAACTTTACAAATGACTTGACATTTGCGAAACCCATCAAAATTCGATGCATGACAATATGACCCCAAAAAAAAAAAATCCCAACACTCATGTAGTCCTATACGTATTGTATTTGGTTGAAATTCAATCAAAATTACTCTCTAATTAAAGTTCATTGTAACATAGTAATCGATTAATTCAAGAAGTTTATGCTTTCTGTTTGTCATTTGCTAATTTGCATTCTTTGTTATGTTTTTATATTCATTTTACTTAGTCAAAGTGTTTTTTATTGAGGCTATCAGACCTACTCAAGTTGTATCCTCTTTCAAATTATAATTTGGTATAGAAAGATATTACAATCAAAATCTGCCAATAACTACAAAACGAAATCACAAACCTTATGTCACATATATAAATTCTGAAACTATAAAGCACATGTATTTTTTTTTTTTTTTGGGGGTACAAAGTTGAAGATATCTTTTTTCATCCCACTATGTAGCAATTTATAAGACTACTATCAATGTGTATTATTTAAATTAGTCACACGACTCACTAAAAATTTTATGTAATTAAAAGTATACATTGATGGTTTTTTCAATCCTTACATAGTATGTATTGGAAAAAGATAACACCAAACTAATTAGGAGTTAAAATTTTTTCCCCTTTACTTTAAAGTGCTAATGAATGTGTCCAAAACTCTTTGAATAGTTGATTATTAATTCCTCATGTATGTGTGGTCTTCTTGTCCAACACATACCAAGTAATTATGAAAAGAATCCTTTAGAGTGATCCCAAGACGTTGGCTGCTACAGTTTCAAACTCCAAGATCTCATCAATTTTGATGGGTTTAGACCCCTGTCAATACACTGTATTTAATTGATTTTAAGGTCAACAATCAATTAGATAATTAGGTTAATTATGGAAGCCTTAGGTTAAATAAACAATTATCAATATCATGCAAGTGCAGAAATATAAATGAGACAAGATATGATGATCTAGGAAACCAATGAAACAAATTGTTTCACAGGAAAAACCTAGGGGGGCTTGACCTTATCAATCCCAAGGTGAACAAATTCACTATTAGATAGAGATTTATAGTCTAAATAACCCTATTTGTTGTAAATCTAATTATAGTTATTGAATTGAGCTCTGAATCCCATAAACATCTCTGATAGCAATTTGCTAAAACATGAACCTACAATCCATGACTTCAATGTCCCCTTGAAGATTTGAATTTAGTACACTTGATATATCGAGAGCAGCAACTTGAATCCATTAGTTCAAAGAGTATGCGAGTGATCACTGGTAGTGACTTGAATGAGCAATAGGTATAAACATTTTAGATCTAAAAATGAGCTACTCTAAAGTCTTGAAAAAATGCATGGCTTAAGGTTTTCTTTATATACTTAGTGAAGTAAGTCTGAAACCCTAATCATCTGATGGGCTGATAGGCTGAATTTCTAATTGTACAAATATGTAGTTCGAATGGTTGAACTTAAGTTTTGTTAACAATTCTAATCCTTGAATCACTTGAAATCCTATTCTTGCACACTGAATGACAGTACCTTGAGCATTGACTAAACATTCCTATAGACTCTATGAACTATAACCAATAACTAGATAAGTTTATGTTCACAACTTCGCCAACAAAACTAAACAAATTTCATGAGGCCAGGTCAACCCTTTCGATTGAAGCTATCTTGAATTTTAACAATAAAACCGGGCATATTCCAAATGGATTGAATTCCTATCATCATAGTCGTGTATTTTTCTTTGGATTGGCCTTAGCTAATCACAAACCCACTTGCTAATTCAGTGATTCTTGCAAACCATCAACTTGTTAAAATCCCAAAAAAAGATCTCTTAACTCCCATGCATTTGTCTTCATCCAAAAGAAGGAAGCTTAGCCAAGACCAAACCATCATGGGCTAATATGAAAGCAAGCTGCAGCTCAATCATCAAAGCCGAGCCAGACGGGTTGGGTCAAAGAAAAATACAAAGAGAACCCGACACAAGAAAGACGGTCCGGTTTTGTCGGGTTGCAATTGAAAATGGATTTGGAACGTTGGTCCGGAATTTTAAAATCCGGCGGGAAAGTTATATTAATTGGTAGTGACGTGAAAGGTGACCGTTGGATTTTAGTAGTTTGGAGTTAGAGTAGGAGATGGAATGAGATGTGGGCTCCAAGACTCCGTACCGTGTCTTTTGTGTTGTTTGCATTTTCCTTATGAAATTGCCCTTAAATATTTGGAAAAAAAAAAAAAAAAAAAAAAAACTCAATCATACAATCAAATTATGGATTACTAATTTGCTTTTGGTATTAAGTGTTGTGGGTTGATTGGAAGCAAATAAATTTTTTTGTCTTGTTTTTGAAGCCATGATGGGGTTTTTAGATTAGGATTATAGTAATCTAATTTGTGGCCAAATTGATTCCCAATTTTTCATTCTTATCTAGGTGTAGGTGAGACATTTTGTCTGCTTACTCTCTCTCACTCACTATATTGGCAATTTGCAATGGAGGGTTGCTAATAGATGGTGACCAAAAAAAAAAAAAAAAAACCTGAGCATCCACAGCCGGATTCTAAATCCCATCTTATTTTACCATCTCAAAAAGTCACTTTTTCAATTATACAATACAATTTTACAATTCTCCAACATCCCAACTTTTATATCCCAATCCTACTCATTAAAATAATATTTTTACACAATAAAATAATATTTCTCACAATTACCATTATACATTACAACACATTATTTATACATTATTTATTCTTTCTCTCTCTTTCCTTCTGGTCAGGAACCACAATCACCACCACCGCTGCACACCACCACCACCACCACCAGCAACCCAGAAACTACCGTCAACACCAAAAAAAAAAAAAAAAACCCAGAGAAAATCACAACAACAAATCACCGTGAACAAACCCAGCCACCCCAGCAAATCACAACAACAATCCCAAAACAAAAATTTGAAGAAAAACCCACCATCAACAATCCATGCCGATCTTTAAAGTGATCGGATTTGCCACTGCCGCCGAACCCCAACAAACCACCAGTCACCACCACCACGCCACACGCCCACCGGGAAAACCCATTAAATCAGAAAACCAACAAACCCCATCAGAATGGAACGGATCTCCACAGCACCCACGCGATCAAAACCCCATCGGAACGGAACCCACCTCGCCATTGGAACGGAACGGAACCCCATCGGAATGGAACGGATCTCCATCGGAACGGAACCCACCTCGCCAAACCGATCTCCATCGGAATAGAACGGAACCCCATCGGAACGGAACCCACCTCGCCAAACCGATCTCCACGCACGACTCGGTCACCATGTCAACACCACCAAACGCCGATCTCCACCGCGCTAACCTCCGGCCATCACGCCGATCTCAACCGCGCCACCAGCTCGCCACCACGCCGATCTAGAAATTCGATCCGGCGTGAGCTCCGATCCGGCCTGGTGATTCGGCGAGAGAGAGAGGGGATGAGAAAGAGAGAAGGAAGAGAGAAAAGAAAGAGATAAAATGAGGGAGGAGTGAGAAATTTGCTGGGTAAAATCAATTAAAAAATATTTTTTTTTATACCATTTTGCTACAGTACCATCTTACATTTGAGATGGTACTGTAGCAAAATCTCAAAATTTTTTTTTTGCATATGGGATATAGCCTTCCCATTGCTGATGGGTTTTGGGGCTTAAATGCCAAATGTTCTTAACATTTGGCATTTACAAGCCCAAATGCGGATGCTCTAGTGTGATCTAAATTTTGCCAAAATTGGTATGAATTTTTATACTATATCCAAATTCCAAGGAATTCTATGCTTCTTAATGATTGTAGGGAGGCTAATTATAGATGAACAAGTGAGGTAGCATGTTCCCCTCAAGGATAACCGACTTTGCAACTTGGTAGCTGTTGTTTGTTAATTAATGTTGGGTAGTAAATTTTAATTTTAGCGTCGATTATATCAACAGAATGACTCAGTCATGATAAGTGAGAGCAATGGAGTTGAATCAATCTTCTCTACTGCTTGATTGGTCATTTTCCTACTAACCAAACGGCGACTTCGTCATATAGAATAATGATATAATTGTTTCGTAGTATTTTTGGCAATTTTCTTACTAACCTACTTACATTAAAGACAATAAATGACTAAGCATATAAGAATCTAGTGGGGGCAAGGGAAGTACATGCTTCCATAAAAAATAATGGCATTATTATGCCTATTTTGCTGAATAAAAATTCTGTGTTTTTTTGTTTTATGGCAATTGATTAATATAAAAACAAATTGCCTACATTTCATATTAATCGAACAAAAGAAGTATGTGGAACTTTCAAAAAAAAAGAAAAAAAAGGAGTATGTGGAAGAGTTTGATCTCGTTTGATCAGATGTAGTATTTCCTTAGAAAAAGCTGAACACATTGAAGAATTATAAAATTAAGGCTTGCTGTATCAGAATCTCATGTCCAATCTAAATGACTCCGCCCAAAAAGAAATCCAGAATAATAGGTGATTTCCATAATGCAAAGCTGCATAGATTATAAAAAGTGTCACGATTATAATGTTCATTATTGCCGCAGGAGAGGCTGAAGTTGTCAATTTGTCATTTGTGTTTGAACCAATAAAGTGAAGAACAAACTTACAAACCTGTACAAAATTTGGCTAATTAAGCCCAAGCTCCATAGACGATGGGATCGGACACTTCGAGTGGATGGATGACTCTGCTAATTTAAGATCAGTCATAATTCCATCTTGAGATAAGAAGTTTTCCCAAGAAGTTGCAAGAGCATCTTGGCCAGTCACATAAGCTTTTCATGACCTCACCTACCACAAAGTTTAAATGTTATAAAACAGGGGAATGTTCTAGCACACGAGGCGATATGACATACATCCAGTGCATATATCCCCTCTCTCACATAAGGGTGAATTCCAGGAACACGTCCTAGCATGATGCCCCCTTAGCCGACTTGAGGGGACAAAAAGTTGTTAGAACAACTCCCTTCTCATGGGAAGAGCCCACCAATTCCACCCAGCATTACCTATTGTTGGTTAATATTAATTATAAATAAATTGTTAAATTTCTTAGTATTATGCAGTTTATTTATATTAGATTTGGCTTATAAATGAAAATGTGTAAGAGTTTCAATTTTTGATGGAGAACTAGCATGCATGTGACCTATAGATTTTGAGTGATAAGTGATGGAAAACACAAAATTCAAACACCCCTTAGTGTCTTGAATCTAATTCCAACCTTTAATTATAGAAACTCCTACTATTACAATAATGAGTATAATTATATGAATAAATGGGTTGTAATGCCCATTAATCTTAAGTAGGTGTACGGCACCGAGATACCCAGTCCAACTTGGGACTTGGGCCTTAACTCCACAGTGTGGCCCAAAGATCTCGAACCCTCTCTACCTAGGGCCCAAGCCCGAGCCCCTAAGTAGCTGTAGGCTCAAACCTCACGCTGTCTCAAACTCAACGAGCAAATGATTTTAGCACGGACCTGGCTTTGCCACCCGAACCTTGCTCGGTAAACCTTTTCCCGAGCAATAAGACAATAACTCGGCATATTGTCTTCCGGGTGTACGGTAGTGCCCTAGGAGATATCGCTACCGAGCATACATGCAAAAGTGGGAACCAGTTCCAATGCCACTATTGCCACTCTCCACTCTCAACTAGACTCCCATTTAAGTTTAACGACATTGGACCCCCCTCTCCCACTAACAATGAGAAAAATCATAACCCCCTACCAACTTTTGGGTTATAAATAGAAGAAGCAAAGGAGGGGAGAAGGTTGTTGAAAGGTTCCGAATGTGATATAGATTTGAGAGAGGTAGAGTCTTCAAAGAGAGAGTGAAGGAGTGCTAAGCTGAGCAAGATAGGATCAAGTCTTTGGGCTAGAATCACCCAAGGTAGGAAATCCAAAACCCGCATTATAAATAGATTGTGAGCCCAAGAGAGTCTGATTGGCAATCTCGCTTTGGGTGTGCATAGTAGGTCTTGTCAATCTATAAATAAGACTATTTGCATCATTCCTTACACACACACACACACACACACACACACAAGTTACAGGTGATGATGGGTTCTTGCCATCTGATTGCGGAAATATAAAAGGTACAGGTTACGATTGTTGATACAAGTGTAAACTGGAAAATAAACTAGGGTTGCCATCTGATTACAAAATGTAAAGGAAGAGGGCTGTGAAGTGTTTTGCTGGCTCTGAGCTAAAGACTTCTGAGGTAACTACAAAATAGGACCTGCTTCAAACTGGAGGAGAGGCTGCCATTTATAGAGGAAGGGAGCATCGGATCCTGCTGAAGACTGCTGGAAATCCGGAGAAGTAAATTGCTTTAACCTCGGGTGAAAAATCATTTCAGCCGAAAGCAAATAGTAAATCCGTGATTCCTGTCGGGCACTGTAGAGTGAACAGTAACAGTCACTGTACATGAATAGTGCTTTGTCCCCTTGTTTTTCAGATTCACTGTTCATCGCTACTGTTGGAGGAATAGTGAATTGTCCGGGTACTGTTCCTGCGAGGAATCTTGAATAGTAACCGGGTCTGAATATTGTTCCAAATAGTGACTGGTGCTATTTGGAGAATCTAATCTTCATCCAAATTGTAACCATCATAAGGATCTTGAGAATCCTGGAATGGGTCAAATGAATATTTGTTGACTGAAGCTGCTGAAGAGGCAGGGGAAACCTTTTCTTCTGACTCTAGCTTCTCTGCTTGGATCTGCAACTGCTGGGCAAGATCTTTTAATTCCTTACTAGATTTTCCGGCGATCTGGACAGAGTCTAGGCTTAACTGAGATCTTGTATTATAAGCAATGGCTTTCTGAACTGGAGGAGGGAAGTCTTTCTCAATCTGTCCGATGACTTGAGAGAATCTGAATTTGTCCCACCATTTTACTGAGAATTCTCTGTCTAACAGATTGGAGTTGATTGCATAATTCCACATGCTAATCCAATGGATTCTGTATTTGACCGTCATATGCAGAATTGCTGGAAACTGGGAATCATGTGTTGTTACTTGAAATTTAGAACTGAAATACCTGACGGCGTCTTGTAGGGGTTCTGGAAAGATCTGGGGGACTGGGCCAAACATTTCCCACCACTTTAAGAACCATGAGGGTATCTGGCTGGAGAACTTCTTATCAAACATTATGAACCAAGAGTGGTCATAATTTATGTTTTGGTAGAAAAGGACTTTCTCAAAGGCGTCCATGTAGTCGTAATAACTGTAATGGAGTTCTGAACCTGTGAGACTTTTAAGATCCTTGAGAACTTTCAACAAAGAGGGATGTTGTCCCCATTCTTTGCAGCTAACAAAACCGGTGATAATGAATTTGTGGTAGAGAACCTGGGAAGGGTCTCCTTTGTTCATGATGTTTTCTATTCGAGCAGACTTTTCTTGAATAAGGATGCTCTTGTAGAATCTGATGTTTTTCTCTGGGCTTTTTGGGAGGAAATGCCACCCATTGGGTAAAACTTCCATGGCCAGTGCTAGAGAATCTATTATATGGACCAAGTGAGGCTCAATATAAGAGATATGCTGGACAAATTGTTTTCTGATATGGGGAGAGCTTGATTTCCTGGATTGGTAAGAAGGCTTTTGGGGTACTATGGGGCCAAAAGAGTCTTCTACTATGTATGGGGTGATTGCCTTAGAAAGAGGGGATGCTAAGGCTGAACTATAACTGGGTTGGCCTTGGGTTGGTCTTTGGTAGTTGGGTCTCGGGATTGTGGAGACGACATATCTGTTGGCTATGGAAGAGGCAGGGATGGGAATTAACTGTCGACCAGGAGGGTTCTTTGCCTGACTGGTACTAGAGGTAGCTTGCTGTTTAGGTGGTCTTGGGGGTTGGGGTTGTACGGGTTTTTTCCCAGACATCTTGGTTTGGACTCTGCAAAAATTCACGGGTTAGGAAGTCAGGGATACTGTTTTGAGTTCCTTTTATGAATTCAATGTCAAAGTCAAAAACTAAAAGGATGGCTTGCCATCGTGCAAAAATCTGTTTGGATGCAATGTTTTGAACATCTTTTTCAAGAACATGTTTTGCAGATTTACAATCAATCCTTATTAAAAACTTTTGATTCAAAAGGTCACTTTGAAATTTTGAAATGCATAGTACTATGGATAAAATTTCTTTTTTAATAGTACTATAGTTAATCTGAGTGGGAGTCCAAATTCCTGAATGGAAACAAACAATCTGTTTAGAGGAAGTGGGACTAGTACGCTGAAGGAGAATGCCACCATAACCAATGTTAGAGGCATCAGTCTGGACAATTTTGAAGGAATTTTCAGATGGAATTCCTAAGCAAGGGAGAGACTTGACATATTTTTTGGTCGCTTGGACAGTAGCAGTATGAGTTGGAGTCCAAGGGGGAGGATTAGCACGAAGTCTATCAAAAAGGGGTTTGCATTGCTGTCTGAGATTTTGATAGAAATCTGCTATGTAATTAAGAGATCCTAGAAACCTTTGAAGCTGGGTTTTTTCTAAGATTTCATCTGGAAACTTATCAGCAAACAAAATAGCTCTATCTATGGGTTTGATGACACCATGGTGGATATCAAAGCCTAAGAATCGAACTTTAGTTTGGAAAAGTTTGATTTTTGGAGCTGAAACAACAAGACCATTGAGCTTGATTGTATGGAAAAAAACTCTTAGGTGCTTTCTATGTTGGTCCAGGGATTCTGAGAAGATGAGTACATCATCAATGTACACAATGGTATGGCTGGAGAATGGATTGAATATCTCATTCATGATGTTTTGGAATTCAGAAGGTGCATTTTTGAGACCGAAGGGCATCACATTCCATTCGTAATGGCCAAAGGGTGTGGTAAAGGCTGTTTTGTACCTATCAGACTCTCTGATTTGTATTTGCCAAAAACCACTCTTCATGTCAAACTTACTGAATACCACAGCTTTGCTAAGCTTGTTAACTAAGTCTTTTTTGTTTGGGATTGGGTATCTTATCCATTCTAAGACTTTGTTAAGGGGCTTGTAATTGATAACTAACCTAGGAACACCTCGTTCAATTTCAGCATTTTTCTGAACGTAAAAGGCTGAACAGGACCAAGGGGACTTAGATTTTCTGATGATTCCCTTTTTGAGGAGATCCTCAATTTCTGCTCTACAAGTATCCATGAGTTCTTGATTCATTTGGATAGGTCGAGCTTTGGTTGGGATGTCCTTTTCCTGGAAATTTTTGACATAAGGGAGAGCAACCTCGTGTCTCTTCCTATGCCAGAAGGCTGTTGGTAGATCAGAACAGACTTCTTGCCTAAGTTTTTCTTCAAACTTTCTGATCTCTTCTTGGATGGGTTTACAAGTTAATTGTTCCTCAATTTTTTTGTATTTCAAATCATCTTGTAGGGAATTAAGATGGTGAGTTTTGGCTTGTATAAGGTTAAGGGTCTTGGAGACAGCAACTTCCTGGAGACTACTAATATCTCGGAGTTCAGGGCTCCTAAGAAACTTAAACTTAACTGGTCGGCCAAAAGGATGGGTAGTGATTCCTTCACTATCCGTGGTGAAAGGGTACAACAGACACATAAAAGGATTTCCTAATATCACTCTATCTGTCATGTTCTTTACAAGGACGAATGTGGTTTTGAAACATGTGTTGTCCTGACACACATGAGCTTTTGGGATTTTGAATTCAATTTGCATTTTACCTCCACTTGCAGAAGTTAACATTTCTCTGGTTTTTCTGAAGTACTTAGAGGGAATGATTCCTTCCTGAATGCAGTTGAGATCAGCACCTGAATCCATTAAGGCTATGACCTCGAATTCAAAGTCTTTGCTAATGACAATCCTGACTTTGGAATGCCATTTCTGGAAGTTAATCCTACTGATGGTTACTAAGAACTTGTCATTGGATGGGACAGGGTCTTGTTCTTGAACCATATTTGCAGTTGGGTTAACTGTTTCTTCAACTTCATCATCAGAAGGGTTCTGAAATGAGTTTTCTTCCTCATTACCTTGATGAGAAGTACTTTCCAGATTTTTGATTCTTTGATCAAGGAAATTGTGATCAACTCTAAGGATGGTTAGCTCTTGCTTAAGGGTTCTAACCTCAGACTTAGTTTCCTTGATTTCCTTTTGAAGGTCGTTGACTGTTATGTCCTTCTTGGATTTAGTAAATCTCTTGTAGATTTGTTCCAAATCAACTCTAGGTTCCTGAAGCTTAGTTTCGGGTTTACTGGTCTCCTTAACTAAGGTTCTCTTGAACTCTGTAAGCTTCTGGGCTTTGATGACTGGGTCTTCGATCTGTTCTATGAGATCTAAGAGGAGCTCTTCTTGCTTGGAAAGGACATTGAGAGTTTTGTTCCTACAACAACTATCCATGCAAGGTATGGGTTCATCTGGGCCACTAGAGGTGCTAGAAGAAACTCTAGAGGGTTCAGAGGATGACTGGTAGATCTGACGAATCTCACTACTAGAGGACTCACTTTCTGAGTGGTTAAGTTCTAGGAGCTTAAAGATTTCATCTTTACCGGCTTGGTCACTAACGAGGGTATTGATAAGGGTTTTGGCCTTAGCTTTACACTCTTTCCTGAAATGACCTTTCTTTCCACAGTTGAAGCATTTTCCCGATGCTTTGGGTATGAATTTTCCTGTGGATTTGGATTTACCTTTCTTATAGAAATCATCTTTGTTATACTTCTGCTTTCTATAATACTTGGCTTTGGTTTTCTTCCTATGAAAATGCTCAGAGGATTCCTTGCCTCTGTATTTGGATTTTCTCTTGGGAAGGATGGAGGGTAAGCCATACTGTGTACAAAAGTTTCCTACTTCGTACTTGGCTTTTCCTTTGTTGGCTTTGCTCTAGATTTTTAGATCTCTGCACATCTTCATTCCTTCACTTCGAATGGTGCTAGAGATGTCTCCATAGGTTAGGTTATCATAATCAATGACACCTAAGGGGTTACACAGGGTTTCTTTAACCTTTTCTCCAAAAAGGGTAGGTAAACCATTGATGAACTTCTCCTTCCAAAATGGAGAGTTGCAATCACTTCTGTGCATGACTCTGGTAGTAAACACATCTTCGTACCACCTAAAGTCACCAAGGGTTTTGCATCTAAGGTTACTCAACTGGTCGTAAATCCTAGATGTGATGTTGCTGGGTTTTCCTACGAAGTGTTTCATGATCGTATAGACCAGGGTATTGACTCCGTCAAGGATACCTCTACCTAAGTTGGTGTCAAAGATGGGGAGTCCTTCCTCATCTTTTTGGACAGCATGCTTAATATCTTCCTTAGACTCAACTGTTAGGCAATTGTTCCACTTTGGAGGAGTTTACCTGTGAATCCTAAAGACATGAGTTCTATGACCTCAGTATGGGGATGTCCTTCACTGATGTAGTTGTTGGCTACCATGGTCATATGCTGGAGTTTATTCAGGATTTCTTGTTCAGACAAACCATCTATGTTCCATTCATAGAGTTTACCTGAAGAGACTGAGAATTGGCTGCTAACGTTCCTTTCCTCGAATTGGAGGTCAGGGGGTGTAGGTCTGGGATACCAATTCCTGGTTAGGCTAGTAGGGGTTACCTTTTGATTGGTAAGCCTTTTTACCTCTAAGTTCCTGAACTGGTTTTCTAGATGTTCTATCTCCTTTTCATTGTCTGAGGAGGTTCTGCTAGAACTACTAGAAGCTGTGTGGATGTCTAAGACTTAAAGTCTGGTTTCTAGACGGGGATCAACACTAGTTGAAGTGCTAACTGGTGGAGGGGTGATTGGTTCCTTCTTCACTAGTTCTTCAAGCTTATGGTTGACTATTTTTAAGGCTGTCTTATCCTTAGATCTAAGGCTGGGTTGCTTAGTTGTAGGAAGCTTGACTAAAGGTCTCTCTAGGGTTTTGACAGGTTTGCTAGGGCTTCCTGGCTGGGGAATGACCTTGCTATCTATTCTGTCTTCTATCCTATCAAGTTGTTTTCCTATAACTCCTAGACACTGGTTGGTGTAGTTGTTTTGCTCTATGACCTTCTTCACTATTGTTTCTTCTTGAGTGGTAGGGGTTTTGAAGGGAGAGGCAATTAAATCACTTCCACGATGGTTGAAGACTATGGCTTCCTGAGGTGGATGGTGAGATCTAACAACTTCTGGAGGTTTGGGTTTGCCACTAGCGTCTTTACTAGGGGGTTTGGTCCAATTGGTTTTGGTGAGAACACAAGACTTCTTGTGCCACTCAAAGTGGTTCTCAAAATATTCAAAGAAAGAGACATTACTGGATATCTCTTTCATGAATGTTTTCCAACTTTCGAGAACTTCTTTCTTTTGTTTCAGGGTATGGTTGGCTCTATAGGCTTCTCTTTTGAGTCTGTTTCCTTCTGACTCAAACTCATCACCTAAGGCAACTAGATCAGGGGTAAAATCTTTCCTGATAACCATAAGCTGGTAATCAATTCCAGATTCCTGCTGGAAAGGATCTTGAGGTTCTTGTTGATATGGATTTACCATATCACTACCAGATGGTGATGGGGATTTTTGACTTTTCTTGTCTTCTTCCTCATCAACAACTGAATCTTGCTTGGCTATGTAGCAGGGTGTGCTAACCTGGGATTTGGTCTGGACACCTTGGAGCTCTAGATCTAAATCTCTCCTCGACTTGGGAAAGGGTGCTAGAGGTCTGGATGTACTACACTGGGATGCAGGTCTATCTCTTAAGAGATTGGTTGGCTGCCTAAGGGGTTGGTGTAGATCTACTAGGGATCTAAACCTGAGTTCATCATATCCTGATGGGGAATAAAAGGGTGAACCTACGGGTGGTCTAAACCTAGAATGGTCAAAACTAAGTCTAACCGAACCGTCGGCTAGCTGTTGGACAAAATCTAGATCTGGATTCTGTGTGTGTGTGTGTGTATAACAATACAATATTTATAGATGTTCGATGTATATTTGAGAATGATTGGGCAAAGAAAGATATTTTATTTGGTGGAGCTTTGGGCTAAGATACTGGTGCAAAATTAGTTTAAGCCACATGACAATGTAGTCAAGCAACTGTATCTTGGAGTAAACAAGTCAAATAGAGTTTCTAGTTTCTATTGCACCCATTTGTAGAATTTGCCATCTACAGAGAGCTTGAGGGGCAGTTTGGTTTTTTTTTTTTCATCACTCATCACTCCTCACTCAATTTTTGTCACTCATCACTCATCACTTAAAATACCACAACTCCTTACACCCCACCCATTTGGCATTATCACTTAACTTGTCATCACTCAAAATTTTCAACTGTTTGTGGGCCCCATACCTGTAACTTGGTGTAGCTTTTACTCTTCTTCTTTTTTTTTCCCTTCAACCCCCAGTACCCAAACTCACTGAACCCAGTGGAAAAAAAAAAAAACTCATCGAACCCAGTGAAAGAAGAAAAAAAAAAAAAAAAAAACCAGAAACCCAAACTCACCGAACCTAGTGAAAGAAGAAGAAAAAAAAAATTATGAAGAAGACCAGACCAGACCCAGCGTGAAAGGGAAAAGAAAAAAAGAAGAAGAAGAAAATCACCTAGTGTGAAAAAAAAAAAAAAAAAAAAAAAAAAAAAAAAAACCTTAATGAAGAAGACCAAACCAAACCCAACGTGAAAGGGAAAAGAAAAGAAGAAGAAGAAGAAGATCACCTATTGTGAAAGGAAAAAGAAAAAAAGAAGAAGAAGAAGAAGAAACCAAACTCACCGAACCCAGTGAAGAAAAAAAAAAGGGTCAAAAGTTGCGACTGTGCTCTGACCATGGGACCCAGTGTGTAGTTTTAATTACAAAAATGTCATTGAAAATAGAGTTATGAAAACTAAAAACACAGGTGTTTTCAGTTTTCATAACTCATCACTCAAAAATCAGAGAATTGAGTGATGGAAATAAAAACCAAACAGACTTCTCAGTCATGGGTCCCACCATTTTTGAGTTATGAGTTATGGAAACAACAAATCCAATCAGCCCTTGAATCTCCTTAAATAAAGAAAAATTCTCGTGCCTCAGCCTAACTAGATTCATTATAATTTTATTTATTTATTTATATATCTCCAATTGGCTATTTTCTAGTTTTAAATTTCATGTAATCTTTATTATATTTATATATCTCCAACTTCCGAAGAGAGAACACTTATTAGTTACTAGCCTCTGAGCACGCGCTCACGCGCGTGCTCAGTGGCTCTTCTATTTTTTGAGTAAGCATTAATCTAGAGCATTTATTATACTTTGGGATTACTACATTTTTCAATCACAAAAAAAAACCTAGGGGTGTGATGAAAAATTATTTCACCTGTTAACGCATAATACTCATCACACCCTTAGGTTTTTTTTTGTAATTGGAAAATGTAGTAATCCCAAAGTATAATAAATGCTCTAAATTAACCCTTACTCAAAAAATAGAAGAGCCTCTGAGCATGTGCGTGAGCGCGTGCTCAGAGGCTAGTATCCCTAATTGAAGTTTACATGTTTGTCCACTAATATTACACATTTGCGAGCGACTGATACAACCAGAAATGTCATGAGGTTAGCTACAAAAAATCAACACCAAAAATGCATTGAAAATTTGAAATCATATGTTTGTGTGTGAATGTGTTCATTTTTTGTGGCTAGCCTCATGAAATTTTTGGTTTTATCAGTCATTCACAAATGTGTAATATTAATGGACAAACATGTAAACTTCAACCAGGGATAAATAGAAAATTATAACATTAAATCCAAAAAATAAAAAAGAGCCTCATCACACGTGTTCCTATTCTACAAATATCATCCAAATTTTGTGTTGCTTCTGATGTGAATGTTAATAGATAAATTTTGGAAACCTTAATATAATTAGAATTCGAAAGTGTAGAAGATTGTTCAAACTGGGTTTGTGATTGAAAAATATAAAGCAACCGTTCAATATTGTCATCTACTTCATTTTTAGATCTTTCTGTTAATGTGACCCAACTTCCTAACAAAAATTACCCTATAACATATGGAGAATCCTAAAGAATGAGGGGTCCTAGTTAACTTGTTAAAGAACATCAGTAGCACAAAATCTTTTTTTTTTATTAAAAAAAAAAAAAAAATCACCCACCATACATATGCAAAAGTCAAAATTTCCAAAATAAACATGCAAAGGTAAACAGAAGCATATATATAAGATTAGGAATTGACAAATAAATAATTTCCCTCTTCATTTGAAAAATAAAATAAACTAAAAATGATAAAGAAAGGAACACCATAGGTACATTGTAATTACACATTCAAAAAATAATTTAATTATTTAATTGTTGCTTTCCATGATTCAAATGTAATTACACATTCAAAATTAAGTGGCTCAAATGTGAAACATGAGTAAGAAAAGGAAATGCAAAAGTTTGGTAACTTCTTCATAAAATCTTGGGGTTCATGCAATCTTAACACTTTCGTTTGGCTAAAATCCTAGATTGGCATCAGTCATCGATCTATCAAGGTCGCTTTATAGTGCTTTCAGTTGAAACACATATCTGCAAACCACAATGTGAATGGAATAAGGATGTTACTATCTTTCTCAAGAGTTTTTGGTCCAAACAAAGTAAAAGGAAATTTTTGACAGAAAATTTGAATAGATTGAACAGTGCAAACATACCTTTTACTACATGTGTTCCCAATAGTGATAATGCCCGTTCATCCTCATCCTGGATGAGTCATCCACCAATTTGAAACCAAAATCCTTTCATTCAAAATGGCATGCAAAACGTATTAGATCAAATTAGACTCCATAAAATTATTTCATAAAAGTAGAAGGAACAAAAGCAAATATCCTAGGAAATAGGAATGAGATCAAACTTGCCAGCACTCTTGAAAGTATTTCGCAAATTGGCGGAGGAAATGATGATCATAAGGGTTACAATATCACAGCTCAGACTCTTGAAATCAACATCATTAACAATTAAATGATGCAATTAGAATGGAGATGGTAATGAAAGTTTAAAAAAAAAAAAAAAAACTGAAAAAGAACGTGAAAATGTGAAACATGGAAAATAGAGGAAGTTTGAATAATAGGCTCTCTTTTTTTTAATAAAGGTAATTGATTTTTTTTTTTTTTTTTTATCAATTATCATGGCAGATATATTCACACCAAAAAAAAAAAAAAAAACGTGTTTGTTTTAGTTTAATTTTTTTTTTTTTTATAAATGAATAAAGCAATTTGAAAACCATCAGAAAGTGGTCCTATTTTGTAGGCAGTGTTTTAGTGCAAGTTAGACATGTATTTTTACTTGACTATCCTTTACTTTTGTCTTTACTTAAATATAGGCTGTAGGGGTATTTTGGAACAAAAAAAAAATCTGGTCCAAACAGGTGCAGCCCCTTAAATAGTAGTATAGATTACTACTACTCAAATTTATTACTACCTTACAAGAACCAATCCCCTCACTTAAAATTTTGGAGGATCTAAGATTAACCTACTCAGGTTGATCCCGATTTAGAAAGTTGGTTTGTTTGTTGTTCACATGAACTACCAACGAAGAGAAGAGCTCGACAACCATCGATCCCCAATTTGGTTGGAATCCTTGCTGTGATTCCTATATTTTCCTAACACACTGCTTTTTAAAGACATCGTATATTTGAAACAATTAAAATCAGATCGGTAATATACTTTCAATAGAGCTTTTGTTACAAGCTATGTTTCAAAATTTTCTTTTTTCTAGATCGGCATGTTTCAAAATTTAATGAATATATATATATATATATATATATACACACACAGCCCAACATGGTGCATACTTAGGCCCAATTGAAACTATGGGAGCTCAAATAATTAAATTTAGTAATGCTATCAATGATCAATGTTAATCATAAAAGGACTATGCGGACCGCAGTGTCAAGCCCATGCTTTTTTTTGCACTTTCTAGCTAGGATTTTTTTTTTTATAAATAATTTTAATAAATAATTTTTTTTTTTTTTTTTTAAATGTTGAAGGTGGCATCTCTTACAGCACGATGTGGGCAACGTCACATGTGAGTCAAACACGAGTATTTTAAACCCCAAGTTTAGGCCTACTCGCCTCACTTATTGGTGAGAGTCGAACCCAAGCGCTTATGAGAGTAATCCAAACTCATACCACCCCACTAAAGGAGAAAATACACCTTGTTACATGTGTATGTTTCTCTCCTCTCACAGCTGGTAGGACCCACCAGCTGTGGGTCCTACCAACTTGTGAGAGGGAGGAAGCATACACCCGTAACAGGGTGTACTTCCTCCCACTAAAGAGCTTCAGTGGTCAATTTCTAGCTAGATTAGTCTTGCACTTTTCTACTTCGAGTTTCTTCTTCAATGGATACTTGAGTAGCCAAAAGACAACTTACACGGCTTGGTGCACATATGACATATATTATGTCCCTTGACTGGATCAACAGATCATTAGTAACACACGTACTCCACTGTAATAATTAATTTCAAGTCCTTAGCTCTTTGTGTTGAGTCAAATTTAAAGGTGTTTGATTAGTAAAGCCATACAAAAAAGGTTGGAAGCAGGAGGAGGCTTGTCTAAATTAAAAGCTAGTACTATTGATGTTTCATATGAGGAACCAAACTCACTTTTTGCAAGGTTCCAAATAATAACTTTGAAAAAGCTTCGAATGATAGATTCACTTCTATCTTTCTCTTTGGTTTGGGGTGGGGTGGGGGATTCTTGATATTGATAGGGTGGAAGTTAATGACCTGGCGATAAATAGACTTCGGTAGTTAGGTTCTTATCATTTTACTAACAAATTGACATAATCATAATGTGATCGGTACTATATTAATAATATCATAAATAAATTGACATAATCATGAAGGTGATCAGTATTATATTAATAATATTATGAATAATTTTTTAGTAATGCTACAATCACAAATTATTTTACAATATTTTTATAAAATGTTGATGTGACCAACTTCTTATTGATTTTTATCTATGTCCACCATTAATATCATTTACCAATAATCACTCACCACATTAGTCGTTTGTAATTTTTTTTGTAAAATAGTTTGTATCTCTAGCATTACTCATTCTTATTGTTTTTCATTTAGGTACACCATTAATATCTGTAAGGATAAGGGCTCAAAATTATATATTGGGCATTGAGCCTTATCTGAGGACGTTGGCATGTCTGAGGAGGGACAAATAATTATAAGGGATTCCAGTTTAGAGTCTCATGAGTAATAAAGGAGTAGAAGGCGATCCGAGGAGGAATTCCTCCTCGACTATGACAAATATAGCTCAGACACGTATTCCAATGACGAAAATGACCTTCGTAGAAGTTCCAGTGTTAGAAGCGTACCTCATGAACACACGAGAAGGTAGGGAAGCCAAAAATATTTAAGGGAAAGCTACTATCTTCGCATTAAATGCACTGCAGCTACTTTTCTGGCCGCATTTATGTGGAGAAGACCCCTGAACAGTGCTTCCTTGGCTACTGCTACTCACAGAGAGCCAGAAAGGGTGTCTGATGGGACAGGCACTCAAGTGGTGGCTTGGACAATTAACAAATGGAGGGCCAGGATCACCAGAAAGGAGATATATAATGTAAGAGACCCCTGAAGGAAGGGAGATCAGAAAAATAGAGAAAGAATATTGTTGCAATCAAAAGTTGCATTTGTAATCAGTTTTATTGATTTATACCAAGGTTTGCCTCCTCAGACAGTGAATTCATTCAGTCCTACGTGACTTGTTCTTGCTTGATCATTTTTTAAATCCATACTAGCCGTTGTTAAATTCATTAGGGCCTAATTCTTTGACCCACTCTCTCCAAATTCATTATACTGGGCTCACTGGGCCAATATCCCATACATCTTGGGTTTGGGCCGCAAATCGTGTCCTTACAATTAGCGCTGTTTGTGGGAAGAACTTGTGCGATAGTGAGTGCAGCGGTTAACTATGGTAGGATCAAGTCCACACCAAGCAGAGTCTATGGGATCCTAACATGGCGACCCCTTTGTCAATCTTAAGCGGAGAGGTGATCGTGAAGGAAGTGCGCATACCACACATACTTATAGGAGTCAGCCTCGAGGTGAAAGCCATATCTCCCATGCCTCGAGGTGAAAGCCATATCTCCCATGCAAAGAGTAACAAGGGCATGCAACTGGAGATTGACCAGTTGAAGAGAGAGTTGTGCCATGCACGGCGGAGGCAAAGCCCTTCTAACTCGGATGCTTCTTCTGACGACGAAAGGGACGTCAGTTACAGGCGAAGGTCTCGAACCCCGCCTAGCGAATCTTTCTCCTACAAAGAAGAACACTGTCGGGAACGGAGGGTCGAAAACCCGCCACGTAAAGGCGTGGGAAACAACGCTATGAGCAGGGCCTTGAACCAAATCTCCAAGTCACCCTTCACACGCAAAATTGAGGAGGCTAAGCTTACTCGACGATTCAATTAGCCCATTTTTACCATGTACAATGGTAGAACAGACCCCGTGGAACATGTGAGCCACTTTAATCAGAGAATGGTTGTCCATTCCAAAGATGAAGCCTTGATGTGCAAGGTTTTCCCATCTAGTCTGGGACCCGTTGCGATGAGATGGTTCGATAGCCTAAGGGCAGATTCCATAAGTTCTTTTAAGGAGCTCACCCAGGTGTTTGGTTCCCGGTTCGTCACTTGTAGCAGGGTCTCTCGGCCATTGGCTTCCCTACTGTCCTTAAGCATGCAAGAGGGAGAAACCCTAAAAACATACTCGGACAGATACTGGAAGATGTTCAACGAGATAGATGGTGACTTTGACGACGTAGCCATCAACACTTTTAAGACCGGCCTCCCAGCCGAGCATGGTTTGAGGAAATCTCTGACTAGCAAACCTGTCACTAGTGTGTGCTAACTTATGGACCAAATTAACAAGTATAAAAGGGTTGAGGAAAATCAGCAGCAGGGGAAAGGAAAGGATAAAGTTATCCCTTAAGAGATAAGGGATTTCAGGTCAGATCGATACAATAACAACCGACCGTGAAAAGATTTTGTTGGGCAGTTAGGATCTGCTAATACTCAGGCGGTCAATGCTGTGTTTTGAGAACCGGTACAATAAGTTATGGAAAAGATTAGGTATAAGCCGTTCTTCAAATGGCCAAATAAGACGGCAGGAAACCTCGCAAGGCGCAATCAAAACCTCTATTGCCAATACCACCAAGACCATGGACACACCACTGAAGATTATAGAAGTCTGTGGGACCATCTAGACCAGCTCGTCCGTGAAGGAAAGTTAAAACAACTCTTGCATCACTCTAGTGGCCAAGGGAGCCAGACAAACTCAGAGTCCCGGAGAGATGATTCTTCAAGACCCCCCTTAGGAATGATAAATGTCATCTTTGCCGCTCCAAGGAGAACCGATTCTTGCCCTTTCAGAGTGATGTCTGTGGCTCGGCTATCCGCCGAGGACGTTAGTCGAGAGCCAAAGAAGGCTAGACTAGAAGTCCAACCAATTTTGGGCTTATCAGACGAGGATAAAATCAGAACCATCCAGCCCCACGATGATACTTTGGTGGTTACCCTCAGGATTGGGGGATATGATGTGAAGAAGGTGTTGGTAGACCAAGGTAGTGGTGCTGAGATTATGTACCCCGAACTGTACAAGGGGCTAAATTTGAAACCCGAGGACCTGACACCCTACAATTCGCCCTTAGTAAGTTTTGACGAGAAGATCGTTATTCTGAAGGGCCAGATTAGACTACCCGTGCAAATTGGGTTAGAAGTGGTAGAGGTGGATTTCATCGTGGTGGACGCTTATTCACCCTACACAACTATTATGGCCAGACCTTGGCTTCATACTTTGGGAGTCGTCTCTTCTACTCTGCACCAGAAGGTGAAGCATCCGTCAAAGGGACAAGTTAACAGCCTCGGTTGCTGCTGAAGGGGGTTTATCGCAATTAACAGCCTCGACATTACCTGTTTATGGATCAGCCGAGGAGGTGAAATGTGAGGATCTGGAAACAGTCATTATTGGTGATGATCCAGAGAAGTTCTTTTTGGTTGGGGCTCAGCTACCTCCTCCAAAGAAGGAGGAGCTGATAGAGTTCATCAAAAGAAATATTGATGTGTTCGCATGGAGTGCTTACGAAGCCCCAGGTGTGGATCCGAGCTTCATCTACCACCATTTAAATGTTAACTCATCTATCACCCCCAAGAAGCAACCACCTCGACGCTCGTCCAAGGATCACTCTGATGTTGTTAGAGATGGGTGAAGAAGCTCAAGCAAGTGGGGGCTATTAAGAAGGTGTTCTACCCTGAGTGGCTGGCCAATACGGTGGTGGTGAAAAAGAAGAATGAGAAATAGCGAGTATGTGTAGACTTCACAGATCTAAATAAAACTTGCCCGAAAGATCCATTCCCTATGTCTCGGATAGACCAGCTGGTGGATGCAACTGTGGGCCATCCTCAGATGAGTTTCTTGGACGCCTTTCAAGGATATCACCAGATACCACTACCTCTGGATGATCAAGAAAAAACGGCTTTCGTCACACCCACTGGAAACTACCATTACAAAGTGATGCCCTTTGTTTTGAAGAATGCGGGGTCCACTTATCAAAAAATGATGACAAGGATGTTTGAACCATAATTGGGTAAGAGTATTGAGGTCTATATAGACGACATGGTGGTGAAAAGTAAGGTGGTGTCCGAGCACAAGGGAGATCTCGAGAATATTTTTGAAATCCTGAGGAGCCACAGACTACGACTCAATGCTTCCAAATGTTCTTTTGGTGTCAGATCAGGCAAATTTTTGGGCTACATGGTCACTCATCGGGGGATTGAAGTCAATCCCAACCAGATTAAGGCAATTAACAACTTCCAACCACCTCGGAATCCTAAAGAGGTCCAAAAACTAACAGGAATGACTGCTACCTTAAATCGATTTATCTCTTGGTCAGCGAATAGATGTAGGCCCTTCTTCCTACTAATGAATAAATTGAAGGGATTTAAGTAGACAGAGGAGTGTGCCCTGGCCTTCAAGCAGCTGAAGGAATATCTCTCTCGGCCACCATCATGTCCAGTCCTAAGGTGGATGAGGTCTTGTTTGCCTATATTGCTGTGGCCCCTCATGCTGTAAGCTTAGTCTTGATACGAGTTGATGACAGCACACAAAGGCCAGTTTACTATGTGAGCAAGTCACTACATGAGGCTAAGATTCGCTATCTGCCATTGGAAAAGGCTATTTTGGCAGTGGTACACGCCACACGCAAACTCTCCCATTACTTCCAAGCACACACGGTTATCGTCCTAACTCAGCTTCCGCTTAGAACTCTGCTCCGAAGCGCTGATTACACGGGGAAGGTTGCTAAATGGGCCACAATCCTAGGGGCCTTTGACATCAAATACATGCCTCGCACTTCTGTCAATGGTCAAATCCTCGTGGACCTGGTAGCCGAGTTTGCTGAATCCTCGTTAGATGTAGAAGTAGAGAATCAAAACATGGATGGAAAGTCGATTGGCATGATCTCCCAACAAGGTCTTTTATCTTGGAAGGTGTATGTTGATGGTGCAGCAAATCAGAATGTGTACGTTGATGGTGCAGCAAATCAGAAGGGGTCCGGAGTGAGGTTAGTTTTGGTCTCTCCTAAGAAGATCACCATTGAGAAATCATTAAGATTAGGATTCTCGGCCACAAATAATGAAGCTGAATATGAGGCTCTGCTGATAGGAATGACCATGGTTCAAAAAATGGGCGGAAAAGCTGTAGAAATATTCTCAGACTCAAGATTGGTTGTCGGGCAGGTAAAAGGAGAGTTTGAAGCCAAAGATGAGAGAATGCAAGGATACTTAAGTTAGGTTAAACGTTTGCAGTCAAGTTTTGAATCTTTTAACCTATTACATATCCTTAGAAATGGAAACACACACGCTGACTCCCTGGCTACACTTGCAACCTCTTCGGCACAAAGTTTACCCCGGGTCATCCTTGTGAAAGACTTGCGCAAGCCCACGGAGGTGAACAGAAGTGGTTCATGTTCACCATGTTAGAGTGGGGCCTAGTTGGATGGACCCCATAGTACTATTCCTGAGGAAGAATATCCTACCCGAGGAGAGATCAGAAGCTGACAAAATATAGAGAAAGGCTCCTCGGTTCTGGCTGTCCGAAGACCAGAAATTGTATAAACACTCTTTTTTTGGACCATACTTGTTATGCATACACCCCGAGGCAATAGAATTGCTCCTTGAGGAGTTACATGAGGGGATTTGTGGAAGCCACACTGAAGGAAGATCTTTGGCGCATAAAGCCATCAATCAAGGCTATTGGTGGCCGAACATACAAAAAGAGGTCCAAGAGTATGTGAAGAAGTGTGATCAATGTCAAAAGTTTGCACCAAACATACACCAACCAGGGGGAGTCCTTAACCCTCTGTCAAGCCCTTGGCCTTTTGCTCAATGGGACTTGGACATCGTAGGCCCTTTCCCCAAGGCAGCAGGGAACAAAAGATATTTGTTGGTCGGCACAGACTACTTCACTAAATGGGTTGAAGCTAAGCCTTTAGCAAATATTAGAGATGTAGATACCAAAAAATTCACTTGAAAAAACATTGTCACCAAGTTTGGGGTCCTTCGTACCCTCATCTCGGACAATAACCTTCAATTTGATAGCAAATCTTTCCAGAGATACTATTGTGACTAGGGAATTACAAATAGATACTTTACCCCAACTTATCCCAAAGGGAATGGACAAGCCGAGGATGTTAACAAGGTCATAGTGAATGGACTCAAGAAGAGGTTGGATGATGCGAAGGGAAAGTGGGTAGAAGAGCTATCACATGTCCTTTGGACATATCGGACCACGCCCCGCAGGTCAACAGAGGAGACCCCCTTTTCAATGACTTATAGGGCTGAAGTTGTCATTCCTCTGGAGACTGGCTTCCCAACGTTAAGAACCAGCTCGTTCAATCCGATCACTAACAATGGGCTACTAGAGAAGAGCTTAGACTTGATTGAAGAGAGAAGGGAAAATGCAATGGTCCAATTGGCATACTACCAACACAAGCTCAAGCAGGATTATGATGCCAACGTGAAGCTAAGACCATTAGCACCTGGTGATCTGGTGTTGAGAAAGGTTCTAGGTACTGCAAAGAACCCAGCGTGGGGAAAGTTAGGGCCCAATTGGGAAGGACCATATCGCATCATCTCGGTGGCTAGTATAGGAACGTATTTTCTAGAAGACTTAGATGAGCATGTAATACCACGCCCTTGGAATGTAAACGACCTGAAAATGTATTATTATAAATAAGAGTTTCCTTTATCAACATGTTCATTTGTTATATAAAGGCTTCGTACTTTCTGTTATTCTATCTTTTATAAGTGTTTAAACTAAACCTCAGCTATGTGAAGCTCCTCGGATCGCATACTTTGGTAAAATTAACACTGCATTGTCTGTTCGATTCTCGTTAAGTGTCAAGACAGATCTAAAATTACAGCCAACTCCTCGGATTGATAGTTCTGAGTAAGCTAAAATCCATAATTATTCATCCAAGTATAAGTTTATTAGTTGTCTTTATTTGATTTAGCCCTTATTACAGAAAGAGCAACTCACATTGCAAATATAGGGTAAGTTATTCATTGTTGGTGCTTAGTCAAATTACTTACATTGGTGGCAAGGTATTGTTGTTAGTTTTCATTAAAACTAAAGTGACAACAGGTTAAGTTTATTTGCAAATAACAATAAGCTTGAAAGCATGTAAAGCAAAGACACAAGAAGTAAAAGAAATAGTCACTCATTAAACAAGAAGAAGGAGTATGTTACATTTGGTGACAAAGGGTCACTAAAAAAAAAAAAAACTACAAGAAAAATCCTAAGTTCTATGCCTTGGCCTTGGGGTCGAGAGGGTCCTCTTTGTGGCTTGTCTAAGAGGTGGCAGCATCCTTAGCCTTAGGATCAGTTCCCTTAGTCTTGGCCTCCACTTCCTTCGCCTTAGTTGCAGCTTCCTCGGCCTTAGCAGCACTTATAGCTTCTAAGGAGTGCTTTTCCTCTTTACCCTTGTCATTGGCCCCCTTGGCCCTTTGGCCTTGATCACCAGCTTGGCTAGATCCCTTCAAAGCCTCAGGGAGAGGGACAACAGCATGCCCAGTCTAGGGTTGATCAGCAGTCTCAAGAGTAAGGGCAGAGGTAGAAATGGTGGCACCTGGGACTTCGCAGATATCTGGGTGATGGTAGATGCTCCCAGGCTGCCTCCATACCGAGTCTGCCGGGATGCCTGCAGCATCAAGGGCCTTATCCCATGATACATTGCAATAATCCCTATAGACTTCGAAAAGCTTCTCAGCGAGCCTAACTTGCGTTTCTTCCACTCCGAGCAAGTAGGACACTTGTTTCTCGGCCTCCGCTGCCTCCTTGGCCAATTGGGCAGCCTCCCGTACCTTCTAGAGTTCAGCCCTGAGATCTTTAACCAACTGCTTCTCGGTGGCCAAGTTAATCTTAATCACGTACAGCTTTTGGCGCTGATCTTCGGCCTGCTTCTCCGCGGTCTTTAGACCGGCCTCGGCACTCTTTCGAGCCTAAACTGCCTCTTTTAGCTGCTCAGACAGCTCCTCCTTTTCTTGTTTAAGGGCCCCCAAGGACTTCTTCGCATCAGCACGGGAGAGGGCCTCAGCGTTGGCCTCGTTGTGGGCATCACGGACGTACTCCTTGGCCACAAAAACTTGTTGAGTGACCTGCACAAAAGCAACGAAAGAATTACATGAATAAAAGTAGGGAGGAGACAAAAATACATCTTGGCATTTGAATTCAAGGGCATGATAGAATGCTTACCATAGCAAGGTCCCTCTTTAGGGACAAGAAAATGTCGTTCTGCTTGAAACGCCTATAAGCCACCATGTCTCGGGGGAGGAGAAGAGGCTGCTCCAAGGCTTCGACGGCATAACCTGCGCACCCCCTTTGGAAGTCCCTAATTGAGGCATTCCAAGGAATGGCGGCGCCATCCACCTCTAGCCGAAGGGACCAGGTGCGTTGTGGAAGGCGCACCTCAGCCCTATTCTCCTCTTCCCGGCTATCCATGGAGGTGGACCTCTTATTACGTGGGTAATTGGCCACCTTCTGCTACTTAAACCCCTTCTGAGGGCCCACCTCTTCCTCTTTGTGCTCCTTTAATGGCCTTTTCTTCTTCAGACTTGGAATGGTCTTCAATCCGAAGTCGGTGGGAATTGGAGGAGGAAGGGGGAATGTGGGCGGAACTTGAGGCTTGGAGGTCTCTTTTGGAGTTGGCGCTTTGTTCCTTGCAACCATAAGGTCCCTTAGGCTTTTGTTTCCCTTATTCAAAGCCATCTTGTCCTCCTCTTCTTCAGAGGTAGTCTCTTGTCGGGAAGTCACAAGGATCGGGACGTGGGCACTAGAATGCCTATCGGGCTCGTCCTCGGCGTCCGAGACAGGAATCACCTGCACTCCCTGAGTCTCTCCCTCCTCAAAACGAAACTTGTCGATTTCTTCTTCGAGCGAGGAGTTTGAGGAGGCAATCTCTTCTCCTGCTGCTGCTTCAAGTAGAACCTGCTGAAATGGTTGTACTACCAGTGGAAGGTTCTGTTGGTATGGGTGCACGATCGGCGGAAGATCATCTCGGGACAAAAAACCGGACTATGACATGTCAATCCGGGCCAATCTAGGATCACTTGCCCTTATGGCGTGACCTATCTCCTGGTATATTTCCGAGATAGGCTGAAAGTCCAGAATCAAGTGGACGACTCTGAGCTATCTGTCCTCACTTACAAAGATTTCTGATCTTAGCAAATAATTGAGAGTTTCGACATTGGTCAGACTGAGCCAAGGTGCTACGTGATTTTTGTCTACAAAAGTAGCCGAGGAGCTAAATATGGTTAGAAAGTTAAAATTCATCATCAAAATGAAAACAAAATGAAAGAGCAATATTGACATAGTTCGGGTTAAAGAATCTAAATTTCTTGCTAAGGAACCTAACTCTAAGGTATCCCACCTGGCTCTCCCTCTCGGACTGGGCAATGAAGGTCGTCATGCCACGCCCCCGAAGCAATCAGGAAGTCGTCTTTCATCCCCTTGTTAGATTTGGGGAGACACGAGATGAGCCTAACAACATCAGATCGGGATTTGAGGTAAAATCCCACATCTTTAAGGTTGTGGCACTCGTACATATGTACCACATCGTGCCAGGTGAGTCTCAAGCCCAGATACTCGTTGAGAGCATCGACACTACCTAGGACCCTAAATAGATTGGGCGCGCATTGGTGTGGGCAGATTCTATGGTTGAGAAGGTAGTCTTGTGTTATCCTCCCCGTAGGGAGAGTCATCCCTCCTTCTATAAAGGCTATCATAGGGATGACGACTTCCCCTTCCTCCCTGTGTGTCATTATTTGTTCTATTGAACAGTATCGCAGGGCTACTCCCTGCGGTATGTGGTATTTATCCTTAAAGGCCTCTATTTTGGCAGGAGAGTATACTAGGTGCTTAAATCTACCCATCCGAACCGGTTAAAGGGAAACAGCTAAAATTGGTAAATGAAGGAGTAAGAACTGGAAGGCTGAGAAGATAGGCCGAGGAGAAAAAGAAAAGTTTGAAGAAACAGAAACTTACGAGAACTAGGATGTGTGCTAGTCCTTGAAGCCTTTAGAAAGATTTTAAAGGATTTCTCAGAGAAAAAGTGTGGGAAGTTTGGTAACTCGGAGAGCTCTATGAGTCTGAGTGCTTAGGATCTCTGGAGAGTTTGAAGACTTGTAAAATGAGGGAAATGATTTTTCCGGATGCTTTATATAGAGGGAGGGATTCAGTGGGAGTTATCCTGCTCAAAATCCAAGGAAAAATGCCAGTCATTGGATCTACGCCTCGCCATTGGATGTGGGGAACATAACGTCGCCTGGAGCAATTAATGACGCCTTGCAAGCCACGAAGCGTCAATAGCAATCATGGGGCGCGCAAAACGGCACTCCCGCACGTGTGAACCAGATAGATAAATGGTTTTGTCTCTTAAAAATCAAAACCCCGCCTTTTCTCCGCAGATGAGAGGGAAAAACCAGAGTTTTAAGGGGCTATTATAGGGATAAGGGCTCAAAATTATATATTGGGCCTTGGGCCTCATCCGAGGATGTTGGCATGTCCGAGGAGGGACAAATAGTTATGAGGGATTCCAGTTTAGAGTCTCATGAGTAATAAAGAAGTAGAAGGCGGTCTGAGGAGGAATTCCTCCTCGGCTATGACAAATATAGCTCAAACACGTATTCCAACAACAAAAATGACCTCCGTAGAAGCTCCAGTGTTAGAAACGTACCTCATGAACACACGAGAAGGTAGGGAACCCAAAAATATATAAGGGAAAGCTGCTACCTCCGCATTAAATGCATTGCAATTACTTTTCTAGCCACATTTATGTGGAGAAGACCCCTGAACAGTGCTTCCTTGGCTACTGCTACTCACAGAGAGCCAAAAATGGTGTCTGATGGGACAGGTACTCAAGTGGTGGCTTGGACAATTGACAAATGGAGGGCCAGGATCACCGGAAATGAGATAGATAATGTAAGAGACCCCTAAAGGAAGGGGGATCGAAAAATAGAGAAAGAATACTATAGCAATCAAAAGTTGCATTTGTAATCAGTTTTATTGATTTATACCAAGGTTTGCCACCTCAGACAGTGAATTCATTCAGTCCTACGTGACTTGTTCTTGCTTGATCATCTTTTAAATCCATACTAGCCGTTGTTAAATTCATTAGGGCCTAGTTCTTTGACCCACTCTATACAAATTCATTGTACTGGGCTCACAGGGCCAATATCCCATACATCTTGGGTTTGGGCCGCAAATCGTGTTCTTACAATATCATTTATTTTCATTTATCAATAACCACTCACCACATTAGCCGTTTATAAAAAAATTTGTAAAATAATTTGTATTTCTAGCATTACTCATAATTTTTTTACTCCATTGAAAAATTGACATAAATATTCCTAATATTACTCTAATCATAAATGTGTAGAGTGGTATGGTTTTCTCTTATGTTTATTTTAACATTAATATTTTTTTTTAAATGAATCATTTTTTAAAAAGTATTTTCTAGAAAACTATGTCATTTTCTTATGTTTAATAGTAAACTTAAAATGAGTTGGAAACTATTTTTTGACTTTCTTTATTTAGTTTGGCGCAAGATAGAGTTGTTTTCTAGAAAATTATAATAGAAAACTATTCTATCTCATGCCAAGCTATATAAGAGAAGTTAAGAAATAGTTTTCTTTTGAACTATTTTTTATGATATTACAAAAAAAAAAAAAAAAAAAAAAGGCAAAAACCTATCTTCACATAATGTTTTCTATTAAAACAAATAGAAAATATGACATGTTTATTAAATGGATTGACATGATACTACTTACATAACAAGTTTGATAAACAAGCCATGTTGGGTTCAATGGGTTGATACTGACATGACCCATTTCAACTTGATAAAAAAAATATGACAAAAAATGATTAACTAATTTTTATTTGCATAAATTACAATTATTACAAACAAATAAATTTACCAATTGTATTTCATAATAACATTAATTAAAGTACAAATAGCAAACAATCTAAAACAGTCATTATTTCAACCTAATGAACTTTATCCAAGTTTAAAAATACACGATCTAATAGGGAAAAAAAATTAAATCTTTGTTTTGGATAAAAACGTCAAAGACTAGGTTTAAAAAAAAAAATACCAAAATTCTTTTCATTTCTCAATTCTAAATTTAAAATATAAAATTATATAAGATAAAATACCACTTATTTATATGGGTTAAACGTGTTCTTGTCAAGATTGATCATTTTGTGTCAAAAAAAAGGTCAATTCATTTTGATACACATCTATTTACATTAAACACTAATTCATAAAAAATCCTATCATCTTTGTGTCATATCAAACATGATAGAAAAAACATAATACTAATGGGGCTTTTTGTGAATGAATAATGTGGAGACACAGGCCCAAGTGTATGTTGGGCCTTGGGCCTTGTCCGAGGAGGCTCAATGGTCCGAGAATAGATCAATAGCAAGGAAGACGTAATACTTCAAACTTCATGAGCAAACTATGACTGTAGAGGCTGGGAGAGGTTGTCTGTGGAGGAATATCCCCTCGAATAAACGCAACGAAGAATCAAGATATACCTCCTGTCATCCAGAGTGACGTTCCAAGAGGTTTTATTGATAAGGACATGCACTATGAATGTACTGGAAGAATGAGAGCTAGGAAATATCTAAGGCAAAGCTGCTGCCACCACATTGAATGCTCTGCAGCTAACTTTTTTACCGCATTTATATGGAGAAGACTCCTGAACAGTGCTGACTTGGCTACCTCAACTCACAAAGAGCCAGAAAGGGTGTTTGATGGGACAAGCACTCAAGTAGTGGTCTGGGTGATCAACAAATGGAGGGCCAAGATCATTCAAAGAAATGTATATAATGTAAGAGACTCTTGGGAAAAAGGGGACCGGAAAAGAGAGAGAAAAATACTGTAGCAATTAAGAACAAAACTTATAATCAAACTTAAGGATCAATACAAAAGAACTGATCCCCTCGGACTTTACCGAGGACGATTTTATTAAGTTTAAACTTGTTTATCTTCATTCTCTGGTCATCAAGATCTACCTTATTTGTTGACTAATTCACTAAATCCCAGTTTTCCAACATACTCTCTAGAAATTCATTGTTTTAGGCTTTTTAGGCCTAAGTCCATCCGTCTTTTAAGCTAAGGATTCAAATTTGGTCCTTACAAATAGTTAGCCCCAATCCAAATGCTATGTTTTTTTTCTAATTTAGGGTTTAAGGAGGTCCCATTGAGTAGGTCTGAGAGTTGCCTTTGATTTGGTTTTAGCTCATTTTGGAGTATGGTGGATGATTGAATCCAACCATTGAGTGGGATCATAAAAACAAGCACTTGTATTTATTTATTATTTATTTTATAAAAATTAAAACACTATCCAAAATTATAATCCATAAAAAATTTTAATGTTCTATTTTTATTTTCCATAGGAACTTCAGCATGTGAAAGCACAAGAAATTATTAATAGTTTTCTGCTTTTGATCAAATTATACTCTTGAATCTTTGATCCTTAACATTTGAAGTTACTTTGTTTGGTCATTTTACGTTTTAATATTTTTATTTTGATTCTTTATGTTTGATTTATTTTTATATTAGCTATTTATATTTTAAAATTTCATTTTTAATAAAAAACAAACAAAAAAATTGAATAAAAAACGCTTACACACATTTGAGCAACATTTTTCACATTTCAAACACACTTATATACATTTTCACACACATTTTCACCCACATGTATATCAAAAACACTCAAACAACATTGCTCAAACTCCTCTACCAAACACCCCCTCCAATCCAGCTTTATTTTATTTTAATTTTTAAACTAATATAAATTAATGAGGGAATATTCCTAGAGGATATTAGATCGACAGTGTAAAATAAGATTCATGGCTATGCTGATCTTGACCAATCAACAATGAGTTTATCTTATAAAAAAAAAACAATGAGTTTATGATCAGACAGACACTCATACATTCATTCAACCAGCTCATTACAAAATTTTCCATTTCTAATAATTATCTCTCTCATTCTTTTGCAAATTCCAACCCCAATGGCTGATCCAGCTCTTCATCCAGAAACCCAACCCCTGAAACAAATCGCCATAGACTACACCCCTGAAGCTTGCACACATTGCCCCAACTCCAACACCATCACCCTCACCTTCGACTACCGCGGTGGCGCTAGGTGGCGCACCACCACTCGCTTCCTCTACGGCACCTTCAGCGCCCTCATTCAGTGTCCTACAGGGAACACCGATGGCCTCAACTTCAACCTCTACCTCTCCTCCTTAGAGGGTGACAAGTCACAGGACGAGATCGACTTCGAGTTCTTAGGCAAAGACAAGACCATTGTCCAAACTAACTATTACACCACTGGCACTGGCAACAGAGAGAGCATTCACCAACTGGGTTTTGATTGCTCTGATGGGTTCCATGAGTATGTCATCAAGTGGGGTCCTGGTGAGATCGTGTGGCTGATTGATGGGAAGGTTGTGAGGAAGGTGGAGAGGAAAGAGGGTGAGGATTTTCCTGAGAAGCCTATGTTTTTGTATTCTTCGGTTTGGGATGCTAGCTATATTGATGAGGGAAGGTGGACTGGGAAGTATGTGGGTTGTGATGCACCTTATGTTTGTGTTTATAAGGATATTCATGTGCCAACAGGGACTGCTTTGGAGTGTTCTTGTGATTCTTGATCTGGGTTTTTAATTTGGCCAAGGGGGTGTTTGAGAATTTTAATAAATGTTTGGTTTTTTTTGGTTGATGTGTTGGTTAGCTGATCCTTTTTGTTTGGATTCTACTGAATAATGTGTGTCTGTGAGGTGGATTAATGGGCATTCGATGGGAAAGCGGATGTTGGGTTGTTTAAGACTTTGAATGGGGATAGTTTATTGTTGTACTAATGTATTTGTTGAATATAGTTGTTGATGATGTTGATTGCTCTTTTGTTTGCAACTTGTGTTTCAAAGGATGAATCAAAAGTGATGAATTGGTTTGCAAGTATAGTTATTTGCGTGTTATTCTGAATTTTACTGTAATAGTAATGCTGGATGAGTTTCTATTTCATTTTGAGGTGTTTTCCTGTGTGGAATAATGCAGCTTGGATATTTGATGGAGCAACATATCTTTCCTCTGAACAAGCATAGTGGAATGCTTATTTGTTTTAGTTTAGTATTTACCTTAAATGTCATGGAGGTTGCCCGGTTTTATATATGCTGTGCTGTGTTTCAATGACATTCAGCTTCATGTTGCAATGACGCATGAGAATTCAGAAAAAGATGATTTGAGTTCTTGATTTTGGTTTTCTGGTTATGTGTACACTTAATATGTTTGTTGCTTGAGATTTTCTTTACAAAATTTTCTTATTTGTATTGTTGCAGCTCTTTAACTATGTTTAAAAGATATCATTGTTGACAAATGGGTAGA
Source organism: Quercus aquifolioides (assembly GCA_019022515.1). NCBI lineage: Eukaryota > Viridiplantae > Streptophyta > Magnoliopsida > Fagales > Fagaceae > Quercus > Quercus aquifolioides. The sequence continues at coordinate 16,957,569 of CM032329.1, read as the reverse complement.
TCTCTTGTATGGTTAATAGTTAACACAAATTAGTTGAGTTTCCTTACGATGAGCTATGCAACTTAATATTAGTTTTCTCTAATATTTCGATAAGTTTTGCCAAAAAATTTTGGAACTCAACTGATTAGCACCTTAATATCTAATAGAAACATTCGGGATTCAGATCCTCACCCCCAACTATCGATATACAAAAAAAAGATATTTCAATAAATTTAATTGTCAAAAATTGTAATATTTAGTTATTTTATATATAGGCAAAATAGAAATACACTAAGAGTAGTATAGTGATTTGATCATACTATATATATGTGTTCAGGGACAGAGCCAGAACTTTGAGTTAGGAGGGGCGATTTTACTTTTAGCTGTGTGCAGTGATTTCTACCTCTGATTCTACTACTTAGCTGCTGAGTTTTTTTTCTTTTTTTGTAGGTAAGAACAAAATTATTTTTGTTTAGAATTTTTTTAAAGGGCAGGGTTATTTATTTTGGATAAAATTAGTTAATTGAGTTTAATTTTGTTTTTAGTTTTACTGGTAATTTTTGTTGTTGAGCTTTTTTTTTTGGCGAAAAGCACATTTTCGTCCCTACATTTTCACACGATTTCCATTTTGGTCCCTAACTTTTTTTTTCACCGCTTTTAGTCCCTATCTTGGAAAACGCCTCTCGTTTTAGTCCCTGCTGTTACATCAGAGACGGAAAATGATGACATGGCAAACGGATGGCACTGTTGACTGACGTGGCCATTAAAATAATAATAAAAAAATATTATTTGGTATTAAAAAAATTAATTTTAACTAAGTAAAAAAAAATCAAAACAAAAATCAAAATCAAAATTTATATAAATTAAGATCAAAAAGTATCTTGAAGAAGAACACTAAGAACACCAACTCAGACTTAAGATCTCAAAATTGAAAACCAAAAATCACAAATAACTCAAAAAATAAGATCACAAAATTAAATATAAGATCACAGATCCGGCCAACCCAAACACCAACCCAGCCAGACTCTGAATCTCAAGAGTTCCCCCACTCTCTCATCCTCTCAGCTCTTGGGTTCCACAAGTGACAAACCCACAGGATTGGATCTGTCATGGGATGTCCGGATCTGTCAAAGGCGAGATCATCCTCTCAGCTCTTGGGTTCCACAAGTGACAAACCCACAGGATCGGATCTGTTATGGGATGTCCGGATCTGTCAAAGGCGAGATTCGAGGATCTGTCATGGGATGTCGCTTTGGCGCTCCTCGAGTTGCTTCGCCGCGATCTCCCGAACCACCGTCAACGGCCCACGCATCACACGGCAGCTGCTGGCTTGACGGAGGAACCGTGCGGCCTGGCGGAGGCTCTGGCGCTGCACGAATCGGTGAGATTCGGGGATCACCACGGGCTTCGAGTAGGCCCAGTCGCTCTGGCGCTCCTCGAGCTGCTTCGCCACGATCTCCCGAACCACCATCAACGGCCCACGCATCACACGGCGGCTGCTAGCTCGACGGAGGAACCGCGCGGCCTGGCGGAGGCTCTAGCGCTGCACGAATCGGTGTTGATGATTCTGGGTTTTGTTGAGGATTTGTGGTTTTGTTGAGGATTTGTTGATGATTCTGGGTTTTATTGATGATTCTGGCGCTGCACGAATCAATGTTGATGATTCTGGGTTTTGTTTTGTTTTTTATGTTGGATGATTTAGATGTTTTGTTGTTTATTTGGTTGGGTTTTGATTTACTGGTTTTGGAGATATGTTTGGGATGAAATTCTATGTATTTAGTTGAATTTGTGTTATGAGAAATGTTGGAAAAGAAAATCTTTGAGTACTATGTTCTTCGTTCTTGTGATCTGGGGCTGTGTTCTTGTAATCTGGGTTTAAGTTCTTGTTTATTCATGTTGAACATGAATAAACAATCACACTTAGATCTCAATTAGATCTCAATTGATGTAATTTTTTGTTTTTATTTCTGTTTTTAATTTTTTACTTAGTTAAAATTAATAATTTAATTTTTTAATCTTTTTAATACCAAATAACATTTTTTTATTATTATTTTAATGGCCACGTCAGCCAACAGTGCCATCCGTTTGCCACGTCATCATTTTCCGTCTCTGATGTAACGGCAGGGACTAAAACGAGAGGCGTTTTCCAGGATAGGGACTAAAAGCGGTGAAAAAAAAAGTTAGGGACCAAAATGGGAATCGTGTGAAAATGTAGGGACGAAAATGTGCTTTTCGCCTTTTTTTTTTTGGGTTATATATTTTGTTTTAGATTTTAGATCTATAAATTTTTTTTATGGCCACTAAAATGAGGAAAATACTAGATCTGCAAGTTTTTTTTTATAAATTACTTATATAAAGTAGTTATTGGTAAGTAAAAAAATGATGTAAGTAGTGTGTCCATATGCGAACCAATAAGAATTTGCTACCAAAAAGGTTTGTAAAAATGTTATAAAAAAGTCTGTGAGTATAACATTATTCATAAAAGAATTAATGATGGAAATAAAATGTAATTTTATAGAACAAAATTGCTAAAAATAATACACACACATATATATAATAATAATATATTTTTTTTAAATTTATGGAGGGCAATGGGGTAGTTCTGCCCCTGTATGTGTTTATAAATTGAAAATTGCGTGATATAGTAACTAATATAGATAGGCATGTTTCATGCCTACTAAAAAATGCATATATCTTTCAATATCTATATATATATACATATTTTTTACATTCTTGATTGTGTGTTACTAAAAATATTTTCCCTTTTTTGTTGGACATGGTTTCAATTGTTGCAAAAACAAATAAATTTGAGTAAAAATGTCATATTTCAAATCAATTGTTTCTCACATAAAAAAAAAAAAACCCAATTGTTTCTCATATAAATCTTAGAAAAATGATACTTAAATTTCATTATGCTTAAAATAATTAATATAACAAAATAAACATATTTGTTATATGAGTGTAAATTGGGTCCGGTCATGGAGTAAAAGCAATATTTTTTGCCACCTAACACACCAATAAATAAATACCACGTTATCATCTTACTAAAAAAACAATACACCTTACCGCACACAATGACAACTAAATTATAACCTATTTCGATTCTCAAAAAAAAAAATTATAACCTATTTCAAAATTAATAATTAAAACCTCCTCATTAGAATAGATAACACCGATTCAGCAACCCACCACAGATGCATAATCACCATTGTCCGATTTACTCTCCCAGGCACAATAACATCAAAAACAACATATTTGAAGCACGATCTTAACTGATGTCCTGTAAACAAAAAGAGAAATGCTAACGAGTGCCCTTAAGGCACTGCTTAATAATCCATTTAAAGAAAATTTTTATGGAAAATGAAAAAAAAAAAGTAATTAATATTTTGACAACTTTTTTCATTTCCGATAAAAGTGGTATCAAAACTTTCCTAAAATGGATTATTAATAGGTGCCCTAAGGGCACTCGTTAGCATGACCCTAACAGAAATTAAAAAACAAAAATCTGGACGTTGATTAAGGCAAACAGGTTTGGGAAGCAAAAATTGGTTAACAAATATCAATTCTGAAGCTTCGAAAAAGAAAACCAAGTACACATAATCTTTAATATGACTTGGAACTCATAACCACCGTGAAGACCAAATTCATTTTTTTTAATGGACTAAAATTTATGCCACAAAAATTCATTTCGTTAATCTAAACCACAATAAACGGCAAACCCAGCAACACAATTTCATTGAATTTTTACTTTAAAAAAATGGTTTTTTTCTTTAAAAAAAGATGGTTTTTTTTCTTTTTAATTTACTTTCCAAGCCACAAGACCGAGTATGAGATTTACAAATTGTGCAATCTGAACCACAATAAAAGCCAACAACACAAGTACTTTCTGACCCACAAGAGTTTGCTCTCGAACTTCCTTTCTTGCTTCCAGTCCAAACTTTCCGATGTCCCTCTTTTCTTAAAAAGCTTAGCTCTCTCAGGCGGTGTGTGCGGCGCCATCTGATTTGTTGTTGATGTGGAGGGTGGGAAAATAGATCGGACGTTGGTAATGGTAGCGTCTCTAGCGGTGTATGACGGCATTTGTGGCGGGGTGGCTGGATCGGTGCAACCTATTCTAAGGAGGAGATTCTGATTTTTATTTCTAAAATATGTTATAAACTACTCCCCATCCCAAATTGTTTGACCTATAATCCATTTTGGAATGTTTCAAAATTATGTTCTGTTTAAAAAGTCAAACACTTTTATTTTATTAACATCCCTCTTATGCCCTTAATTTATTTGTGGGAGCATTTTTTTTAAATTAAAAAAAATTAAAAACCTAAATTTTGAAATCCACTATACATGCAATCTTTATTCAAACTTAAAAATTAAAAAAAAAAACCTTTAACAAAGAAAAACAAATTTGTTTAAGGGTAATTTAGGAAATTTTTATCTTTTTTCAAATAGATAAAGTAGTTAATGATGTTTCCCTAAATAATTGAGTTTTTCTAACTAGGCCAAACAATTTGGAATGGAGGGAGTAGTTGTTATTGTATGCAATAAGGTATGTGAGTTGTTTAATAAAATGCTGGTATGGCATACAACTATTGGAGGGCATAAACTAAAGCTTTTTTGCCACATCCTGACCGAATTTTAACTCTTATTATATTAGTAATTTTTCTAATTACATAGAATACATACTATAGTATTAGTTCCACACAAACACATACACGCGCAAGCACACACACACACACAAAGGAGTTTGGAAATTTAAAGAATTAAAATTAATTTTAGTGAATTCACAAATATTTAATTTTTTTTTTATATAGCTATTGTAGGGACTGGATTTGAGCACTTCTTCTACTGGATGAGTGGACTCAGACTCAACTAGCCCAATACAATGAATTTGTAGAGAATTGGTTGAAGAACTAGGCCTTAGTAAGGGTTACAACAACTAGACATAGTTATGAGTAGACCGAATAACCAAGACGTGGACTAAAATGTGAAAGTTTGTCCTCGGCCCTCCTCTGAGGGGCTTGCTGTTCTTATTATTTCTTCAGTGTCTGGTTACAAGGGTTTCGAAGACAATACAAAATGTTTCTGTTTTTTCTGTTTCTAACTCCCTCCCCCTTTTTCCTGGAGGATTTCTTACATTATATACCCCATTCCAGTTGATCTTGGCCCTCCATTTGTTTATCATGCAGGTCACTACTTGAGTGTTTGTCTCATCAGCCACCTTACCAAACCTCCTGTGAGTTGCAGCAACCAAGGCAGCCCTGTTCAGGGGTCACTTCTTTATTAATGTGGCCAGGACGTTAGTTGTAGGCATTTAATGCGGAGGTGACAGTTTCTCCTTGAATTGCTCCTCCACCGTGTTCCTATGGCTGACCCATTGTACCTGTCCTTCTCCTTGGGATGCTCTGGGAGGCTGCCTTTGATGGCATGCCACTCTTCCCTTTTGTGATCTCGGTTGGCCGAGGACAGGATCGTCCTCGGCGATGTTTTAGGGTGCTTTGGACTTGCTTCTTTCGTCCTCGACCATTTCTTCCTTCTCGGCGTGGGCCTTGAGCTTAGTTATAAAGTGGGCCGCGGTTGCCAAATTCTTTGATCCCACAGCTATTGTGTCAATTGTTGTTAAAACAATTAAACATGATTAAGAATGTCATATTCTAAATTTATTACTTCTTCCGTCTTAATTTGTTTGTCCTCTATTCTATTTTAAGATGTCCCAAAATATTGTCCTATTTTTAAAAATAAAAGTCATTAATTTAATCATATTCCTATTATACCCCTACTTTATTTTCAAAACTATTTGAAAAGAAAACTAACAAATATATATATATATATATATATATTTTAAATCAATCTAATTGGGCACATTTTTAGTTGCCTCGAATAACTATTTTTTAAAAAGAAAAGTTGATAAATTAATTTAAGGGTAGTTTTGTAAACATATACATTTTTATAAGGCATACAAGATAATAAATAATATTCCCTTAAAAAGTTTGACTTTTCAAACAGGACAAACAAATTGGGACAGAAGGAGTATTATTCCAACTAAAAATTATTTTCTATATAGAGTTTATAAAAATAATCATATAAATTCATTTAATATAAATAATTAATGCACAACAATAGATAATTAATATATGCAAACTTTGTTGAAATAGAAAACTAAATAAAGAGAACTTCAAGGAATGCACCATATGGCATAACCTTATACTCTCCAACATGAGATTTCTGTTTATATATATATATATATATATATATATTGATAATGAGATCCACATGTATTTATAAGAGAACTTCGTAGACTTCTAGGTGGCGTTTGGTATGGGGGAATTCATATTACCCTCGACATCTATATTCCTAAAAATGTGATGTTTTACAATCTAGATACCTGAGAATGTAAATATTCCTATGTTTTGTTTAATTGAGAATTTAAGGGAGTGTGATATTCTTATGTTTGGTTTATTCTTAGGAATCTTAAAAGAATTATTTATTTTTCTCATACTACCCTTAAATTTTGTAAATCCAATATCAATTTTTTTTTTTTTGTATCTTCCTCCAAATAAATAATGACAAATAAAATATAAACTATAAGGGCCTGATTGGTAGGAGGATTTTTGTTTTTGTTTTTAAAACAGTATAAAAACAATTTTCAAAAAATTGAACTTGGAACTAGTTTTCAGATAATAATTTTTATATTTTACATGTTTGGCTTCCACTTTTAAGAGAATTTTTAAAATACTAAAAACAAAAATAATTGTTTGGGAGACCATTTCTATTTTTGAGATTTAAAATTTTTTTTTTACAAAAAGTAACATGTAGAATCTATAGATTACTTCTTCTTCTTCTTTTTGTAGATAATGATAAGAGAATTGAGCTCATCATTTTTTTTTAATGATAAGTTTTAAATTTGAAGTGTGAAAATTCTTTTTGTGATAAAGATAAACTCCTTAATTTAAGAGATAAAAGAGTTTGGACAAATATGTGAGGTCCACTGTTTTCAATTTATTTACAACTATATCATTAAAAACATTTTCTGTATCCTGAAAACACCTCCTGGCCATTTTCAAAATCCTGTTTTAAATCAGGAAAATATGATACAGTTTTTTGAAAATTGTATTTAGAAAATATTAGCCAAACAATAAATTCAAGTGTAGGACCCACCATTTTATGGATAGCAAAACAAAAAATTATATTTATATACTCTTACCAAACAGCCCCTAAATCATAACAAATTCATTAAAACGGGAAAAATGCTCAAATACCCCATAAACTTTCAAGTCGTGGTCACAACACCCCCTTAATTTTAATTTTGGCCAATTTACTCCTTGAACTTTAGACATTTGCCAAATTAATACCTCTGTTATTCTTCTGTTAATAAACTAACGGTAAAACTCACGTGAGAGGCACGTGGGAATAAAAACCAAAGCTGAATAACCTAAACCATTGAGAGAGAGGGAGAAAGTTTGGGCTCAGTTTAGAGAGAGAGAGAGAGAGAGAGAGAGAGAGAGAGAGAGAGGGGAGATGATCCAACTAGAAGTCTATAACCACCTCGGTATCCTCTCTCTGGTGTCAGAGTTCCACCGTCATCTCACTGGCTGTTCACTGCTAGTATACTTTTCTCTCCTTATGCGATGTATACTTTTTCAATTCTCCTTATGCGATGTTTTTTTTTTTCTTGGTTTGATAGCTAGTTGTGGTGGATTGGGTAGGCTTGGTTGTGGTAAAATGCCCATAGTTAGTTGTTTTTCCAATTCACTACTCTTTGTATGTAAAATGCAATGCTTTTTGAGAATGCTACGCTATTTGATGAAATACCTGAGAGGGATACAGCCATTAGAGGGGTTGGTTGTTTGGTAGGATTTTAGATGGCTTTGAAATTTCCTGATAATAGTTCTAGTTTATTTTGATGCATTTCTAATAACTTGAGTATATTATTATGATGAATCTGTTGATGAGAATTTACTTTGGCACCATATGGTTGTGGGCTAATTGGTGGGAGAACAGGCTGGGCTACTATTATTAACTGTTTACTTGGCTCTTCTATAGTGAATGTGGTATATGTAGTGTAGTTAGATGATTAATAAGTGAGCTTGATTGTTTCATATAAGCTAAAGGAAATTAAAAATGAAACAAATGTTAAATTTGGGACTTAAAATTACTGTACATATCAAGTGAGGTGATTTTGTTCTCTAGTATAACATCATGTCATTCTTTTAATGATTTGCAAAAGAAAATTTGAAAAAGCAGTGGCTGTATTACATTTGGTGGTTCAAAAGGTAGCACTGGTTTTTTAAATTTTCTTCTTCTAAATGGTTCAAGTGAGGTGATTGATGATTTCGTTAGTTTGATTACCAAAGAAAAAGAAGAAAAGGATAATTTTAACTAGCCTTGAGTTTGTTGGTGGTGTAAGTATGTAACCAATATTTGATGTTATGAGCTTATGACTCATCCAGTTGAGGTAGATGAAATGTAGAAAACTATTATTTGACTCATCCAGTTGGAGTCTTGTTAATTGCAACTTAGTTTTGTAAAGGAAAAATTTGACAATACCCAAACATAATGAATTTATGATTATGGTTTTATTAGATTTAGTAGTATGAACTAATATCAACTGCAGATTACATCTTAATCTGACAAGGTAAGAATAGAGCCATTAATTTTCATGACATGTGACACAAAGTTTTACTTTTTTGAATCATGTGGTGAAAGTACCAGGTTTGGGGGGTGTTCATTTGTTTCTTTTAGGTTTCATTTACTTGTGTTGGTTTCTAAGTTGTGCATAGTCTAATAAATATATATTTTTTGTTTATTTAATTTTTTTGTTGTGTAGGATCATAATGTATGTGCTATTGGAGAAGAACAAAGTTGAAATGCACATAGAGGATCCTTAAGTGGCTTGGAGGACATATCAATATATTTTACCAAAATGTCAAACTCGTTTGTCATGTGGAGAAAATCAATCAACATGGAGGAGATGTTTTCAATAGCTTTTGTAAATCTAGACTCTAGTACCAGCTTACTATATATACATTACAGTGACTATCTATGTAGGAGCCCTAAAAACAGGGCTTGTGATGTAATATACCTACCTATTTAGATTAGATGTAATATAATATAAAAATGTTCACAACTATGTAATGTTCAACTTATGAAATTAATGGAATTCTATTAATGTATGAGTTTTGAAAAAGCTTATAGCTTGAAGTGCTAATGTGGAAATTTAAAGAAAATTTCTCCTTAAGAAAATAGTAGAAATTTCCTGAGAGCTTATTACTGAGAAATCTAAAGAAAATTATCAAGAAAATAGTGAAATTTATCCTATCAAGAAGAGGCCAATAATGGGTTACATAAAATCATTCTTCTCAGCTAATATTGACAATATCACTTTATTTGATTGCTTTGATATACATTAAAAGATGAAATATCAAACCAAAAGGTTTACAAATAGTAAAATGTTCTCCTCAACTACCATGAATTAAAATATCAATGAGCGTTTACAAATATTAAATTGTTTCAAAAAATAACACCCAATGCATCAATAATTATACAAAAAATAACACCCATTTGTGTTTGGGATGCATCTATCTTCCAACCACTTTTTTTTTTATTAGAATTTTTTTACATCTAGTTGTTACTCTCCATTTATTGCCTAATCATGATTTTCTCTAATGCACCACTCCTTTAATGTCTCCTTGAAGACTACATGTGATACAAATTTGAGTCCATCTGTTAGCTATACATTCTTCATGCCAATGTGTTGGTTAAACTCATGGAACCTAGGCCTTGAATTCCCTTCCTTATCAGATGAATTTGTAGGAAGTGACAGTAGACATTAATCCATGGCTGCAATGCAAAATTAACAAGAAGATTAATAGAAAGAGATGGAAAGAAAGAACAATATAGAGAGTAGAAAGAAAAAGAAAAAAAAATACTAACTTCCCCTTCCATAAGCTAAACTATTCCGTTAAAGTTAGAGATTTTAACCCGTTTTATTCCCCCCCAAAAAATAGAAAAGAAAAAGAAACTAGTTTTGTCCATATTCTTGCCACTTATTAAATAAACAATATAGAGAACATAATTCATTGCAAATAGTCAGTAAAGAGTCAAATAATTGTAAAGAGTCATTCTATGTGACACACACAATATCCCAAATACTAAAAGGTTCCCTTATTTTCAAAAGGAATTGAATGCAAAAACTTATCATGATCATTTGGTATACATATTACAGCATCAATAACCATTAACTAATTGAGGTTTGAAAGCCAAGAGCTAAAATACCACCTCTTTGCAAGCATTGAAAATCAAAATGAAGTTTTTAACCCACAAAAGTTAGTAGAAATGCATCAAAATAAACTTGAATTATAGTCAAAAAATTGCAAACCCATCTAAAATCCTACCAATCAACCAAACCCCATTAGAGATAATCCTGGAATATGATTACCTTATTGCCACTGATTATATCATTTGTCTAGTTTATTATTACTAATATATGTAATGTTGTTTTAGTATTAAAGTAGTTCTCATGATGAACTACCTTAATTTGTAGCAAGTAAACAATGGATACCGTTCTATGCAGGAGAAAACGTGCCAAAGTAGCCCAACTTGTTCTCCCACCAATTAGCTCACAACCATATGGTGCCAAAGTAAATCCTCATCAACGGATTCATCCTAATAATATACTAAAAAAGATTAAGTTATTAGAAATGTATCAAAATAAACTAGAATTATTATCAAGAAATTTCAAACCCATCTAAAATCCTACCAAACAACCAACCCCTCTAATGGCCATATCCCTCTCAGGCATTTCATCAAACAGCTATGTAGCATACTTAAAAAGCATTGCATTTTGCATACAAAGAGAAGTGAATTGGAAAAACAACCAACTATGGGCATTTTACCACAACCAAGCCTACCCAATCCACCGCAACCAGCTATCAAACCAAGAAAAAAAAATCGCATAAGGAGAATTGGAAAAACTGAGAGTAGCAAAAAAAAAAAAAGGGGGAAAGAGAAAAGTTTACCAGTGGTGAACAGCCAGTGAGACGACGGCGAAACTCCGGCACTGGAGAGAGGATACCGAGGTGGTTATGGACTTCTGGTTGGATCATCTCCTCTCTCTCTCTCTAAACTGAGCCCAAACTTTCTCCCTCTCTCTCAATGGTTCAGGTTGTTCAGCTTTGGTTTTTATTCCCACATGCCTCTCGTGTTAGTTTAACCGTTAGTTTATTAACAGAAGAATAACAAAATTGAACTATTTCTAAAATTATTTTCCAACTCTCTATCTCTACAAATATATCATTATATTATTTTGGGTTTTTGGGTTTTTTTTTTTTTTAGATATGATATTTGTAACCCAATAATGGAGGGACATGCCAACACAACATTAGATTTCTATTTTTCTTCCCATGATGAGATTGTATTATATTTTAATTCTTCTAAATTTTGAGGTGCGACCTTCGTACTAGTTGCTAAATCCTTAATTCCTAAAAGTGATGTCTAGTTAGTTGCCAACAAAAAAGAATAAGACCACACAAAAAAAAGTAAAGTGAAGTTTTATAGGTTAGAATCATCACATACAAAAACTTATTTACAATAAGGTAAATAAATAAAATACATATTAAACAAACCTTACTTTAGCAAAATGATCAAATTTAATAGACCCTCACTTATATCAATTTCCGTCAAAGACCAAATTGTCAAATAGTAATGTGTCATTGATTCCACCTATGTCCACTACAGACATTTATCAATGTGTCCATATACAAATCACTCAATTGTCATTGTTTTGAATTCCCATAGAAAATCAAAATAGAGCGTATACGAATTGTAAGTGAGTCACTTGTATTGCCATAACATGGTCAAAGTTGGTGGCAAACTTGCTAACTCGGCCAATTGTTTTTACCTCGGAGAAGATGTTTATTAACATTCCAGGTTATGAATTTCAAATGGCTATAGGAAGTTATCAGATTGTATTAGTTGCTATGCCCCAAAAATAGCAATTGCTTCTGCCTTCATTGGAACACATCAGCTATATCATATTGTGTTTAATAAGGAAAGAAATAGTAAAATCCAAAAGAAATAGTATTGTGAAGATTTGTCAAAAACTCATGTACATAGTATTCTAGATATCCAAGAAGAGAAAATTCTAAAAAGAAAATCAAGTTGTTGAAAAAATAGCATAATTCAAAATCTAAAACTAAAAATCCAATTATTGTTCATGTACACAGTATTATAGATAGGTATTTGTGGGAGTGCCTTTTTCTTCTCAGCATTGTGGCCCAAAGATCCTGGGCCAAATAAATATTCTTGGTGGACTGGGCTTGGTTCACCGCAGCTAAAAGGCTGTTTAAGAACCAAGTGGTGCACAAAACAAGCTCCTTACAATACAAATAACTGACAAACAAAAATATCTGTATTGAATGACATTTCAACAGCAAAGGAATGCACAGCAAATGAAATATAATGTAAGAAAAAGTTAGGGATCCTCGAATTAGTGAGGTGCATTTTATTAATTTCCCTTTGTTATGATTACAATGCTCACTAAGACGTGATACAAGGTTCAACTAAGTTCAAAAATTATAGACTTTGATAGCTATTCAAGCTTCCAAGACTTGCAAAATTTGAATTTGTTGAATCCGAGCATGTGCTATAGTGGCTGTCTCTGGGATACCGAGAGCGGTTCCTCTGTTTTCTTTTAATTTTACAAAGCTCTTCCTATGGTTCTATACTCTTTCTGATAATCCAGAAAATGGCCATGAACGCCTGAATAATCTAATCAAAAAAATGAATCTCTATTCCAAATCCGAATGCCCCTTTCAGCATGGACCCCCTCCTCCTTTTATAGCACAGCTTGGGCTCCGGGGTACTAGTGATTTCTCTCTTTTGCCCCTTAGAGTTCGTGCCGTGCCAGTTTGCTCAGGGCTATGTCGTTTCCTTTTTTTCTCATAGCTTCTTGCTTTTGGTGAGACCAAACGAAAGTCCCTCAGCTGGTTTTCCATTTCCAGACTTCTCTGTTAGCTGATCTTCAGCTATTTGGCTTTTTCTTCCACATCTCCAGCTTTTTCAGTTGTACTATTCCTTGTCATTTCCTCCAAATGGTTGGAATCACGACTCCTGCGTTTTTGCTTCGTACTCTCTGGTCCCACTGCATGTCTGGAGCATGAGACCCGCATGCTCTTTGTCTTTTATCCCTCTTTGAATTTGCTTCAATCTTACTTCGCGCGCCCCAGGGATCCCCGGATTCTGGTGGCTTCTGGGATCCCGACCCAGTCTTTTCTTTCTGGGCTTTTTTTGGTTTATTGTTCCCGGAGGGTTTTGGGCCTTTCTCTTGCTTTCTGTTCTTCCATGAGTCTTTGGATCCTTTGTGCCTCTTGCCCTTTTCTCCTTTCTTTTCCCTTTTCTTCATTGTGTGAGCCCAGCCCTCCTTTTTCTCTCATTTTTCTCTTAGCTTTATTATTTATTTATTTTTGTGTGAAATGAGCCCAACGTTTTATTTCTTTGGGCCTTAGTCTGTGACCAATTTTTTTGAACCTCAACAATATTCAAAAATCAAGAACCAATTAATTTCTCTATCCATACAACAGTTAGCATAATGCTAGGTACTAATGGAATTTAAAAATAACTCAATTCTTTGAATTTCCTCACTCCTAAAATACCAAAAAAATTCTCATAAGCTAAAGAACCCCCAAAGTTATTCATCAACCAAACAGGCCAACTAAGGTCCCAAACACAAAAATTCTAGCCACAACACAACAATCTACTTAAGTTGATGTACTTTGAAGAATTAGAGTTTCCTTTAAAAGATTAGGATAAAAAAAATTTAACTGTTACATCCCAAGTTCCATACACAAAAAAATTTAAGATTCAAACTCTACTCTTTTTTCTCTTTCATTTTCCCACAATTTATGAGACACCAAATAGTCAAATTAAACAATAAACAACAAATTATTAGTATAAGGAAATGAAAATCTAATATAGTTGATGTGTATTGAACCATAAAAAGCAAATTATCAAGCACCACCCAAGAAAAGCAACAAATTTATTCCTCTTTCCTTCAAAAGGTTCTAAAAAAAATGGTTACCAATTGATTAGTATGACCTTCAATAGATTAAAAAGCCTCCAGTGATTGCGAGTCTTGATCATTGACATCTATCGATGAATTGACAAACGAAACAAAGATAAAAATGAAATTTAGTTCAGCATATAAGACGACGGGAAAATGAGAATAATAGCAATTTCTCTTTGATGAAAATGAATAACACTCTTACTATAAAACAAAGACCAAAATAAAAACATCACATTAAAGTTAATTATCATACATTGTAGCAAACATATTGAGAGTAACATTCCTACAATCTAGAGAAGGGCAACCATAAAAAAATTTATAACAAACATGATCAAATGCCCAACTCAAATAAATTTAAAAAAAATAAAAAATATATATATATTAATAGTTTTAAGACCATGAAAACTCAATCTCGTTCATAATGAAATCTCAAAATTGAACTACTTTATTTATTTATTTATTTCCTAATAATGAGATGGGGAAAAAAAAAAGAATAAGAATAATACAAATAGCAGAACTCATTTTCAGTTTATACCCTTTGGACCTGGGCTACCAATGTTCACCTCTCACCTACTTTAGTTTCGTTTGCAAGCTCTAGAGTCATTATCTGTCTCTTGCACTCATTTGATTGGGTTTTGGTAGACGAACTTGAGCCATGACCAAAAGAACAGAAAAAACACTAAGGAAACTATCGCATTGAAGGCCATACCGATCAATTTGTAAACAGAGAACAATTGAAAATTTATAGAAAAAAAAATGAGAGGTAAGGAGGTGAGGAGGTTGCAATCTATCAGTGACTATAAGAATTTCATATAATAGCAGCATCTCAAGAGTCTGGGTTAATGGAGAGACACCAGATAGATTTGGAGATAAAGTATCGGTGACTGTAAGAATTCCATATAATAGCGGCATCTCAAGAGTCTTGGTTAATGGAGAGACACACGATAGATATGGAGATAAAGTAACACCTGAATTTAAAAAGAGACTCAATAAATGGCAATCGATAAAACAAAAAATAAAAAATAAAGAAAGAAAATAAATGATGACATGACACTGATATGACTTAACTGGAGCATAGCAACAATAAATGCAACGCTTCAGCTTTTAGATATATATATAGATATAGATTACTTGTAAAAGTTAATGAATTTTTGTTGGTTTATATGCTAATACCTATTTTGCTTTCATTCTATTTATTCTTTTTTTTTCCCCTCTTGTGTTTCAGTAGAAGCTTCAAATTTTTTGAAGTAGTTTTGGTATGATGAAAATCATGGTTGAGTAACTTGAGTTACACTAATAGTTTTGTACACAAAAGGGTGCTAGGCATGTAAATGATATTATTTTATTTTTTGGGTAAATTATACTATTCTCCTTTGGGATTTGGAGGAATGACACTCTATCCTAAATCTGAAAGATAAAAATAATCAACCCATGACACTGTTTAACCAAACTTTATTAACTTTCTATTAAATATTTTGTGGACTAACCTGCCTTTGTTTCACTTGGTGCTTTCCTCCTTTGGACTTTTTGACTTGAGAGTATAGACATGTGCTCTCTTGGAAGGATTCGGCTTCTGTCCAGTGGCTAGTGCCACTAGACATGTTGGATTGCGGACATGTGTCCGTATCCTGACGAGTCCAGTGGCCACTGGCCACTGGATAGAAGCTTAACCCCTCTTGGAAAAACCATTTCCTGCAATTTGGTGACATGCTTTGTCCTTTTTAAATTAAAATTGTTAAAGAGTTACATTCAAATTAACATATTTTATATTTGGTGGCTAAAATTTAGCACATTGTAGTTTAGTTCAATCATAATTTAATTCTACAGATTTTTTAACTATTATATTTTGACCTTTAAAATTTAAATTTAAATGAAATTATTAACAATTCTTTGGATAGAACACATAAAGATTTCATTTTTATTGTAAGGGAGTTCAAACATAACAATTGAAAATTGGAAAAAGTTTAGCTCCAAATCGGTTTAGAGTTATCTTCTTCCGAACTACTTTGGTAATTGATAAAATCATTAATGTTTAATTTTAGTAACATGATTTTTTTTAATAAGTTATATGACTTATTTAAATAATGTATATAAATGATTTTATAAATAGTTATATAATGGGTTAGAAAAGATAGCTTCAAATTAGTTTGAAGCTAAACTTTCTCCTTACAAATTTAAAGACTAAATTATCAAAACTCAAAAATCATAGGGAGATGAGTTGTTCTAGGCCATAACTTTATTTTGCTACAATTTTGCCATAACTGATGTAACAGATTGTGAGTGATTACTTGTCACTTTCTTATAAATTCACTATTTTTTCTGTACCACTCGTACTCTGTCTTATTAGAGTAATAACTAGTATCAAAGTCGTAACAACAAGATTGACTAATTTTAATACCATATAAAAAGTGACAACTATCATACGTGATGGACTATGATTGACTGCTTGATATTCCACGTAAACATACTGTTTTTTCTCTATTGTTACCCATTTGTGACCAAAGTTATAATTTTTTTCGTGTTAATAAATTTTTTGCATAATAATTGAGGGCAGTGCCGTACATCACACGAAGGAGAAAAAATTCTAATCCGCGTGGCGAGTCTTGATTTGAGCACAGCTACAACGTTTGGCACACGCACACGTGGTCGAGGTGGATGATGATACTTGGATTAAATTCTGCATAATGGGACATGTGCCTTGTCAGACTTCAAAAGTCTTCCTTCCCCCATGTTTTGGTTTTGATTTATGAGTATACTACGAAAAGATGAATTTTCTTTCTAAATAACAATAAATATTAAAAAATTTAGTTAGTTGTCTCGTTGTAAAAGAACGTTAAAAACTAGCATTTTGAATGTCTAAAACTCGAGTTCTAAGATAAAAATCGAGTTTTTAAGTCTCAATTTGTAAGCGGATGAGTATGATGGGAAAAAAAAATCCACGTGAAAATCGAGTTTTAAAGACTCGAGTTCGGAAAACGCCACTATAGGGCTTAAAAACGTCACTATAGGACTTAAAAATAGAGTTATAAAAAAATTTAGCAGAAAAATGCCGCTATAGGATTTTAAAACGTCACTATAGGACTTAAAAACGCCACCATAGGGCTCCCTGAACCTGGTATTGATCACTTATGAAAAAAATTTGTAGGAAAACGCCGCTATAGAGTTTTAAAACGTCACTATAGGACTTAAAAACGCCACTATAGGGGCGATAAAACTAAAATTTTTTTTGCATGGAACTCGAGTTTCTAAAGCTCGAGATCTATGTGACATTTTCAGATCTAAAACACTCGCAAAGCGAGTCTTTGGGACTCGAGTTTTAATATGGATCTCGAGTTTCTAAAACTCGAGATGCTATTTTTCATAATCTTCCCAAACATTGCTTAACTTACTACATTGCTAAGCATTACACAGTTGGTCTGCAGATTTCCCCACAAAAAGACACTCCCAAAAGAATTTTGAGAGAAAAAAAGTAGAGCAAGAATCGCGACTTGTCAAGGACTTGTTCAAGATTCCACCTTATGGACCAAGGCATTCCCATTTTAACTAAACAATATTTCAATATACTCAACAAAGTTTTTCAATTGATTGGTTTTTGATTGCACAAGTGAAAATGATGATAGAGATGACCCATAAGAAGTGAGAAAATTTGTATACACAGTACTTAAATAAATAGAAAATTTATGTAAAAGTGATAGACAAATAATAGAAGATTATATTAGATATGTGACAAAAATTATAATATGAAGGTTGTTGTAGCAGATTTAGGGTGAGTTTAGCATCAATATTTAGTATTAACTTTTAACTTTTATGTACAATTTTTTAATCATCACTTTTTTAAAGATATTTTAATACACTCTTAGCAAAAAAAACTAGATATATTGTTTTTAAACGGGTATGGATACTTTGTATTCTGCGAATCTAAACCTTACTTTCCTTCCAATAAAAAAAAAAAAAAAAAAAAACACCCTTAGCAAAATTTATTGTCAAATAATTGAATTAATTTCACCTAACTCTCCTGGTCTTATCCATATGTAGCATTTTAGCAAGATTGGGAAACAGCCAGAGCTGCAAAAAGCGAATCGGGCATGAGATTCTCTACCTTAAAAACACGCACACACTCAACGACACACATACTCTTACACTCATAGGAATCTCCCAGAATCCACTTTTTACCGTTGAGTTCCTTTGCCGCCAAAACTAACAAGCATCCTCAACCGTCTGATCATAATAAAAAAAAAACTCTCTTAAATTCTGTGGGGGGCCCTTTCACTTTGTGGGACCCTTCACCGAATACGATTCCACTCCAATTCCAATGGGCTAGGGAAGAGGAGAGAAGAGGAGAGTGAACGGTCTTAGTTCCATCCTCATTTCTCATTCTACTTCTCTCATCCCCACCAACACAAAAACTCAAAGGTCCCAACTCACCCTTAAAGTCTTCTTTTACAGCTATGAGTCCATCGAAAGCAATTCTGATTCTAATTCTATAAAGGGGTAGTTTTTGTATTTTTTTGTGAATCTTGCTTTCAAAACTTGCTCTTTCTTGGAAATTCCTTATCTGGGTCTTCGTCAAAACTTTACTTCCTGTCAGTTTCGTCACCAAAAAGAAAAAAAAGAGGAAAAAAAAAGTTTTCATCTTGTTTTGCCTGTTGGAGTTGTTGCTGTTTTTCCATCTTGGTTTTTGCTTGTGGACTTCGTGTGTGTTTTTTTTTTCGAGAATTGGGAAGTTGGAGATAATGGGTACAGGTATGAATTTGATTACCACTATTATTGGGTTTGGGATGAGTGCAACATTTATTGTATTTGTCTGCACAAGAATAATCTGTGGGAGGCTCCGCAGGGTCGAATCGAGACCCATGTTCGAGATTGAATCAAGGATTGATCTTGAACAGGTATCATACTATACTTTAGCTCTTTATGCCTTCATTTTTTTGGTAGGTAGCTTGTAAGAATAGCGGATTTGGGAATTTGACTATTTGTCTCAATTTTTGTGTCTACACTAAGCGTTGTAGTGAGTCGTGCTTGAGGTGTTTTAGTTAGTATACGCGCTTTATGTAAAGTGGTGACTAGGATCAATCTGCAACTTTGTACCTTAATAGCTTTGTGGATATGTCCTTCAGTTCATGTTTCTATTATGTTCTGATTCTTATGTCAATTTCACGATTGCTTGGACGCAATTGCGCAGTGAAGTTTTGAAGAAGTAAATTTAAATAATAATTAGTACTAGTAAGTGTAAAATGGAGTGATAAACACATTAGCTGAAAGAGAAAGATAACAACAAAATCTGGGGGAGATTTGGGAGCATCTCATATATTCTTGTTCATTCACCTGTCATAGTTACTTGTAAAGATAGTTTTTTTGTTAATTATTGGCTGAATGTTCTTCACAACATTGACAAGAATAAAGAAAATACCAACTACTGTTGGTGAACCTTAAGCCTGCATATTTTTTCTTCCCACTCACAAATTGAGTGACTTAATAGGACTAATTCATAAGAAAGTTGCACTTTCCTTCGTATTCCTTTCAATGTGATTGTATTGTAGTTGAGGTTGGAGCATTGGTTTTTAAATTTTCACTATTTGCTGACAGCCAGAGCCTCGGTCTGGTGGCCTTGAACAAGGTTTGGTTGCTGCAATCCCTACAATGAAGTTCAACCGTGAGGCTTTCAGTTCTATGGAAGATCCACAGTAAGTTTAGCTGCCAAAATTTGTAGTCATTAAATAAGAGCTTATTCACCTCAACATTCATGTTTTAATTTTTGGTAATATTCATTGAAGAGACTTTTGTTTCTCTTTTAGCCTCTTAAACATTTAGGAACTTCTTGTTTTTTCAGTGTAAGTGATTGGTGTTTAGTCCTCTTTGATATAGACAAAGTTGAGGTTAGTCCATTTGCTCCTGCAGGTGCTCAATATGTTTGGCGGAGTACCAAGAGAAAGAAGTATTACGAATAATGCCCAAATGCGGCCACACTTTTCATCTCTCTTGCATTGATGTGTGGCTAAGAAGGCAGTCCACTTGTCCTGTCTGTCGTCTACCTTTACAAGACTCTATTAGACCGAAACCTATGAGGCCACTTATGTTTGATATAACTCAGCCTTTTGATAATTCTGAGGTCTCTATGGACCATTTTGAGCAATGGCTGCTACCAGGCCCTCATCGTTCAGGAGGGAATGTAAGTAATCAAGCACATGTTGTATCTGTTCCTGTGAATCCTCCAGAACCAACAGTTTCTGGAGAAGAAGAAAGAAGACAATGAAATCAACTAAAATTTATTCTGCTCCAAAGCATTACATGTCTCTTCTTCTACCAAGCCATGTTTTTATGTATATTCAATGAGTGAACAACTTTTAGGTTTTGAGGCATTGAAATTAACAGTGGGCAGGATATATCTGATTGGAGATTTTGTATTTCTGAATGTACAGACTCAATTGTTTGGACCTGTTGTAACAAAATCCTCAAAATTCTAGGAGTATCATAATGAAGTTTAGTTGATATTTGGCATTCTCACTTTCTTATTCATAACTTTATTAATTAAAACTTCTGAATTAATATGTAAATAAGAGTTCTATATCCAAATTTTGGTGGCTTACAAAAAGAAGAGTGAAGCTTCCTGAATTATTCTGCATAATGCATAATATATGACAGTATATGGTACTCTATTGTGAAATGCATTTAGCTTAGTCTCAGATTCATTTTTCTAATTGATCATGGAATTCTTTCCAAATCTCGCAACTACTAACAACTTCCTGAGTTGCCAATTGAATTCCAAACCTGGAATTTTTAGCTACAGTAGCACTAAAGTGACAACATTCTTGCATAGCACTCTTTGAGAAGCAAAGAATAATAAAAAATTTTAGAGAATGCAAGTCAAGATAGTTCTTTGACTATAGATCTTTCACATGTTCAAGTGTTTTCCAAGAATAACATGGATCAGTGAATGTGGCTTCAATTACTTGGAATTGTAAATTATGGAGGTCACTTTGAAAAGAATGAAAATCCTCACAGAAACAAAAGGCTCTTCCCTATTCAAATAGGTAAGGTGATATTATACCAATTACAATTTATTATTTCAATTAATTATGAGAAAAAAAAGAAAGAAAAGAAGCTATGCCCTTAATATCAAAGAAATTAATTTACTTACACAAACCGTGAAAGTTAAAACAATTTTTTTAGATAAGATAGGATTCGAAACTTATAGTATTCATTTCATGATAATTATTCTCTAGCATTAGACCAAGACACTAGTTGCTTTTCTTTTTTATGTTGATTCTTATTCGACAATAAAAGAGTTTACCACTCAAATCATGTTGAAAGCTCGAATATGTGTGAAAACACAAGAGCTTGTTTAGACCCCCAAATTATAATTACAGCTAGGTTGCTTTTATTTTAACTTAGACTAAGTGTGGAATAAGAGTAAATAAGCGCAAACAACCGATAACACTACCCTAAGCCATATTAATCCATTATCATCGATATAAAGTAAAGTTTAAGAGTAGGGAAGAGAGATGTAAACACAAGATAACACCGAAACGTGTTATCGAAGAGGAAACCGAAGAACTTGGCGAAAAACCTCTCCACCGCCCTCCAAGCGGTAATCGATCCACTAGAGAATAAATTAATTTACTTACACAAACCGTGAAAGTTAAAACAGTTTTTTTAGATAAGATAGGATTCGAAACTTATAGTATTCATTTCATGATAATTATTCATTAGCATTAGACCAAGACAATAGTTGCTTTTCTTTTTTATGTTGATTCTTATTCAACAATAAAAGAGTTTACCACTCAAATCATGTTGAAAGCTCGAATATGTGTGAAAACACTAAAGCTTGTTTAGACCCCCAAATTAAAATTACAACTAGGTTGCTTTTACTTTAACTTAGACTAAGTGCGGAATAAGAGTAAATAAGTGCAAACAACCGATAACACTACCCTAAGCCATATTCATCCATTATCAATGATATAAAGTAAAGCTTAAGAGTAGGGAAGAGAGATGCAAACACAAGATAACACCGAGACGTGTTATTGAAGAGGAAACCGAAGAACTCGGTGAAAAACCTCTCCACCGCCCTCCAAGCGGTAATCGATCCACTAGAGAATAAAGTTGGAGTACACAAATAACAAAATACACTTCAAACCTAGTCTACCCAATGTACTTGAGCCCTCCAAGCTCCTGCTATCAACTAGCTTCTCAGAACCTTGTCTTCTCTAACTTTCCCGGATCCCACAATACGCCTGATTGCATCCGCCAATGATTGGCTCCTTCCAATGCTTCCCAGCAGCACCAAAACCTCACTTGACACTCAAATTGGGTGTGGTAAGTGTTTGAGCTATTAACCTCTCAAGGATTTAGAGATGGAGAGGTAGGAGTAAAGGAAAACCACAAGGAAATGTGTAGATAATTGTAGGTATAACAATCTATAACTCTCAAGTGTGTATTCTAGGGTTTTCTCTCTCAAAAGCACTATTTAC
Source organism: Quercus aquifolioides (assembly GCA_019022515.1). NCBI lineage: Eukaryota > Viridiplantae > Streptophyta > Magnoliopsida > Fagales > Fagaceae > Quercus > Quercus aquifolioides. The sequence continues at coordinate 16,935,066 of CM032329.1, read as the reverse complement.
AATATGTGGGTAATGAGGGTATATATAGTATAGGTAAAGACTTGGTAAAACAAACATGACAAATTAGCCAAACAGAATGTTTCGCGAGTATTTTGCGAGAAGGCCTTATTCGCGAGACACTCGCGAAAACTCCAGGCTGTCATGACTCTTTGCATTTCAGTCATGTGCCTTACACGTGGCTATTTTGCGGGTTAGCTTCTCGCGAAATTCACTTGTTCTTCAATTTAAGCTTGAGTCTTCACACTCTCTCACACTCATCCCTTACAATTAAAAACCACAAAAATACAGGAAAAAATGATTGAATAAAATTACAATCAAATTTGGCACAAAATTAAAGTCAATACAAAATAGTTGTAAATAACAACTTTACACATGTTAATCTTAGTATTCATGTTTTGGTTTTTGTTTTTTTTTTCCGCCTAATTTTGTTATTTTGTAGTTTAGTTTTTGGTATTTTGCATGAGTATGCATAGAGATAGTTTCAATCTATGACGTCCTCTTCTGATGATTATTTTTTATCGTCAGACCAGGACACCAATTGGTTTTTTGGTGTAAGAGAGATCGAACTCTATATTTCTTATTTGACTGCAAGAAACTTTACAAGTTCAACTAACTAGAACCACATAATATTATGTTATCTACGTGCTCTACACTGGACTTGATCATAGCGATAGTTCTGGTTAAAAGGCATAGAATAGAAGGGACCCTCAGTCACCTTGTTCACACATCGTTATCTTCTCCCTCACAGGAAAAAAAGCCCAGTGGCAGTAACCAATTAACCAAAAGAAACGGGCTTGCCAGTTGCCACCGACTTAAGTGGTGGCCTAGCTTGTAAAAAGCATTTTTGGAGTGAAAGAGAGAAGAGATAATGGTGGCACACGTGGGACTCATCTCTCTCACCTCATGCTTCTCTCCTCTCTCTCGTCTTCCTCGCCTCTCCTCCACCAAGCACAAACCATTTGCCAGTACGTACTCGTATCAAAATTACCAAGTTTATCATATCTAATATGTGTATGCACTGAATTTTAGTTGTCTGTCACTGATTGGAGCTTTAATGGAGTCAATATATGAGCTTTATGACACTACCCATCGTTTGTTTGTTTGCTGTGTGTGTAAATATATGGGCATTTTGTTATGGAAGAATTTTTTTTTTTGGTGATATCGAATTACTTTGTTATTGTTGTTGTTGTTGTTGTTGTTGTTATAAGGGGTTCAAGAAATTACCCATCATTGATTTTTGATGAATTTCTTGAGTTTCTAGCTATCTGTTTGTAGTGGGATCCTGCTTTGTTGTTTTAGCTAATAAAAATTTGGACTTGAACTTTGATGGTGCAAATTCATATTGTTTCTCTAAATGCTTCTTTGATACCTATTAGTCCTGCGGCGAAGGCAATTAATGGGTTTCTGGATGTTTTCCTCCTCCCAGTCCTTTCTTTTTATGGTTTTTCGCTGTGATGGAGCAACCTATGGGTATTAAGAGATTTCCCATCACTGATTTGTGGCTACCAGGAAGTGCTTTTGCACTTAATATTGACTGATTGTGAGCAGCAGTGGAGGCAATAATATTTTAGTTGGTCTTGGGTCATTGATTTGGTGATATGATGACTTAAACTTAAATTCTAAATGTGGTATTTTTTCAATTTGAGCTGTAATAAAGCTGATTAATTGGGTTTTGGAGAATAAGAGAGCATACTCATTTAAATGAAACTATTAAGCTGTGTTCCTGTTCCACAAAATTCTGCTGAGGGAACCTATGTTTTAACTGTGCTGGTTAAATTAATCAGTGTTAGTTGTTTGGCAGTGGCTGCAATGAATGAAGATCCAGTCCGTCAGTGGATTCTGTCAGAAGGAAAGGCAACTAAGATAACAAATATCAGTCCCGTAGGCGGTGGTTGCATTAATCTTGCTAATCGTTATGACACTGATGCAGGTTCTTTCTTTGTGAAAACAAACAGGTAGATGGATATGGTAAATTTCATATTCTGATGATTCAAATCCTTTTAAATCCATGTCAAAGTAACAAATACATTATGATTTTCAAACACTGGATCAGGAGTATTGGACCTTCAATGTTTGAGGGAGAGGCTCTTGGTTTAGGTGCTATGTATGAAACCGGATCAATCCGTGTGCCTAAGCCATTTAAGGTCCGCAACATTAATTTTGTATATATACCAAATTGTTGTTTATTCCAACTTAAGCCCATTATTTGGCAATACAGCTTAAGTGAGCCTGTTGCTAAGCATTGTAGGTTGGACCCCTACCTACTGGTGGTTCCTACATTATCATGGAATTCATTGAATTTGGTTCCTCCAGAGGAAATCAGGTGAGACTGGAATTGTGAATATGGTGTGGGTGGTAACAACTTATATTTGAATTTTAACCATTTGTTAATTCTCAGTCTGTTCTAGGGAGAAAACTTGCTGAAATGCATAAAGCTGGAAAATCTGGGAAAGGCTTTGGTTTTGATGTTAATAACACCATTGGCAGGTACAGTATCTGGATTTTTGAACTATGGATCTCATCTCCTTTCTCTCTCTCTCTCTCTCTCTCACACACACATGCACGCATGCACATGCGCACACATTTACAATTCTTTGGCATTTATAGAATAATACTGATTGCTTTCTAATAAGATCATATATATTCCTTGTAGTACTCCACAGATGAACACTTGGTCATCAGATTGGATTCAGTTTTATGGGGAGCATAGATTGGGTTACCAATTGAAGTTGGCACTAGACCAGTATGGTGATAGTACCATTTACGAAAAAGGTTATCTAGCATTTGAAATAATATTTATTCCCATCAAATTATTATGATTTAGATCATAGTTTGTTAAATACTTGTAGATACATCAATTAAAGATAATTTAGTCAATCAATTTAACTCAAACATGAGTATAATAACTATTATATGACATGCCATACTCCCTTTTCTGGTTCTGTGATTGATATGTTGGAAACTTTTTCCTATTCGAAATAACAGTCCCATGGAATTGTTACATGCCTTTGTCTTTGTCTTTACTGTTGCATTTATAATTGAAATCCAACCACAAGATAGTTGTGGGATTTTAAAGTTCCCCTTTTATACTTGAAGTGTGTGCAGTGTGCTATAATAGTAAATCCCATGGGAAACATAAGTATCTAAATGAAGTGTGTGCAGTGTGCTATCCAAATGAGGAGTATTTTAAGATAATATATGACTACAAAATCATTTGGAGCTTACAAGTTATGGTTTGAATTAAGTCTAACTAGAATATAAATCCTCTAATCCATTTTTTGTGTTCCACTTTATACTCCACTAATTGTGGTATGCCATGTGTCTGATTTTTTTCCATTTTAAACTTTAGTTATTTTACAAGGAAGTAGAAAGAATACATGGCAAGTTGTGATTGGTGGAGCATAAAGTGGCAAACAAAAAAATGGGATAAAGGATTTGTATTTGTCGGACTATATATTTATATTTCAGAGATTGTTGCTCTATGGCAGTTCAGGCTCCTCAGAGCTGATGAGACAGAATTTAGAACTTCAATTACCTAAATGCCTACTTTTTCATGATAATCTTGTTAAAATATGTTGTAGGGTTATACCATCAAACCCCCTTCCCCCTCCACCCAAAAACAAAAGAGAGTTATTTGCTATCATTAGCTTTTGCCAATTCATTGAAGATTTCTGGAAATGATGTACGGCATATGATATATATTCATCATTTTAAGCAGGACAAAGACTGGTGAAGAGTATGGGACCTCTCTTTGACAATGTGGTGATAGAGCCATGCTTGCTACATGGAGACCTGTGGAGTGGAAATATCAGCTCTGATAAAAATGGCGAGCCTGTTATACTTGACCCAGCATGTTACTGTAAGTCCAAGATAGTTAAGATATATTGTGCCAGGAGGCCCACGGCAAATCATTTTGAGATTAAAAATTAAAAAGTGTTACTTTTAAGCATTGAAAATTAAGCTTTTCTTGTAGTTCTGTGAAGCTGATTTCTTAATCTTTTCTCTGAAGTTAGCTTCTGATATTAATTGCTTGTGATGTGGAATCTTAGGATGGACATATTCTGCCTGAGTTCACGAAGTGAAGAAATCAAGAATATCTTGGCATGTTTTAATTATTTCAAATCTTCACAGAGAGAGGAAAAAGAAAAAGAAAGAAGCAACCAAAGCTTCTTCAGAATAGTGCCTCTTTTTCATTGAGACACAGATAAAGTTATTAACATACTACTTAGTCAAACCTTAGCAGTTACTGTAGAAATAACCAGACAGCCAAAGATATTAAAGGAGGCTTCCTTACCGTAATTTAGATGAGAGTGACTTAGATGGATAGAGGAACTTCCATGTATCTACTGACGATTGTCTTTAGAGAATATGGAAAGATGGCAGTTGAGGATGTGTCCAGAATAATGGTTGTGTGTTTTTGGATAATAGTGAAGTTTAGATTAGAAATCAACATGTTGTTACTGAGTTGTTTAAGCAAGAAGACTTATTTTGTCCCTAAAAAAAGGTTATGCTCACATGTGAATAAAACAACCAAAATAACAGAACATATGGGAATTATTCAGAGTTTTGAAATCACACTCTAAAAATGCACATGGTTTGTACTGTCTACCAATAAAAGTTGCAAGGGATGTAATAGTATATTTTTGCATTTGACTAGGATTTTAAGTTTTTGCTTTTTCATCCCCTCGATCGTGTTATGGAAATTGATACTTTAAAGCACTACATGCAATGACACTGTTAATTAACTTTTTGTACAGATGGACATAATGAGGCAGAGTTTGGAATGTCGTGGTGTGCTGGATTTGGAGGAGCATTCTATAATGCTTATTTTGAGGTAATATCATCTGCTAACAGATAATCCAAAGAATTTCAGTAGCTTGCATAGGCATATCAACTGAACATAACCCTATTGTTAATTGCTTAAAACCTAGACTTGAACCATATTTATTATTATTACAAAATAAACTAGATCATATTCTTAACAAGTTTTCTGGAGGAAACTGACTAACCCAACCTCAAGCTGATTTGCACTTGTATTTTGAATGTGTCAATCAATCTGAAACTTCTCTGTATTTCCTTTTAAGCACTAGGTTCTCAATATCTACATTGATATTAACAGTTATCTTTTGCTAAATTGTATGCCTTCTTCAGGTGATGCCCAAACAGCCAGGCTTTGAGAAGAGGAGAGATCTTTATATGTTGTATCATTATTTGAATCATTACAATCTCTTTGGTTCTGGCTACCGGTCATCTGCCATGTCTATAATTGATGACTATCTAAGAATGTTAAATGCTTAGCATTTGGTCTAAAATGATTATCATGTTTATACACAACAAAGTTAACTCTGCCTGTATATTTTGCTGCTTTGGCCTCAGTAATTTTTTTCATTGGCACTTGCAATTTTTTCTTTGTTAAATGAAATGGTACATCAAAGTGATATCAGCACTCCTGTTTTCTTGGAACTAAAAGAAGAAGAAGATATTAACAAACAAGTTGCAGACATTCTTTTTGAGTAGCTTCAGTTTGAATTTCTTCATTAGGTATGATCTCTCAGAAGTCAGAAGATGGAAAAAGGAGGTGATGTTTTCTTACAAAGGTGAAGCAATACACAAAATATGTTCCTTTAGGTAATGACACCCTTTCTAAATTGCAGGAAGTCAGACGAATGATAGAAAGTTCGGTGTGTATTTAATGCATTAAAAAAGTGCTCTTGTTACTCATCTCTAGATTAAAAAAGCAATAACTTCTAAAGATATTTCTGTAGGTTGTTGACGTGATAGTAGGATTTTATGAGAAAATTAGATTACTCAACCATGTATGAATTTCGAGTATAACAATTTCATGAAAACCAATGGGATAAGATTCCCTTCAAAAAAAAAAATTTTGAGAGAAAGATTCCCTTTAATTGAATCATCCAATTCTCTCCAATTTTTATTCTGATGTAAGACATGCAGCATTTAAAAATTAAATAAGTGTCATGTATTGCAGGAAAATTATTGAATACTCCGAGAATATCATAAATTCGTACTCCCCCATCTCACATGAATTGTAGATCCTACTATAATTAATCTCACTATAAATTTAATTAGTGGGATTCACAGTTATGTGAGAGGGGTGTACGAATTTATGGTACTCCGAAAGTACTCAATAATTACCCTGTATTGCACATCCGACTAAAAATGAAAGGGAATCGAATGATTCAATTGGAGAGAGTCATTTCTCAAAACGAAATTAGATTTGGCTTGTCATTATAGTCTTTAAAATTTGTAATTTAAGGTGCATATTGTAAATAGTCTCATTGTTTGGATTAGATAGGTTTCCTTCTCCTTGCTAGGAATGCAAGAATTCTTTTGTAATTTTGTTGAGCAACCATATCATCCACATGTAAAGGAATAAAAATCATCTATCCTAAAGTGGATGTTTCCCGCTATACTCTATCAACGGTAGTTGATTGGTGATTACATGTTTATTTTTTAACTCCTCCTTTATGTCCACAACATTTTTACGAAATGTTATAAGTGGGCAAAAAATAATTTAAGTGTTAGATTAACAATTTACTATTTAGAATTTGTTGTATAAGTGTTATAAAAATGTTATAGATGTAATACTTTTCCAAAAAAATACCTCACAAACCATATACGGCAAATTTTTTTTTTTTGGATTAACGTTGATAGAGTATAAGTTTAAATAATGTTTAATACTCCTAATGAGACATGAAATAAATTTAAATGAAAATTCCCACTCCCTCAATTACTGAATTAGAAAAAAGAAAAATTGTTTGTCTTGTTCTTAATTTCTTATCTTATTTGTTTCTCAAAAAAAAAAAAAAAAATCTTATATTATTTCTGTTTTGGTTGTAGAGTGAATACCCTTTTTTCTTATTCGACTTATTTGACTATCCTATAATAAATGAACTTTCTAGAACATAAATGAGAGTGATTTATTATTATTATTAGGTGATCAAAGAAAAAATAAATAAAAATAAAGACGGATACCATATGAGTTCATGAAAAGCCTGAGTGAGCCCAAGAAACAGTTAGCCCATAGGCCATAACATCACATCAACTAAAGAATTAAGAATTTACAACAGAACAGAACTCACCCCACCTGCACTTCCCAATTCTCACTACTTAACCTGTTACCAGACCAGTTTCGCATCTTCAGAAAGAACTCTCCATCAGCAAAGAAGTTTCTAGAAAGAACAAAAAAACAAAAACAAAAAAACAAAACACACACAGAAAAAAACAGAGAGAAGAAACTCTGTACACACAGAGAGTGAGAGACAGAGGAAAAAAGAATCAAAGACCATTAAATCATGGAAGGCATGGCAGAGGCAGCAGCAGTACCACCAGCACCATTGCAAGAGCTGGTACTGACTCTAGAGCAAGCCACCCACATGGCCAAACAGCTCCCCGCCACCACTGACCCCACCCACCTCCTCCAAATTTACACCTCTCTCCACCAAGCCCACCACCACCTCTCTAACTTTCTCTTCAAAACCCATCAACAACAATTCCCTCCTCCTCCTCTCCCTTCTCTGCTGCCTCTGCCACACGCTGCCGCCGAGAACTCCGTCTCCTCCGCAACCGGCGGTGCTGACACTGACCCGATGCAACTAGCGGATGATGATGGGGAAGATACTGAAGGGAATTCGAAGGGCATAATTGAAAAAGTTGAGGAGAAGATGAGGGATTGCTTTATTAAGAATAAGCGGCCAAAGCGGCCGCTTTCGCCTTCGGCGGCCACGATGGCGGAGGAGAGAAGGCTTTATGATGATGGGTTTGGTAGGAGTGTAAAGGGTTTTGATCCTTATGCCACGAGGTTGAGGGCTTTGGACCTTGTGTACCAGTTTCATGGGTGAAGATGAAGAAACAGAGCAATTCAATTGCAGAAGTGAGTTTTGGGCAACATCAACATGTTATTTTATTTTTAAATTAAATGTAGCTCAAATTTTTGTTTTTTGGTTTCTGGTACGGAAGGATATGGATTTTGGTGGAATAAAAATGGAGTAGAAGATCGGGATACTGGAATTATGGGTCTTTGTGGATTCAGTCCTTTAGGAACATGTGGATGTGGGTCAACTTTTTCTAGTGAACCCTAATTTTAGGATTTTGTAATTAATTCATTTGGTTTTCTTTTCTCGCCGCCATTGTGTTTGGAATATGAGCGAGCAAGATGGCGAAATTTTTTTGTCTTCATGAACTTCAGTTGGGATTTAACAGCAGAGAATGAACAGAACTGGTTCCTTTGTTTTTTCTGGTAAAAAGAACGCAACACTGTGGCATTTTGTCTTGAATTATTATTAGTCTTTATTTACAATAGAGTATTTAATGTAATATACAGTAAACATTGCTTATCATTTGAAGCATCCTGCTAAATTGCTAATGCAAGACTTTTGGGGTACTTCATGATCAAATTCACTGTATGCACTTGAAAGATGCTACTTCCACTATTAAGTATGCGGGCTACAGCCCTTGGAATATCCATGTGGAAAGAGATTCGCCCACGACCCATTTTGTCTCCGCAATTTCACCATTAGCTTTAAGCATGGACGCCACTAATATGGAAAATGTCGGGCAAATGTTTTTCATTGTTGAAAGTTGACTTCAATATTTGAATAATATCCGGTGCAATTCCAACAATGAGGTGTAACAGTGTGTGCGCACCAATTTTGTGGGTGTTTGCTTTGATTGCCCTTTCATGAAAACCAGAAAGCACTATACTTTCACAATCAAGTTATGCAACTTCACAAAATCATCCATGGTAAGCTCCTCTGGTCTTGACTGCAACAGAAACCGAATGTATCAATAAAATTAGCAGAAATTATGGGACACTTACACCTCTTGTCGTTGACTCTGTTACACTTCTCAAAATAAACGTAAGTATCAAAATATAAGACAGGAACTGAAAATAAAGCTCTTCTATTTCCTTCATAGACAGCTGTAAGGGAAGAGAAACAAGAGACCAATGAACTCTAGCTCAGCTGGCACCCGCTCTCCTTAGAGGTAGAGGGTGAGGCCGTGGGTTCAAGACCTATTGGTTGCATGTGTAACTTAACAATAAAGAAAAGGAAAGAGAAAATATGAGGGCATAGTTGATAATTCTATATTTCTTTGTTAATGATGTTAGCTACAAGAGACATAAATGTAGTTCCACCCCCCCCCCCCCACCCCCTCCCTTTTTTTATTTATTTTTGGGGTGGGGGGAAATTATGACCAAATGAATGAGTTTTTGCAGTGTTTACTGATCAATCAAATGGATATTATTTACCAACTTACTGTAGCTGGAAGGCCAACACTTCCCAAAGCTTCCTCAATTTCAATGGGCGTGCATATGTGCTGAAGTGATTTTCGCAACATCTTACGTTTCCCATTGAATGCTGAATTGACCTATATCCAAACAACAGAGGCATGTTAACAGAAAGAAATGATAAATAAGCATAAAGAGTTAAAAGGCAATGTTTGATATAGCAGGCGACAAATAGATAGGCTTGACTCAAGTAATGAAGGTAGTGGGCAGGGTTAGATAAGTTTTAGGTTAAGTCTTACCAATAAAAAAAAATTATAAATTTAAAAATAAAAAAGAAAAGCATGAGTTAATTGTGCATCCTTTTGCCACTGCATGTCAGGCTATCAGCCAAAAGTAGACAATATAACATAATTGTTGCCAAACGCCAGCATTAAAACTAGCTTAAGTTTCTTGAATATGATAAAACTTGAAACGGTTAAAGAGTATAATATCTTGCACGTTGAAATTGAAACAACCATTGAGAAGAAGCTCTTAGTGGAAGAAACTCGGGGATAGTCTGCAGCTTGTTTGAGCTTAAATACGACAACAGCGGCATCAACCTACAGAAACAAGAAAGGATCAGCTTAATCTCCATTCATTTAACTAATAGGATGTGTGATGTGTTGTTGATATAAGACATTCATTATATATAAGACAAAATGTATGATGTGTTGTTGATAGTCATGCATCCCTCATACATTGTAACTATCGTTCATAGTCAAGCATCACTAACTATCATGCTATCCCCCAACCCACAGCACTAACAACATCATTTAATATTTTTTAGCAACTACTTTGGCAAAACAGAGTATTTGGCATATATAATCAGTAACAATTGAGGGCCAGTGGTTCTACTTCTATACTTGAAAAAGTTGCAAGTGTCCTGATGGGTTTGAGATGAGTGGTTTTCTTTTCGGTGCAGAAAACAAGTATTGGTCAAGTTTTGCCATATTTAGATATGTTACAAGCATGATGAGGTATGCCATGGACGGATGTCAGCTCTATAGAGAAGGAAAAAGTTATCAGACCAAACTTAACTCTACAAGCTTTCACTCAACATTGTTTCAAACTCATATAGCCAGAAATTGATGGACTTCTTTGAAAGTTTCTTATCACCGTTTGGTAAAGTGGCAACTTGGGAGAAAGCATGCAGGTAAGAGACATTGGCCAGCTACTTCAAGTTGTGATAGGCACATGAAAAACCTAGAAGTTGCAGGCTAGAAAAATTTCCATCTATCTGGCTGAGGAAGACAAGGGTAATACCTTTATTCATTGGCAAGTTACACATACACCCGATGGACATTGAACCCATGATCTCACTCTCCACCTTACACTTACATGGGGAGGAAATGCCATTCAAGCTAGAGATCATTGTCATATTACATGAAGTTCAAAAATAAAAGAGAGGGGGGGGGGGGGGGGTGGGGGGAGAGAGGAAATTTTAGTAGAGAAATGCTTTCATGGAGTGCAAAAAGCCATGGTATCACCATTTTATGTTTGTTCATATGTATAGTGTCTCCCTCCTTGAAGGAAATAACTTCGTGCATTTTACCTTTTCCCCCTTGCTAGTAAATTTTACTTCTTTTTTAGATAGGTAGATAGTGGGGGAGGGGGAGGTGGCATTTGAACCACAAGCATGGAAAAGGCTTGTTATGCACATTATGCATGTATAAGATATACTAGCTGTAGTCTAGTAAAAATTGAAATTTATTCAGTCAAAGTTTCTATATAATTGTTTTGGCATGTGCATTTAAATAGAAATTACAAGTGATAGTGTTAAGAAGTATGTATATGAATTTATGGAATATTAGTCACTTACATTGGGCTGAGGGAAAAAATTTGTCCGTGGGACCTTAAACTTGTATTCAGGATCTGAAAAGGGAATTCACAAACAGAAAGCCTATGTCAGAAAGATATCTACAAAATTGTGCAAAATATTCTGGGTAATAGGCAGGTAGAGAAATTTATAAGCACCAAAATTTGATAACTCTTTAACATAATCTTGTTTTGGCTTCTTTGATTGATTTGAAGAAAAATAAGAAAACTTGACCGTCATTTATAAACAGCATTAAAAAAAAAGGATAACAAATTGATCCACTCATCTTCACATTTTTCAGTACAAAAGCTCACCAGTCATGTTATAGATCCTCAGTAGCTATCCTTTTTGAAATCGTTTTAAATAGTTTATATTATTGCAAAGATACCTGAATAGAAATTGACGAAGATATTGATAGGTCGGTACTCTGATGTTCGCAAAGATGATTGCACCAAGCGCACTGCCGTCTCCTCCTGGAAATATTCAATAGTGAAAGTAAGTAGATAAGTCTGTTAAACAAATCTGAGTATGATCCACAATCCAATCTGATAATCTGCAAAGTAAGAATCTGTCTTTTTCTCATTTACTTGGCTGTTTGAAAATCATTTACAATTCTGTTGATCAATTTAGTCAAGCAGATCAAACCAATAGTCCAACTACCAAGCCTACTGACACATTCTGCCTTGCTAACATTCATCTTTTCCAAAGCAAATCCCTTTTTTTTTTGAAACCTAGAAATTAAGGAAAAATTTAACTTCTAACCTCACATGAAAGTCTGAAGTCTTCCAAAAAAACCCCATTGGTTATCAAGAAATAATTGTTGAAAACAACCCTATCAGCATTATCTCTTCCTCCTTTGCTAAAAGATAAAATATTTGGCCTTTATACTATCCCTTATGCCATCAAGTTTCTATGGCTCTTCAGGCCCAGGCTTGAACCTTAAAATGTAGAATGCTTCAATCAAAATCAAATTTTTAATAAGTGCATTACCACAATTAAACAGTGGAAGTGGATTTAGTAGAAATGACAGAAAAGTTAATTTAAGCAGCCTAATTCATTCACACTAATAGAGTTAAGGAACCATCATATAGCAGATAAAACTAGAAAAAGGCCAGAAATCCCTTTTGAGGATTTAGAGAGATCTGTTTCAGATCTTAAACTCTTCTTCCTTAAGACTCTTCTGGATTGGGTTGCAGTGTTAGGCTTTCATTCTTTTTCTTCAGTCCATGGTTTCATGGACTTTTGTACTTTATGCACTTGATTTTTTTTTTTCCTTGATGCATACTTCCTGTATACTCAGGTAACACCCTTCTTCTTTTTAATATATTTTTATTACTTATCAAAAAAAAGAAAAAAAAAAAAGAAATTCCTTTTCCAATTCCAAAGGCAAGTGCCTCCTGATAATAAATTTCTAAAAAACAGTACAAATAAGAAGTAAATAACAGAAAGGTAGATATATTAACCTGTATACTGAAAAGAAAGGAGAAAAAAGGAATAGAAAAAGAGGGGGGCAATACTGACCTGGAGTAAGAGAACAACTTCTGAAAAAATGTCACCCATTGGAAGTAATAGTTTCACTACTTCTGTACTTATATTGAAGGGTATATTAGAGACTACCTGCAAACAAGAAACTCATAGCTATGTTGTCTTTAATGTTTACTCAAAGTATATTGTAACATAAAAAAAATAGATACACAAACACATGCACACATACTGACATTCAAACACATAAATATACGATATTATCCCAGACTCATGTTCAGGTGAGTCTTGATCCACATTTGTAAACAAGTGCAATGAATTTAACCATTTGTGCTACATACTTTCTCATATTGTACGAAAGATGCATTTGCTGCAACATATCTATAAATAGGACCAGATTTAGGAAGATAGTGTCCAAAAAAAAAAAAAGGCAGATAGCATATAAATATAAAGAAGGGTTCTCACCTTGGCATATCTTGACTTTGGATGATCCAATGACATTTTACTTCCCAGCAACAACGTCATGTGCGAGTGAATGTGACATTTGACAAAGTCTTCTTTCAAAACCTACAGGTTTCAATTATAGAAGTCAACATTGTTCCCAATGTACAGCTGGAAATGAGAACTCAAAGAGTTGCACAATAATAGGAATCACACCTTGGAGAAGGTTATCTTTTCAGAAGCTTTGAAGCTTCGTTTGAGGTTGTGTGATACACCTTCTCCAAGGTGTGATGCCCTCTGTTCCAAATTGTTGGCCCTCTATTCCATTTTGGGATGTCCCAAAATGTAGTCCTCTTTAAAATTCAATAAATAAAATTCCTATCTTACCCCTTACTTTATTTAAAAACTCAATACCATTCTTTCTCTGGAGTTTAAATTAAAGAGGGCAGTTTTCGAAACTTGTACCTCTTTAAATAAAAGACAACGCATCAAATGATATTCCCCTAAAAAGTTAGATTTTCTAAATAGGACCAACAATTTGGAATAGAGGGAGTATTTGTTTATGTTTTTTGTTCTTAAATTCCCAACCTTGCAAACACACATTGGTTTGCCACCTTTTAAACCAAAATCCAAAACTTCAAAACCCTAAACTACCCATCTATCAATTAGCCCCAAATAATTGTCAAATAGTCAAAACTCTGTTCACAGGTTGTCTATAGCCCTGGAAACAGCAACCCAAATCCTAATTTTCCCCTATAATTCATCAACAAATCCTACCATTCCTCTTTACCATTAAAAACACTATATCTCTTACTATTGTCTACCCCTTTTCTGACCAAACCGTAACCCAAATTTCTCAAAAATCTCAGCTGTCCAAACTGCTAGATCTGATATGGTTTTGCTCCCTTTGTCCTAATTTAATTTTGGTATCAAAGCGGTTAGTTACACCACTACATTTCCACACAGTGGTATTTTACACACCTTCAGTGATGTGATGGGGGGGAATTACAGATGCGTCTTAAAGTAAAAGTTTTTCAAGATAGACTTAAAACAAATATTTTACGATGATAATTGTTAGTTTTCAGTTTTCACCAAGGTTGTCAGTGATTGATTATGCTAGAAAGTTCGATGAGCGTTATCAAATGTGGAGTAGATGAAAGTGTATGCAAGACAATTGGATATAAAGTGCAAAAGTAAAAATCTTCCAGAGTTCAATGGACACCTGTTACACTAAAAAGTGCACAGCAATTTGTTTGATGGCCATTTTTGCATAGCATCCAGGAAATTCGTAAACTTACCGAGAACACGTCTTTATAATGAAATACATCTAAAGTCGTTCACTGAAAAGTGCGAAAAGGTAACTAACACATGAAATTTCTGAACTGCAGTCTTACATTCTGCTGGTTTATTGAAATGTTATACGGAAAAGCAAGTACCAGCTCCTAACAGATGATGCATTTAAGTTGTCACTTTCAAAAGAACAACATAACATGTGCATCTCAGCAAGAAAGAGACTAGCCGGAACACATTATTACTTCTCAAAGGTTATTTATCATGAAAAGTATAGTTTACCTTGAACCTTTCTGTACTTGCAAATCTTTCACTCACAAGAGAAGCCATGTATGGATCCTAAAAATCACAAGTACACAAATAAGTCTGATATCAAAATAAAACAGAAAAGCATTGTCCTAGTTTTTGCAACAAACAACACATTTTCTCCTCATGGTTGCATGCATGGCTTCAGATTGTATAAAATCCTGAAAAAAACCTCAAGATCCTACTTTCATAATAAACAAATTCAAATTGTCGATGAGTCAGAGGCCTATTATGAAAACCCAAAATGCTATTCTAACGAAAATTCAATATTCCTGGATAGTGTTCACTAGAGTTGAGGACATATTTTATGCTAAAACAAAATGCCATAAATCTTAGGATGTAAAAGTACATAAGTAACATATGCATCATATTCAAGTTAAAGAAAGCATATATATGCATGAATGGGACACAATTACGCGCACACACAAAAATACAAATACATATACATATGCTTACACAAATGCACATGAACAAAGCATGTGCATTTTGGAACTAACCTTTTCAATCGCTAGCACAAAAGCACCGGCATTTAAAAGAACATTAGTCAAAGAGCCAGTTCCAGGCCCAATTTCTAGCACCACGTCGCCTTCTTCAACACGGGCGGCACTCGCGAGCTGCTCATTGATGTCAGAATTCAACATATAATGCTGCAAATCACAACAACATTCATTCATTGAGGCATTTCATCGAACACCCAACAGAATATACAACTGGCTTCAAGTATATATCTCAACGAAACTAAATTTAGAAACTTTTAGTGAATTGAGTGTTGGGATATATGGACCTGGCCGAGAGATTTTCTTGGGACGCGGCCTTTGGAGTTGAGAGCTTGGAGAGTGGACTGGTAATCGTCTGGGCTTCTGTTTCTGTTTCTGCTTCTGCTTCTGCTTCCATTGGTGGCGCAAGCTATATATAGTGGTGTGCCTGCGGTGCTATTGTGCGCCGGGAGTGTAGGTTTGAGGGTTGTTTGACTTCGTGGTGGTGTGGTAGGAGATACTGGCGGGAGAGATTGGAGTGAGAGAGGTCTGGTACCCGTACTCATCTTTCAAAATGCAATGCTAAGTAAAATGTACTTCGTGCACATGATATCTTGGGAATGGCAATGTGACGGGTTTTCTTTTCTCCAATCTTGTCTTAGCGGGTAACCGCAGGTACCTGTCTCCCATCACACTTAATTTCGTTTATATATAAAAAATAAAATAAATAAATTTTAGTTAAAAATATATTGTCATTCACTAAGTTTAAACTCATAAAACATCTTAAAAACCAAGTTCTTAAAGCTACAAAAACCTTCTCAAAGTATAACTATAACAATCATAAATTTAAAGTATAAAGTTTAAGCAAATATATATGCGTGATTAAATTTTTTTTTTTTTAAATCTATAAATATAATCGAGGCAGGTTCAAGGAAAAAGTTAACCGTGATCCTTACCCTATTTACTTGAGGGATGGGTAAAACCCACCCATTAAAGGTCAATGAGGCGAGTTTAAATTGTCATTCTATTCTTAGCTATTTTATAATTTCTAAGACCTTTATTTGTTACTTATTTAGCATATATATATATATATACCTTTATTTGTTTTGTACTCTCAATAGTATACCATCTTTGTATCTTGCCTTAAATGTGAACAACATTAGTATGTGTTTGACATCAACTTATTTAACTTTTTGTTAAAAGTGTGTTAAAATATACTTATATTTGAAAAAAAAAGGAAAAGTATAAAAAAAATAAAGTTTTAAAAAATTGTACATAAAAACTAAAAGCTAACCAAATAAGCTGAACACAACCAGACAAACAAATGTGAAAGGAAGAACATTGTGTTAGATAAACTAGTGTGAAACAATATTTTCCCCTTATTTTTTTTTATAAGATTTTCCCCTTATTAAGTTATCATTAATTCATTATGATAAATGCTTTATTTTGTGCATGCCAGTGTGAGTGTGTGCACTATTACCAAGTTACCCTTGGCCATGGGCATGCTTTCCATAAAATGTATGTGTATGTATGGTTGTGTAAAAAACAACACCCTTTTAGAAACTACACCATTATCATGATCGAAGCATGATTCAAGTGGTTTTTGGTTCTATTCTTATTTTAAAAGAAAAAACAATGGGTTTGCTTTTATTTCAAGCAAAGGGGAAGGTGCTTTTTTTTTTTAGAGAGTTTCAACCTATAACGTCTGCTCTTGATGATAACTTTTTATCATCAAACTAAGACACCAATCAGTTTTTGGTATAGGCGGTGATTGAACAAGAGGAAGGTGATTTGGTTTATTTATTTGAGTAATAAATTAATGTAATGCATCTTTTTGTCTGTAATTGGTTCGTGCATTATATAATAAGACTCCTGTGAATGGATGTCTTAATGCATGAATGGACTCCAGCACTAATGTAACAAATAAGTCAGAGTCAAATTTGTTGCCAGATCTACATTCTTAATAGAATCTTCAACTTTAAAATGATATATTTCTCTCCAAAAAAAAAAAAAGCCTTTAAAATGGAAGAAATTTATGCTTGTTTGTTCGCTTGAGACCAATTTTGTTACTTTTTCTAGTTTATGAGGACTAAAAATGAACATAATGATCCACGGGAATAAGAGGAGAAAATGGGATAAATATATCAAAATTCATAGGTAAACGCAATATCTTTTCAGTTGATTCAAGATCAATGGATAGCAAAGTGGTTTGTACTTTGTATTTAAAAGGATTACATAACTACATAGAGCAAAAAATTTGTTTTACTACAGGAATTAAATACAAGAAAAGTATGAATGAACCTTCACATGTTTTGTTTGTTACAAAATTGCATGACTTGAAAATTAAATGTCCTCTTCGGAGATTAAATTGTCCAAATCACTGCTTAGAAACAGTTGAATAATCTCTTCTGGAAAATCAATATCTTCATTGGCCCCAAAACTGTATGATTCATCTTGTAGCAGTGATGGAAGTGGTGGAGGTGGAGGTGGAGGCAGAGAATGTTGCTGCTGTGGAATGGAGTTCATGAACATTGAAGGGTACTGGTTCATAGTCTCGCGGCCGGAATTTTGGGACATGGACGGAGTCATACTTCTTCTAATTTCATTGGCATGTATAAGACTCCCTTGGTCATGCCCAACATACTTCCCATCACTGGTCATCTTGATTCCACCAACACAAGGGTTACTGGTGAATAAACGTGGATGTTCATTGGCATTGATTTGTGATTCAGTGCTTAACATGCTTATTAGACTGTTAATGTTAACTTGGTCACCTTGGAAATGAGTTGAACCCACCTGAGTCAAGCCCTTATGAGTACCATGTTCTGCAATCCCAAAATATGATCCACTGTTGTTGTTTAGAGGAGCTGCATCAATTTTAGATGCCTTCCCATGGTTATGCTCATATGCTTTGGGGTCAAGCATATGAGCATAACTATAGGAAGGCACGGTAATGTTGCCATTGCATACTGGTTGAGTCGGTGTCCTGTTGGGTAACTTAATGGAGAACTGAGAATTTAGCTGTTGTATATTAAGAGGAGAACCGCCAAATAGAAAAGAAAGTTCATCAGCATCATTGATTGAGATTATATCATGCACAGAACGTGTAGACTGCTTTCCTTCCTGAACTTGCTTTAAGTTCTGACGGTATTTCTGAAAAAAAGACACATCCTTCATCACCAAATATATATATGAAAGCCTCCAGTATATAATCCAAGAGCATATCAAGTAATTCTGCAACACAAACTCATACTTGGATGAGTCTGAAATTAATTGGAATTTCTTTAAATTTGATTTGTCTTCCATTGCAAGATTTGGTGATGCAAGGTGGAGAGATTGCATAATATCTTTGGACAACAGAAATGTGCATAAGAGTTTGCTACCTATTTTCAGAAAGTAGAGATTTGGGTATATTATCCAGGTAGATATTCTACTGGATCGTTATTTTCACACAACAAAACATTCATGAACTTGCACCTTGTTTTTCTTTTCTTATAAAACAAGCTATCTGTTATAGTATGAGCAAAGACACAAGTAATTTCTTGTTTCCTTAATTAAAAAGGAAATATGTGATACTATTGCAAGGCATATGTAAAGCAGACCAAGGAACATACCTGCAAGTGGCTTGCAACATGATGTCTAGTTAATCCAGGCACATTCATAAACTCAGATACTCTCTTAGGGACAGCCCCTACATTCAAATAATGGGAAAAAAAATCAAGAAAAATGTGTGTGTGAGAGAGAGAGAGAGAGAGAATAATAGATAAAATTTGAAGATGGAGAAAAAAAAAAAAAAAAACAAAAGGAGAATGACAACCATATCTGATAGAAAGCATGCATAAGGTCTCTTACTTTCAAGTCCCAAGTGGTTAATAGCTTCCAAAAATTTTCTTGCAGCTCATTAGTCCACCGAACCTTATGCTTTTTTCGTGGGGTGGAATCATCTTTATCCACTTCTTTTTGTTCACTTCTCCTCCGTGGTTGTGGTCTATTAGCGTCTTGATGAACCCAAGTTGCTTCACTAACAGATGTGCTCGCCATTGTTTTACTTGCTTTCTGTGCAAGGAGATGTTGCCAGAGGTTTTGAACTTCGTTTGAGCTTGAAGGCTTCGTGATATATAGTGAAATGCCACATTCAAGATCTTGTGATACAAATTTCTCCATAAAATTGGCAGACATCACTAAATAGACAATGAAAAAAACATTAAAATCAATAACAGAGAAGGAAATAAAAACCTTAATGCTCCAACTAATTGCTGAGATGTCAGAAGAAAAAAATTTCAAAGTTTCACTTATGTTCACGTCTTCTCAGCAATTAACATATATAATATATGTATGCAAATGAAAAGTTGTACTTACAGATAACAGGAAAGTTGAATTCCTTCTCAAGGAAATTCAGGAATTGAAACCTGTTCACTTCTGGCATATAGATGTCTGTCAGAACAAGGTCGAGTCTGGCCCTCCTCTCTTGAATAGCCTCTAATGCTTCAGTTGGCTTATCATAATGAATAACTGATAGAGAGACAAAGAAAAAAGTCATTACCATGTAATCAAATGTTGGCAACCTTTTCTAACTAAGATTAAGGTTGACATGTTTTAACTGTTATCATTTTTAACCATCTAATTCTATCAAACTGTCATTTATTAAAAGCTATGGAGAATATTTGGAATGAATTTATAGCATACACAAGTTGCAAGCAAAATATTTCCAAAGATCTCAAAAGGAAAATTCATAAGAGAGATTTAGACGTATGGACACATATCATTTTAATGCAGTACCTTCATAATTGCCGGCTTTAAGCATCGTGGTTGCAATGTGATGACATGTAGAACTACCTTCTTGTACCAGAATGCAGATTTCTGAAGGAAAGTTGTCAGTTTTGTTCCACTCAATTGTGCTAGAATGAGTAGAATCCATCATTGAAAACTTATGTAGTCTATTTCCAAATGTCTTGATTTATAGCTATGATCATGGACCGTCAAAGCCGAAAGGCATACATGATAGTTTTCCATTCAATCTCTTCAGTTTATAGTTTGTTATTAATAGGACAGGCAAGGATTTCAACTATCTAGGAGCAAGAAAAACGTGTTGTAGGCATTGAATTTACCACACATAATCAGTAATAATTATAAAGGGAAAAAGAAATGCGTAAGGAGAGTATGATGTGTATTTTTGCCAGAGTGGTAATAAAATAATTGAGATACCTGTCTTTGTTTACAGTATGTTCCTTCTTCTTTTTTCTCTCCCTATTTTTGAGTTTATTCTTATTGTGTGGTGCATTGGTTACTGACTAAAAACATTTGTAATGTATTAATGGTATTTGTCATAAAATACAAAGGAAAAGGGATTATAGTGGAATAAAGAATGTTTAAATGATGAATTTACTTCCTTTCACATTGTCATGTGTTTATTGTGAACTAAGCTTATTGTAAAATGAAGTTCATAGCAACAAGATAATATTGCAATCTAGAAAGCATGTATTGATATATTAATTAAGGGCACCTTTGGCACACTGTAATAGACATTGTAATGGAATAACTATTACGTAGGAATCAAGGGTGGCACCAAGTACTAATGAGGGTGGTCATAGGGCCCACCCTGAATTTTTTTTTTTTTTTTAATATACCTTTAAAAATTTTGAGTTTTAAATTAATATGAATCTTTTGACCACCCTAAAAAAAAACTTAAACGCCCTTAATAACAATTGAGCCCATTAAAAATAAAATTCAATCTCTCCCAAATTTTGGTCCATTGAATGTTGAACAAAAAAATTGCAAGAAACGCAATGTTTACAATATTTTCGTAACAAATCCTAAATAGCAGGTTGTTAATGGTAAAAAAAAAAAAAAAAAAAAATTCAATGGTAAGTTCAAATTAGAACTAGTAAAAACTTACCACCTAGACTTTGTTGTGAAAATGTTACAAAAATATTGTAGACATAGCACCTCCCAAAAATTGCCCAAACAAACAAATTAGCCTAAAATCTCAAATCAAATGTTTAATTGTGATTTTAAATTTTTTTTTTTTCAAATGACATATTTTAAAATCGCTATTTTTTTATATATAAAAAATGCACACTTTTTAAATAGCTAATTTGTTAGTGCTTGCTTTAGTCTTTAGCCGAATTTGTTGGATTTATGTGATATATTTTTTCAAAAAGATAATGCATTTTGTTAATATTAGTACTTATTTAGGTAATATGTTAGTAATTGAATGAGAGGTTAGTAGCTTAATAATTGCTTGATTGTGTACATTGAAAAAGATGTAGCTGATAATATTGATAGTAAAACTATCATATCACACAATGATTTCAAAATATGAAAACTTGTGAAAGAAAATTAAAACTTTATGTATTTGCGTATGTTTTTATTTTATGAGGTTAATATATTCAAGTTTTATTATTATTAAAAAATTTTAATTTAATTGTTTTTACTGACCACCCTGAAAAGAATTTATGGAGCTGCAATTGACAGGAATAACCATTCAATTGTTTGGTTATGTTTTTATTACAAGTAATAGCTATTCTTTAAAATGAAGAATAATTATTCCTTCTCAATATGGTTGTAATTGTTATTCCTTATCCTACATAATTAACTGCTATTAAAAGAAAGTTACCAAAATACCCAAAGCTACATCTGCTATTCTCTTTCTCCATTAAGGGTAAATTGTGTCTCAAAAAAAAATTTTAAGGGTAAATTTGTTAAATCATAGTCATATATACATACCTATATCATGAGTTTCTATCATTAAAAACACTGTGATCCTGCAGATAGAGCATTTAGTACTCATCTTGTCAAGATTGTTTGAATTTATGTGACCTTTTTATACATTGTTTAGAGTAACCTCTGTCTATAAGTTTATTGAGTCCCATTTTACATATTCCTTCTAGGAGAGAGAGATTTATTACTTGACCATAAATGTGGCTAGTACCATTTAATATAAACTTAAAACCTTACCAACAAGGTTTTAACAAACACAGGTATTAATTAAGAGTAATAATTATCTTCTTCTTTTTTCATTACACTCACATTTTTTAATACAAATTCTCTATACCACTTTTTGTATACCACTTTATTTTCCACCAATCACTACTTGTCATGTTTTGATTTTATTTTCCTTATAAAATAACTGAAGTTTAAAATGGAAAGCAATCATAGACATGGTAAGTAGTGATTGGTGAAACATAGAGTAGTACACAAAACGTGATACAAAGAATTTGTATTCCACATTTTTGCCCACACCATGTTACTGTTGTAAACTTTGACACCATTAATCCTGCAATATTTGGATTCTAGGATTTAATTACATGATTGTTGGTGATTAGGATGCTACTACAACAAATTTGACAACATCCACATGCTTGAAGATTGCTTGTGCAAATATATTGTTATGGCTACCTCAATGCAATAATTTGGAGAAGAATTGGTTAAAAGAATAATTTTATTTCTGTTAATTGGACATTGTCTTCTGAACAAAAACTATGCATGATTAGAAGTGAAATTAGTTAGATGGAAGAGTGCAACAAATCAGCTTGTGAAGATAACAGGGCATAGACGGCATTTTAAAATTTTATTTAGTGACAATTCTAAACAGTATCGTTACCAAAAGATCTCTTATGAGGCGAAGACACAATTGTAAGGGTGACATAGATGGTCACCAGCTCACCACGCAGAGCTATTTGCCTCTCCAACATAGTTTTTAAGGTGCAAATTATTAATGATAAATAAAAAAGTGATGTCAATGGTATGCGATGAGAACTAGTACAAGCTTGCCAACTCAAACGTTGTCAATTTTTGTGCGCAAGTACCCTTGCTCCCACCCGCACGAATTTGCTCAAACCCACATCGAGGAGAGACGCCTTCCACCCTTGCCTTACAAGCCTTGAGCCTAAGGAAGAGTGTACCATAGTGTGTGTGACCCTTCTTTAGGCTCAAGCCTTATAAAGCAAGGGTGGGAGGCGTCTCTCCCCAATTTGGGATTGAGCAAATTCATGCACAGATACAATGATACTTTTACCCAACTAATTTTTTATGAAATAACCAGTCTGAAAATTTCAGATTTTTGAAAATTATTTGTTAGAGATTTTTTATTTATTTCTCATTTCATATAATATTTTGAGATTTATGTGATGACAAATGGTGGGAGACGGCCTTTTCACTTTATCAGTATCATATTCAAAAGCACATTAATCAACATAATGGGAAAACATCCTCACATATTAAGATGATGCATAAAATAACACCTATACGTTTACTGGTAACAAAGATCAAATTTCCATGTGCGTACTTATAATAAGTGAGTCTCATTATTTTTTATGCAAACTCAAATGACTAGATTTGAATAGAAGCCT
Source organism: Quercus aquifolioides (assembly GCA_019022515.1). NCBI lineage: Eukaryota > Viridiplantae > Streptophyta > Magnoliopsida > Fagales > Fagaceae > Quercus > Quercus aquifolioides. The sequence continues at coordinate 16,911,615 of CM032329.1, read as the reverse complement.
TAAAACTTAATACCATGCAACTAGAAAATGGCTTTTGTTTAAGGTTGAAAACATATATCTAGCTTTTAGTTGTTTAAAATAAAATAATGGCATTATAACCTCAGAAATTTGAGTTTAAGGATTGAAGTATCACTTGAACTAAAAAGAGCTGTATAGCTTGATGCAGATCTCATAGAAAAGAAAGACAGTGTAAAACAAATTGTCATAACAGCCTGAATAGTGAATAGACAAAGATATCCGTCTGACAGTATTTTATTGTAATGCAAGAAAGAAATTGCAACCAAACAAAACATCATCAAATTCAAGTACTTCCTCCCAACCACTATCCATCAAACAGTGCTTTATTGTAATGCTAATAAGAAATAGCAACAAAACAAAAACAACATCATCAAATTCAAGTACTTCCTCCAAACCACTAACTGTAAACTCAAACCATCAGACTCAAATTGGAAAACAAATGATAAGTTTTACATTTTTCTTGCTTGGATTCCAAACTTTCACCCATGGCTTAAGTCATATTTCTGGAATCACACTGTCCATATAAAAAGCAAGATTAATGTCCAAGAACATGGCCTCTTCTCGCCCTTGTGGCGCCCAAATGTTGAAACACTTGGCTTATAAGTGCGAAGAATTTTCAAAATTCCAGGACAAAGAAAGACGGTACATAAAGGTCTATGTTAAGTAGCATTAATATACCTGGACACAAAATTCATCTATTACTAGAGATCATCAAGTTCCTCATCATGCATGATTAGGGTCTTTTGAAAGATCAAATAATTCTTCTATTTCTCCTCGTTAAGACCCAAAAAAAGTCATGTTATTTTGGCTCCTGTGGTGGTTGAGGTGGTGGAGGTAGTGGCTGATATGGTTGCTGCAGAAATGGTTGTTGCTGCTGCAGAAATGGTTGCTACTGCTGCAGAAAATGTTGTTGCTGCTGCTGCAGAAATGGTTGTTGCTGCTGCAGGTGTTCTTGTTGTGTGTTATCACTCAGAAAGCCAATATTATGCACACCAAAACGATCCGTGTTCCTGCAGACGGTCTCTTCACCACTAGAATTTCTGATCTGGACAAAGCCTGCTAACTCATTGCTAATGATCCAACTTCCAACATGACTAGAATTAGGAAAAGTATAACCCAGCTGACTGACTGGTGGAGACAATTTCCCATACATAGGATTGGATGGATTACTACAACTTGAGTCTATGTAACTAGGAACATGTGCAGAACCAACAAAGGGCATGTAGATGTGACCGCTTAAATTCCTCTGCAAACCATTTCCAAGCACTGGTTGATATGATGTTGATACGGATTGCTGATTTGAAAATTGAAGTCCATGTAAATTGAATGCTGATGAAGGATAGTATGATCCAAGGCTTGAGTCTACATAATTAGGAAAATGTGCAGAACCAAGAAAGGGCATGTACATGTGACTACTTAAATTCCTCCGCAAATCATTTCCAAACTCTGGTTGATATGATGTTGATGCGGCTTACTGATTTGGAAATTGAAGAAGACCATGTAAATTGAATGCTGGTGAAGGATAGTGTGATCCAAGGCTTGAGTTTACATAATTAGGAAAATGTGCAGAACCAAGAAAGGGCGTGTACATGTGACTACTTAAATTCCTCCGCAAATCATTTCCAAACTCTGGTTGATATGAAAATTGATGAAGTCCATGTAAACTGACTGCTGATGAAGGATAATATGGTCCAAGGCTTGATCCAGTAGATTCTCCAATCATGGTCTTTTGAATTGCATCTTGTTCACATTTCAAGGGGAGATGATATCTCTGCAATGGTAACATTTATGGTAAGTTCTTTTGAGTCACAACTGACACCATTGTGCCATTACCAGATCTGTACACATCTACGGAAAAAATTGGAGTATAGAGCAAAACATTTCTTGATACCTATCTAAAACAAAAGATGGAATTCAGGAAATTCAGAAGTCACTGTGAAAAAGTAACTGTGCTGCAACTAAGTTTCATTTAGAAATTTAGGATATTTTTTCCTTTTTTTGCTCAGCATGGAAAATTGGGACTCAATTATTACTATTTCTTGCCATATTGAAATACCAGCGTATGTCAAAAGGGTGCTTATATATCTTCATAGAGATACCTCTCAATTCAAGAACAAAATTTGAAAAGATTGCACTTCCTTTCAAAATACAAACCTGTAAATGGCTTGAAATATTTTCCCTTTTCAGTCCTGGGGCATTCATATACTGAATTATCTTCTTTGGATGAGCTGCTAAATCAAGACAGGAATCATGTACCATAATTATGAAGAGTGGAGACAGTACCAAATAGGATAAATTTTCACCAGCAAACTATAATTAAGAAAATGCTTACTGTCAATGCCTAATACATTAAAAGCTTGTGGGAATCTGTTGTGTAACTCATTATTCCAAACTAGATTTGGCTTCTTTAGGACTGATGAATCATAATTCTCTTCCTCCTCATCTTTGTTCATCTCTTCTGGTGCTTTTCTTTTGGCCTTTTGGTGGCTTTGCTCCTTTTTATTCTCAAATGGCTGATTCACTGATTCCTCAGATAATGCCCGTTGACCACTGCTTATTCTATCAGCAGCTAAGATTTTGTCACTTTTCTTCATGAGTGCAAACTGCCAAAGGTTTTTCATGTCATTCAAAGTGATTGGTTTCATGAGATGCAACACAGCACCTTTAAACAGGCTGCCTAACATGGCTTTCTCACTATCATCAGCTGACATAACTGCATTAGGAATAAAAGACAGATAGTGTCAGAGAGAAGAAACCGCCCATTGAGAACATTTTGTGGTAAAAGAAAACAAAAGAAAAAACCGAATCTGGAGTGATACTTACTAATGACTGGCAATTTAGACATTTCTCGCATTCTCTCTAGGAACTCATATTTATCCATGTCAGGCAAATGAGCCTCTGTCAGAACAAGCTGAAGATCATCTTTCTCCCGTGCAATTGCCAATGCATCAGAGCCTTGCTTAGCAGTCACAACTGGTGGTGAAATGATTAGGAACATTCAGAAAATAATTCTAGCGAAATGTTAGTCCCAGATGCTAACAAAGAAGACATAGGAAAAGACAAGATAAAGAAAGTTTCAAAAGTTTTGAGGAGCTTGTGGTTGAAACGATTGTAATCTCCGACAACTACATTGAGCATATTAGTCCTGAAGGATATAATACATATCTGTCTCTCTAAATTATGAGAATATATGATGTTTTCTTCAAATAGGGCTGTAACATGTCAATGTTCATCACAATAGCAAAAGGGAAGCAATGAATACATCATAATTGCAGGGTTGGCTTTGGGTCTAGGCTTAAGACACCCCATTAGGGGGAAAAAGCCCTAATATTCCAAATTTTGAGATAATTGGTCTTCCAAAGAGGGAGAAAAAAACATAATTGGCTTGTATGCTTTCTCCTCCACCCAAAGAAAGCTCACAAAATTGTCAGCCATTAGAAATCCAACCCAATTGAAACCCTAGTTGTTTCACACACACAAAAAAAATGTTGATCAATTTTCCTAACAGCTTGAGACTTCAATTTTTCTAAACTAGTTTCTCACAAAGTAAATTATTAACATTAGCCACTCAATCTCCCACATAACCACGCATCAAACAATCTCTCTCTCTCTCTCTCTCTCTCTCTCTCTCTCTCTCTCTCAACACCATTATCAAAATTGGAAATTAAATTTCAGCTTTCCTTCACCATGTATCGCCTCTACCTAAGATAAAGTAAAACTTACTTTTTTAAAAATAAAAATAATAAAATTTGCTATCTTTTTGTTAGATTCTACGTATGAACCATAAAATTTGATTCTCTATACAAAATTAATCTTGATTTAGTTAGTTCTAATTCATCGATGTGTGTCTAATTCATTTTTGGTTGGGCAGATTGAGGTTATTAGGTGATTCTATACTCTATAGTTAGCTAAAGTTGTGATAGTGCCTTTGATCACTTAGATTCTATTGATCTATGTCTTAAATTTATTTTATTCTTGTCAAATTATAATTTAACATTGTAGATAATGATCTTCTTATTTGAAAATATTTTTCAATAATAAATGACTACTAGAAAAATATCAATTTAGATATGAGAAACTTTTGAAATGAAAAGTGGGATTGAAATAAAAATATAGAAAAACTAATTGAATCTCAGATAGAAATTTCATTTAAAAAAATACCTAGTACAAAAACTAAATTAGTAATTCTGTTTATCAAATAGCACAAAGAATTTTTAAATAAACAATTTGCAAGAAGAATGAATTTTAAATAAAAAATTTATAATAGAAAAGTGAAATAGATATTATTAAAATATTATTTAATATTAAAAAAAGATCCCATTGAAAATTGTTGCCTTAGGTTTCAAACAGTGTCGAGTCGGCCTTGCATATTTGCTATACATTTTTAATTAATTAGTGAATATTGATTATAAATCATTTGGAAAGAGAGAGAGACCCAAAAAAAAAAAGAACAACTATTATATCTTAATTAGGATCTCAGAAAAACAAGAAAAATCCCAAAAAGCATATAAAAATAACAACAAAAAGAAAGAATTGTTTCTTCCTATTATAATCTCTATTGATTACCTTTGTAACCAAATCTATAAAGCATTTTTGATATGATGGTGAGACAAGTAGAATCGCTGTCCACAACCAAAACGCTGACATCCCCAGGCAATGAACTGGAATTGCGGATAGGTTCAACTGAGATGCTCTTCTCACGGTTCATGCTGGTTACGCTATAAAAGACAAAATGAAGCTCCGAGATGGGGAAAATATTTGGTTAGAGCACTAACAATGTCAAGAGTGAGAGAGATGCTTATACCACATGCTTATATAGTGTATATTGAGATTCATACAATTCTAACTCAAAAGGAAGTCTCTGACAAAACTGTTTATTTTTACAATTGGCTAGTGCTAGTGCTAGTGCTATTGCATGGCGCTTATATTGGCCAGAAATTGCAATTATAAACTAGAAACTCATTAGTCAAGCAATATTTCTTCTGTAATGTAAATTTGCAAAGCAACAAAGTAAAAGAGTTGGTAATTGATTTGAGCACCCTAAGCTTTTCAACTCTTTTGAAAAGTTGGGAGCAGGAGCACACAGTAAAGTCCAGAGAATATTTAGCATGTCATTTATCAAAATGAAATTTGCCACATATAAAGAGGGAGTCAAGTTCAATACTGAGCTTCCTTGTAAAAAATTTAGAAATTTTGTACATACAACATATATTAAAAATATATTAATAAGGTTAATTACTTTCACAGATTTGTTGTGCTACATTTATAAAAAAGCCTTAATAAGGCTACCTTACTTTAAAAGATTTATTTCATTTAATATTATAATCTTGACTTGTTCAATTAGAGTAATTCATGTTGCTCTTTGTTGTTAGAGGTCTCAAAACCTATTTGACTGTCATAGACTTGAAAAAGTAAGTAAATTTAGCTAACTTATTATTAAATCCAATTTAAGTTTCACAGTCTAATCCAGGGGGCTCCACACCTAGCATATCAAGGGCCATTGCAAGTTACATGACTCCATGATTTTCCAATTAGTATTTTTTAAACTCTGCTGATGATCACTTGATTGTTGCATGCATCAATATCAAACACATATACTAGGATCTCCCATAACCACAGGATTTACTTATGGTCTCATATTTGGAACCCAACATACCATAAGTTTCTCAAAATAAATTCTTATAATATTCCTGAATATCCTAGTTAGTTTGTCTGGTGTCAATTTCCGGAACAAGCTGCTCTTCATTTGTTACATGATTTATTTAAAACTGCCTGCATTCCTTTGCATAGTTGAGTTATCAACAGCAGATAGGAATATAATTGAGAATGGGTGGATGAACGAAAAAGGCTACATTTTATGATCTGGCAGATACCTTCATGCCTAATCAATCTCAAAGTGCTTGTATAAAATCTTCATATTTGATTTTCCAATTTCTACTACATCAATTATGATTGATTAGGCTCTGACACAAACGGATACTATAATAAAAGAATTCTTGTTTGTATTCCTGTTATTTAGTGACACATCAAAACTATATCGTTACGAAAAGATATTACTGAGGCGTAGATGCAGTTGCAAGGGTGACAGATGGTCACCATGCAGAGCCATTGGCCTCGACAACAGAGGTGTTACCAAAAATGCGTTGTTATGGCATAAAAACATTTTATAAAATAATTTTATTGTTCATTTCATGTTTTCCTAGTCTGAATTATCTTGAGAATGACAGTATTGCCTTGAAAGTTTTGAAAAGATTCCAGATTTGTCAAAATTTTCGAAATTATTTGTTTGAGATGATTTTTATAGTAATTTTCATGTCATATAATGTTTTGAGATTAACATGATGACAAACTGCAGAAGACAAATTTTCACTTTATCAATATCATATTCAAAAACATTAATCAACAAAATGGGAGAACATCCTCACATAATTAATATGATGCATAATTAATTCCTAGATGTTTTCTTGTAATAAAGATCAAATTTCTATATGCATAATTATAATAAGTGAGCCTCATTAATTTTAAATTAGACTCAAATGACTAACTTTGAGTACCACTTCAAGCTTTAGAACCTACAAACCTTGCAATTAGAAAACAACTTTTGTTTAAGCAATAAAGAATATATCTAGCTTAGAATTATGGCTAAATGATTAATCACGCCTAATCAATCTCAAAGTGCTTGTATAAAATCTTCATATTTGATTTTCCAATTTCTACTACATCAATTATGATTGATTAGGCTCTGACACAAACAGATACCGTAATAAAAGAATGCTTGTTTGTATTCCTGTACAAATTTTCAACTTTTGAAAATATATTTAGTGACACATCAAAACTATATCGTTACGAAAAGATATAACTGAGATGTAGATGCAGTTGCAAGGGTGACAGATGGTCACCATGCAGAGCCATTGGCCTCGGCAACAGAGTTGTTACCAAAAATGTGTTGTTATGGGATAAAAACATTTCATAAAATGATTATATTGCTCATTTCATGTTTGCCTAGTCTGCATTATTATTTGGGGAAATGACAGTATTGCCTTGAAAGTTTTGAAAATATTCCAGATTTGTCAAAATTTTGGAAATTATTTTTTTGAGATGGTTTTCAAAGTAATTTTCATGTCATCTAATGTTTTGAGATTAACATGATGACAAACTGCAGAAGGCAATTTTTCACTTTATCAAATCATATTCAAAAGCATTAATCAACAAAATGGGAGAACATCCTCACATAATTAATATGATGCATAATATAATACCTAGATGTTATCTTGTAATAAAGATCAAATTTCTATATGTGTAATTATAATAAGTGAGCCTCATTAATTTTAAATTAGACTCAAATGACTAACTTTGAATAACACTTCAAGCTTTAGAACCTACAAACCTTGCAACTAGAAAACAAATTTTGTTTAAGCTTTAAAGAATATATCTAGCTTGTTAGAATTATGGCTAAATGATTAAATTCACCATTTTCTAACAAGTTAAGCTTTTAGGACAATCAGTAATTTATCACGGTATCAGAATAAGAGATCCCGTTTGGCCCCACTAATTAAGGGGGAGTTTAGGCCCACACATGAGGGGAAGTGTTAGAATTATAGTAGAAAATGAAGACAGTCTAACCCAAATTGTCATGATAGACTGAATAGTGAATAGACAAAGATATTCATCAAACAGTGTTTTATTGCAATGCAAGTAAGATATAGCAACCAAAGAAAAACAACATCATCAAATTCAACTACTTCCTCCAAACCACTATCCATCAAACAGTGTTTTATTATAATGCAACTAAGAAATAACAACTAAACAAAAACATCAGCAAATTCAAGTACTTCCTCCAAACCACTAAGAGTGAACTCAAACCTTCAGACTAAAATTGAAAAACAAATGTAAGTTTTACACCTTTTGTGCTTGGATTCCAAACTTTCACCCAATGCTTAAGCCATAACTCTGGAAGCTCACTGGTCCATATAAATAGTGATGTCAATGTCCATGTACATGGCCTCTTCTCACCCTTGATGCCTAAACATTTAAAAACATGGTTTATAAGTGTGAAGAATTTTCAAAATGCCAGAAAAAGGAAAAAAGGTACATAAGTTTCAACGTTAAGTAGCACTAATATACCTGGACACAAAACTTGTCGATTGCCAGAGATCATCAAGGTCCTCATCATTGAACATATTATTAGGGTCTTTCAAAAGATCAAATAATTCATCAATTTCTCCTCTTTCAACCCCAAAAATGTCATGTTTTTCTGGCTCCTGTGGTGGTTGTGGTGGTGGAGGAAGTGGCTGATATGGTTGCTGCAGCTGTTCTTGTTGTGTGGTATCACTCAGAAAACCAATATGATCCACACCAAAAGGATCCATGTTCCTGCTGAGGGTCTCTTCACCACTAGAATTTCCTATCTGGAAAAAGCCTGCTAACTCATTGCTAGTGATCCAGCTTCCAACATAACTAGAATCAGGATAAGTAGAATCTAGCTGATTCACTGGAGGAGTCAATTGCCCATACGTAGGATTGGATGGATCACTACAACTTGAGTCTATGTAATTAGGAAAATCTGCAGAGCCACGAAAGGGCATGTGCATTTGACTACTTAAATTCCTCTGTAAATCATTTCCTAATTCTGGTTGATTTGATGTGGCTGAGGATTGCTGATTTGAAACTTGAAGAAATCCTTGTAAATTGAATGTGTATGAAGGATAGTATGATGTAAGGCTTGATCCAGTAGGATCTCTTATCATTGTCTTTTGGATTGCATCTTGCTCCCGTTTCAAGGAGAGACGATATTTCTGCAATAGTAACATTTATGACAAGTTTTTTTCAGTCACAATTGACATCATTATGCCATTACAAGATCGGTACATCTACAGAAAAAAAACTTGGAGTATGGAGAAAAATATTTCTTGATAACTCTCTAAAACAAAAGCTGGAATTCAGGAAAATTCAGAAGTCATGGTGAAAAAGTAATTGTGCTTCAGCTAAGTTTCATTTGGAAAATTAATATATATTTTTCCCTTTTTTGCTTGGCATTGCAAATTGGGATTCAAGTATTACTACTTCTTGCCATATGGGAACCCCAGCTCATATCAAAAGGGTGCTTTTAGATTTTTATAAAGATACCAATTACATCAAGAACAGACTTTTGAAAAGATTGCACTTCCTTATATAAGACATACCTGTAAATGGCTTGAAATATTCTCCTTTTTCAGTCCTGGCGTATTCATATACTTAAGTATCTTCTTTGGATGAGCTCCTAAATCAAGACAGGAATCAGCCACCATAATTATGAAGAGTAGAAACAGTATTAAATAGGATAAACTTCCACCATCAAACAAGAATTAAGAAATGCTTACTGTCAATGCCTAGTACTTTTATAGCTTGCAGGAATCTGTCATGTAGCTCATTAGTCCAAGTTAGCTTTGGCTTCTTTAGGATTGATGAATCATAATTCTCTTCCTCCTCGTCTTTTTCCGTCTCTTCCAGTGCTATTCTTTTGGCCTTTTGGAGGCTTTGCTTCCTTTTATTCTCAAATGATTGACTCTCTGTATCCTCATCTGATGCACTCTCCTCAGATGATTCCCCTTGAACACTACTTACTCCATCAGCAACTAGTGTTTTCTCACTATTCTTCATGAATGCAAACTGCCATAGGTTTTTCATGTCGTTCAAAGTAATTGGTTTTATGAGATATAATGCAGCACCTTTAAACAAGCTGCCTAACACGGTATTTTCATTATCATCAGCTGACATAACTACATTAGGAATAAAAGATCAATACTGTCAGACAGATGGAACCACGCCTTTGATAACATTTTATGGTCAAAGAAAACAAGAGAAAAAGCTTAATCTGAAGTGAGACTTACTAACAACGGGCAATTTGGACATTTTTCCCATTCTCTCTAGGAACTCATATTTATCCATGTCAGGCAAATGAGCTTCTGCCAGAACAAGTTGAAGATCATCTTCCTCCCGTGCAATTGCCAAAGCATCAGAGGCTCGTTTAGCGGTCACAACTGGTGGTAAAATTTATTAGGATTATTTAGAAAATAACTCTAGTGAAATGTTAGTCCTAGACACTACTTAAGTTTGATAGTGCTTTGTGCTCATTTGGGAGATCTTATTTTCATTGGTTTATCGGGCTTAAAAAACAAGTTGGCAAAAGTACAGTTTTACCTTGAAAAAAATAGAATTTTAAAAAATTGTACATAAACTAAATAAGCCGAATAAGCTGGAAACAAGCTTTGACAAAATGAGAGGTTACAAGGGAGACAGAGGAAAAGATGAGATAAATAACATCTTAAAGTTACGAGGAACTTGTGGTAGAAATGGTTGTAAATTCCTTGGGAGCCAAATCGAGCATATTAGCCTAGAAGGATATAATACATATCTGTCTCTCAGAATTATGAAAAGATATGATGTTTTCTTTAGGCAGTGATGTAACATCTCGATGTTCATCACCATTACAAAAAAGGAGCAACAAATACATATATTTGGAGGGCCAACTTTAGGCCTAGGCCTGAGACACCTCATTAGAAAAAGGCCCCAAAATTTTTAAATTGGAGGATAATTGGTTTTCCATGGGGATTGGGAGAAACCTTGATTGTTTCGCAAAAAAAAATTATGCAAGTGTGCCGAATGCCAAATCATCATTAATGATCAATTTCCCCCAAGGGCTTGAAACTTCAATTTTTGTAAATCAATTCATGGTAGATTCAACATTAGTCACCTAATTTCCTACATAACCACACATCAAACAATCTCTCTCTCTCTCTCTCACACACACACACACACAACACCAATATTGAAATTGAAAATCAGATTCAGTTTTCCTTCACCATGCATTGTCTTACCCAAGATATAATAAATTTTCGTCTCTTTTTGTTAAATTTTAGGCCCGAACCTTGATATTTGATTTTCTATATGAAATTAATCTTGGTTTGGTTAGTATTAATTCATCAAGTTATGTGTTTAATTTGTTTTTGCTAGGACAGTTTAAAGTTACTAGGTGATTCCATTGTTAACTGAAGTTGCAATAGCACCTTTCATAAATTAGATTCTATTTTTTTACGCTTTAAAATTTATTTAATTCTTGTCATATTGTAATTTTATATTGTAGATAGTGTTTCTTTTATTTCTAGATATTTTTTAATTATAAATTTCTACTATAAATATCAATTTGTTTTTTATAATAAATAAATATTAGAAAAAAAAAAAAAAAAAAAAAAAAACAAAGCCTTAGATCTAAATTTTTAGGGGTCGGCTATGGGGTCCTCAACAAATTAGTTAAAGTCGGTCACATGTATTTTTTTCCTCTATTCTATTTGATTCAAAGTTATACTTTATGTTACTTCCACATTTCCCAAATTTGGATATAAAAGAATTTTTTTTATAAGTGAGGGGTAGAGAGAAGAATAGAAAATTTAATTAAATCCCGAAGAAATTTCAATCAATAAAAACATAATTAGTAATTTGGCATCTCACAAAGCAAGGAGCATGGATGTTATAGAAAGTGAAATAAATATTATTTTATTTATATTGAAAGATAAAAAGATCCCACTTAAAAAATTGTTGTCTTAGATCTCAAACAGTGTTGGGCTGGCCCTGCATATCTATGCATTTTTCTTTGATTAGTCTAAAAACTGATACTACTAAATGAAATATATCTACTCGTCCCTCCTCCCCCCAACCCAAAAATACAAACAATTTATAGATAATCCCACAAACATATAAAAATAACAACAAAAAGAAAGATTTGTCTCTTTCTATTATAATCTCTACTGATTACCTTTGTAACCAAATCTACAAAGCATTTCGGATATGATGGTGAGACATGTAGGATCACAATCCACAACCAAAATGCTGACGCCTTTAGGCAATGAACTGGAATTTCTGATAGATTCAATTGAGATGCTCTTCTCACTGTTCATGCTGGTTACGCTATAAGACAAGGTAAAACTCAGAGATGAAGAAGATATTTGTTTGAGCACAAACAATGTCGAGAGAGAGATGCTTATACTGTATTCTTATATAGTGTATACTGTGATGCATACTACTTTTAAAGGAAATTTATGTCAAACTCACTTACTTTTTACCGTTTGCTAGTGCTAGTGCTATCACGTGGTGATTATATTGTCCAGCAACTGCAATTGTAAACAAGAAACTCGTCATCAATCAAGATTTCTTCTGTAAAGTAATTTTGCCAAGCAACAAAGTAAAAGAGTTGGTAATTGATTTGAGCAACCATAGCTTTTCAACTCTTCTGAAATGTTGGAAGTGTACAGGAAGGTCAAAAGAATATTTAGCATGTCTTTTTTTTTGCTAGGTAAAAAAAAAAAGAAGCCGTAATCCCAAATTTTTGGGGTTGGCTATGAATCCTTAATAGATTAGTTAGGATCGGCTACACGTATTAGGGAATGCTCCAATGAGTATATGTATTGAATTCATTCATACTAAAGAGAGAAAATTTTACACTAGCCTTCAACCTACCACAACCCCCCTCCTTTTCTTGGGCTTGGGACTAGCAGTGAACAAATATAGAAACACTAAGCACAGACACGTACAGAGTTAAGGATAGCAACCTACAAAGAGAAAAAATTTCTTTATAGAGTGACTAAATTTTGGACATATAACATAACCTTAATAAGGTTACCTTACTTTTAAAGGTTTGTTTTGTTTACATATATTAAAAAACCATAATCAGGTTACCTTAGTTTTAAAGATGTGTTTCATTTAATATTATAACCTTGACTTGGTCAACTAGAGTTAATTCAGGATGCTCTTAGTTGTTTCAAAACCTAATTGAGAGTCAAAGACTTGAAAAAGAATAGTAAATTTAGTTAACCTTATTATTAAATCCAATTTAACTTTCATGTTTTAATCCATGGGGTTCCTCACCTAGCGTATCAAGCGCCATTGCAAGTTACATAACTCCATGAAATTTTCCAATTTGTACTTTTTAAAATATGCTGATGATCCCATGAGTGTTGCATGCATCGATTTCAAACACATATGCTAGGATCTCCCATAATCACAGGATTTATTAATGTTCTCATATTTGGAGCCCAAAACACCTTAAATTTCTCGAAACACTTTCTTATAATATTCCTAAATATCTTTTTTTTTTTTGAGGTAGAGTTTCAACCCATATCATCCGCTCTTGATAATTACCCTTTATCATCAGACTAAGACATCAATTGGTTTTTGATGTAAGCGGAGATAAAACCTCAAATCTCTTATTCGACGATAAGAGACGGATAAAAGACTTTACTAGTTAAACTAAATATCCTTTTTAGTTTTTCCAGTGTCAATTTCCAGAACAAGGTGCTGTTCATTTAATGGCTGTCTGCATTCCTTTGCATAGTAATCAATAAGACAACAACAAATAGGTATATAATAGAGATGGGGTGGATGAATGAAGAAGGCTACATTTTATGATCTGGCATGTATCTCCATGCCCAAGTTTTAGAAGTTTGATTTCTACGTGATTTACCAAGTTTAGTTTAATATTTCCTTTATAGAACAAAAGGTGAAGAAATTCTGCTCCTATGTAATCAAAATTCTATTTCAACATTTGAATTGAACAACTAACATACATCTCCTTTACTAAATTCAAAAACAATGAAAAATAACAAGTCCATACCAAATAGAACTTTTGTAGATGACGTCATAAAAATAAAAATAAATAAATATTAATAATAAATAAATAATACAGAGCTAACTTCATGGTGATAATCAACGTCAAAGTGCTCTTATAAAATCTTGAAATTTGATTTTCCAATTTTCACTACATCAATTGATTGATGTAGTAATAAGAGCACTTTGAATGCTTCTTTGTTAGGTAAAAAATTTCGTACAACTTAATTAAAAGCTGAAACTGATAAATAAATTTTTTTTTTTTTTTAAATGTCATATTAGGTAAAACATCCACAGATGATTTACTAGGCACAGAAACTAATAGGCTTAGCAAACACCAAAAATAAAAAAAGTAAAGAAGTATAGATATTGCCAGATATACTTATCCAAGAAAAGAAAAGGACAGATACTTTAAAAAATTGTTTTCCTAAAACTATAAATAGAATTTATAATGTCACCTGAAAATTCCAGGGTGCTGAAGTCTTGTCAAGCTCATTTTACTTCATGAACAACATTTCGTGCATATAATCAAGCAGCTGAGGTAATCTTTGGCATCACAGTAACCTTGCCCTTGCACAGTGTGGAAGTGTGGTTGCATCAATACTGAATGCAGAATCAATATTATCTACCATGGCAGCTCAACCCAACATATTTAGAACAAAATTTTGATTGTAAAGCAAAGCTTGATTTAAAACCAGAATGAAGACTGAGTCCAACCTTTCATTTGACTTGATTCTAATTAGGTTAGATTCAGTTTGGCGGTTTCTGAGCAGAAGCCTTATTTTGATTATGAAATGGTCCTAGCTCAAGGTGAAGGTATTGAACAAATATCACCCTGCGTGGATATAACTGAGGTTTTCATTTTCTCCAGTTACATCAGTCCCTAAATCTAGACCATGTCCACTCCAATCCATTGAATTGATGACAACCAAGTGATTGATGGCTCAGGCTGAAAATCCACACATCCAACCCTGGGATCATTCCCCCCACCCCCCCCCCCCCCCCCCCCAAAAAAAAAATAATAACAACAACAATAATCTCTATGGCCATAATTACACTGTTGATTTCCACAGAAATATTTTCCTGGTGAAAATGGGAAATATTTTTCAGGAACTGAATTAGTATTTTTTGTTGGCACAATAGTGGTGATTGCCTGATTGGGGCAGAGTTGGGAGGCGCAACAATGGCAATGAAGGAGATGTGGCAGTAGTGGAGGTGTTGTGACAACAGTGATGGCAGTAGTGGTGGTGGTGACATAAAGGAATGGAGGCATTTTCAGCAGAAAATATTTTTCACCTCTTTTGGGTTATTTTCCATTGACTTGTCAAATGTTTCCCGCTGATAAAGATTCTCAACCACACCAGACACCAAGCAAAAACATTACCGAAACAAACGAGTCATTTAAAAGATTAATTACCGACTGAATTGTTTCAGAGGACTAAAGTAGTTCATAGTATGGTTTTTGATAAATTGCCGACTGCTTTTTTAAATGGGGTCAAGCACGTGGGAGTTTTTAAAAATAGACAGTAAGATGTAGAGTCTGTAGACAGAGTTTTATTCTAGGACCTCTTGCTTTGATACCATGATATATTACCAATTGTCCCAAAAGCTTGAGTTGATGGAAATTGGTGAATTTACTCTACATTTGTTTTGTTGTAAAATGTTTTTCTGGTGAAAACATTTTCTTTTTCAGTGTTTGGTTGAGTTATTGAAAATGCTCTGAAAATCAATTTTGGTGTTTGGCTGTATTCCTAAAAATGTTCCGGAAAAAATCAAAATAACACCCAAGATCAAAATAAAATTACACATCGAAAACGGATCTGAAAATCACACCCAAAAGAGATCTGAAAAATCTCAAGCGTCAATCTGAAAATCCCAAAGATGACAACCACTGTGAGATCCACCTGTGAGAAAGCCAAATACCCACAAGGTTGATGCCAGAGAATTTGCGATGAATCCCACCACCCATCGCCGACAAACTCTATTATCACGAAAGGCGCCAGTCACCGATAAACCCCAGTGCCATGAAATTCCTCCAATTTTCAGCCTGAGACTGACGTTAGAGACTATCAACCGCCACCATTAACGTCAATGTCTCTACAAGAGAGAAGGGAAGAGAGGATGGGGATTTGTGCAAGAGAGATGAAGAGTGAGGGGGGTTTGTAGGTGAGTGAATTTTGGAAAATGTTTTACTAAAAAATTTGGCATAAAACGTTTTACAAATTTCTATAGAGTCTTCTTGTCAACAGAAAAAAATTTCAAGTTTGACCAAATTTTACAATAAAACAAACACTCAAAATGCAAAAAAAAATGGAAAATATTTTACAAGCAAACAGACGGAGGGTGAATCACTTAATCTAACAGCTTCAATAATAGTTGTGTCATTGCATAAAATCGATTTTACGACAAGCACTTACCCCTAGTTCAAACACTAACACAATATCACCTGGATTTCAATAAGATCTTAGTTGAAAAAACAAACCATTTACATTGGAGAAGGATAGCAACTTAAAAAGAGAAAAATGTTTACTTTATACAAACTCAAAAGAAGCAACATTGTTTTGCTTGGAGAAAACATTGGGAGCCATCCTACAATACGTAAACCTAAATACTTACAAAAATATCCCTCAGCCTAGCTTAAAAGCAAGGGGATCCTAAATCTTAAATTATCCTACTTGAACAAAAGGCGACGCCTAACAGACTTGGAAAGATTTGGATTTGACACTTTCCTCTTCTCTTTTGAGGTCCCATCACCCTGACTATCAGAAACCCTTGGTAGATCTTCTCCTGGTTTTAACTGAATTTGAACTTTGGTTGAACGGTAGAATTCAGTAATACTTAGTTGGACACCTCGTGAACTTTTTAATTCTGACTTTTCATTTTTCCCTTCGGATCTTAAGCTTGAACTCTTTTTTCGTTTGGATTCTTTTAATTCCTGCAAAATTTCAAGCACACAGAAATAATCATGTGGCAGCTCCAAAATTAATAAATAACTTTTTAGTTCAAACTATTTTTTTTTTGGGTTGTAAATCCTATAGTTCCAGGAATCTGCCTCTCTAAAGAAATGGGGGTAAGGCTACCTACCGATCACCTCTCCCAGACCCCACAAAAGAGGGAGCTTTGTGCACAAAGTATGGCCTTTTTTGTAAATTCTGAAGTTTGCCAAACCATTTGCAGAAAACCCCAACGAATACAAAGGGAATACCTTCATAGCATATCAAGCAACTTCCCTAAAAGATCTCTTTTCTAGCTAACAACACTCGTTGTATATATTTTATACTAGGTAGGTTTAGTTACCATTTTGGTCCCTAACATTTGTCCTGTGTCAAAATGGTTCCTACCTGTTTCAAATGTGTCAATTTGGCCCCTAAACTTTTGGTATTGTGTCAAAATAGTCCCTAAACTTTTACGTGATGGATAGAAAATGCTGACATGACCAATAACAATATTAAAAAATTAATTTTTTTATGCCACCTAGGCTTTCATGTGGACTGCCACATGGCCTTAATTTAAAAATAAAATAAGTAAAAGTCTCAACTATACACTCTCTTTCACACCCCTGCCACCTCAAAAGGCACAACTCCTTCAGCCACCAACACCGTGGTATCACAACACAAATCTATAGGCCACTGCAAATACCGCTGCCTCGATTGTCTCTCAAGATTGACTCCCATCGCAAAGTGATTACCCGTATCTCTCTCTCTCTCTCAAAATAAATTGATATGTTGTGGGCTGTGGTTGGTGGTTAATGGGAATGAAGCTTTGAAGATATGATTGGGGGTTTTGCTTGCTGAACCTTACCTCAAAACCCTAACCCCGCCACCACAATAAAAGGTCTCTCTGTCTATCTTTCTATTTATTTTTTAAAATTTTTGTTTAAGAAGAAAGTAATGGTTGATATGCCTTGTCATTTTTCTCGAGGAAGATCAGAGTGAAAAGTGAACAAGCACCTTTAGTTCAGCTTACCAGGTAAGTTTTCCGATTGTGCTTTCTCTGTTTAGGTCAGTTTTATTTTTATTTTTTTGTAGTCAGGGAGGAAGAAGCAACAGCGGCTGCGGTGACCCATAGATTTGCATTGTGGTGGCACAGAGTTGATGGCTGAAGGGGTTGGGTCTTCTGGTGGCAGCAGGGGTGCAAGAGAGAGTGTATAGTTGAGAGTTTTTTTTTAAAAAAAATAAATAAATAAATTAAGGCCAGGTGACATTAAAAAAACATATATATTTTAAAATTTTTGTTAGCCACGTTAGCTTTTTCTATCCACCACTTAACATTAGGGACTATTTTCAATATTTTGACACAATACCAAAAGGTAAAGGACTAAACTGACACATTTGAACCATTATAAACCATTTTGACACATAGGGCAAACATTAGGGACCAAAATGGTAATTAAACCTACGAGGTATTATCACCAACTTCTTGCACATTCATCAATGCCTTCTCTTTTATTTAGTTTCTTGTCTTGCCATCCATTAATCTCTACAACCTTGTATAAGAAACTGAACAACAATACTTTCTAGGCATTTCAGCTCTTGATAGTCCTGAATTTTGGACTGTAAAGCACAATTTCCAGTAAATCCACTCTCATTTTCTTCCTTAAATTTGATAAATTAATAGTGATGCATCTTTTTTAAATTATTTTTCAAAAGAATTTCTCTTTACCTATACTGCTCTAATTCTACTAATATATTATTCTAGCCTTGTCCGGACCTCCACCTTAGCACCTCCTTTCACAATCAACCAAATAAATATAACAGAAAGTCATCTCTATTTTTCTAGGCTGTCAATATTCACCATCTCTTGTTACAACTTACAACTCCTAGCTTGAATAATCCAATATAGCAGATATTCAACAAATGACAAATCCAACAACTAACTAGAAAATTCTTGACATTAACATCCTCATTTTACAATAACTAAATTAAATTATAACCATGACAAAATCCAGATAAGAGGGGGTAAAAAGGAAGAAGAAATGGCCAAGATATAAAAATATATATATATTAAAAAAAAAAAAGAGAACACACCTTTTCATGCAAAAATCTGTCAACTTCTTCTGGAAAAGCAGCCCGAACAATGTCCATATTTTCATCTGTCAAAAGGTAGCAGCTACCCTCCTCAACATGAATCCTGGGGCCCTCAGACTCGTCCCCTAAATCAAGAGATTCATCAACATCCACAACATCTTGTTGCATATCAGACTCCTCAGAAAGGATTGAATTCATAATACTGCCCAGGGCAGGCACAGCTTTTTTCCACCTGACCACATAGAATTGATGCCCATATCTTATCTTCAGACGCTGTATAGAGTCAAACTCATACTGCCCATGTAACAAAGTTTTTACAGGATTTATTGCCATTTCTCGTAAGAACACGGTGGACAACATAGGAAGCATCATCCGCCGAATGTAGGATGGCTCCCAGTGCTGATGAAAAGCTAAGAAATCAACAAGCATTTCAGTATTCGGGCTTCCCCATGATATGCAAGGACCAACTTTTTCTGTACAAAAATTCAAGAATCACAGTTACAGAGCATGGCATTCTATAATCCAAAAAATGTATACAAAATTATAATAAGAAGCAAAACATCTTAACACAACAAACTTTCAAAATATTGATCTTGTAGTTTTTCATTTAGCTTTCCCAGGGCCTGAATACTGGGCTGAACAACAGAGAACATTGAAAAGGATCATGAGTAAAGGGCAACCTTCCCCTACTAAATGAGCATCCCCCCTACCCCTTTTCACTCCCACAAAGAAGAAACAAAAGATTCAAGCAAATTTTTAACTGAGAGCAGCCATTGGTTGATTTGGATGGAAATATTTAAAGAGAAGTGTTTGAATTTCAGTTCTTGAGTTTAAACAACTTGAGTAAATAAGAAAAAGGCAAAAAATTCTACATTGATGAAATTCATGAACAGAATTCAACATGTGGATTTGAAACGATTAGGTGTAATTAAATCCACAACAGCACAAGTATTTTTGTTAAAGCAACATCCTCAAAATCCAAATCCGTAATGTGTAGTTAAAATTCATACTAAGCAAGTTATGCTATCAATTGTTCTTCATATCCCATTCAATCCTCAAATCTAGTTGCAACCTATATTTTAGATGCAGGAACATACAGTCTAAGGAGAAATGTCCAAGAGTGTTTCCTTTTGTTTGTGTGTGTGTGTGTGAGAGAGAGAGAGAGAGATTTACTAAAAATAAGTAACTACTTTTTGCATATGGGAAACAATTAATTTAATTGACTATTTAAGCATCCTAAATTATATTCAATGCATGCCAAAAAGGAAGTTCATGTCAATATCACTGCACTAATTTACTGAAGTAACAATTAGTTCTTTCTAGCAAAGACTCATGAATCCAAACAAACAAACATACCAGTAAAATCACCATGGTTGCTGCACAAATACATTTTAATAATCTCATCATTGGGGAAATTTGACTCCATAGCTATCTTGTTGCAAACTTTTATTCTCCAATTTTCTTGCTTCTTCTGTTCCTTTTCTCTCCGATCCTGCCATTTAGACACCATTTTACTTTTAATAAGAATTGAATAAAACACACATCGCACAGAGACAAGAGAAAAGTGATCGCAACTCTTTGACTATAAGTATATAAGAAGGTATCCCAAATTGTCACTACAACAATTATGAAAAGAATAATAAAGTAATGGCAACAACTAAGGCCATACCATATCACAGGAGGAGCAATCACATTTAAACCCCTCCGGTTTTTTCATGCAACCCTCGCCACTACTAGTACTGCAGTATTCACAAGAAAACTTAAAATGAGCTCTCTTGCTGCCAGGATGTCCACAGAGGGAACAATGAGAACATTTTATCTTCAGTGAGCTCTCACTCGAGACAGGTACACAATCATCTAAAGATTTTATAGCACCTTGAAATATTGGACTATCTCCACTGCCTATTTCATGTAACCTGCAAGAAAGTATCAATCTCAACATAACATCATCACCAAGTATTTGTTCAGAATTTTAAGAACACATTAAACCAGTTAAGGAGCACACCTATTCAATATCTCATCTTCAGAAAAAGCTTGTACAAAACGTAGAGCAGTATCAAGCCCAATGCCTTGCACCCCATTTAAATCATGGTCATTTCCAACCAAAAGAGAGATGGCTATCAAGTGTTTCCTCTTTAACCCAAGACCGGCTTCAATATCTGACATATGGTAGCATTCAAATGGTTCCTGCATACAATGAGATTCTCAAACTTGCCAAAAAAGGATGCTAAAGGCAAGACAAATTTGTAAACAACAAAAAATATACAGCCAAACTCAAAAAGTCAAAATATAAAGGTACATCAACTGATAAGGGCATGTCAATTTCCACATTAAAAAAAGTAATTGCTGTAAATCAACTGATACGAGCACAAAGAAATCTTTGAACTACAAATACCACATAGATGTAATTGCCTTATGAAAAAAGTGATTGGATGGCAATTCAAAATGGAACCTAATGCACAAATGGGGCACAAATAACCTCTACTAACGCACTTGTACTTACTTTGGAATTGGGCCGAACAAATTTTATCACACATTTAGCCCCAAAGAGGAATGCATCACTGTCAGCTGTGACACATGCGTCTACGTAACCCTCACTGTCCAACTGTGCACACAGTGCTTCAGCCTCTCCTTT
Organism: Quercus aquifolioides; assembly: GCA_019022515.1. Lineage (NCBI taxonomy): Eukaryota > Viridiplantae > Streptophyta > Magnoliopsida > Fagales > Fagaceae > Quercus > Quercus aquifolioides. The sequence goes on along the minus strand of CM032329.1, from coordinate 16,890,297 downwards.
TGCTTTTACTACAGGCATACCAAATAGCTCAAGCAGTTCCTATCAAGACACAAATAGTAAATAAATAAAAGAGGGTTCAAAAGTATCATCAACAAATCAAAAGAAGCTGTATAAGAAACAACCATCTGGCAGGTAGTAGAAAGAGTTCTAACATGAGATATAAAATAAATTGATGATAAGAAGAGCTAAAGTGATCTCACACTTTGATTCACAAGACACAAATGAAGCAAAACAAGGATGAAAGCTCTTATTTGAATCTTTTAACATCATTCAGTTTCTTCATCACAAACAAACTGTGTGATCATAAGGTATTTTACTAGACTTTAGTTCATAACATAAAGGTTTTTTTTTTTTTTCTAAGATCATATGGGGGACTCTTCCCTAGTTCACATAAGCCCTCCTCTGGACATTAAAATATAGACATAAACATAACTAAGATTATTAAATTTTTTAACTTCATTCCATTTCTCCATTTCCTCAGCAAGCAAGAAGAGAATTATCACTGAAAGCATGAAACACTGCTGATTGAAGCACAATACAGAAAGACCATAATTCCTACACATCTAAAAGCTGGATGGAAAGCATGATAAAAGAGACAACCCACCACACACTCTTGAACACACTTTGAAAATGCTGTATTCCTCTCAATTGAAACACCCTCTTCAGCCACAGGCAAATCTGACAAATCAATGCCAGAAGCATGAAAGAATCTTGCAATCCTTGCCCGCGATTTCAGTGGCGATGGAGTTCCATCAGTGACAAAGACCGGAAATGCTCCAAACTGCAAAAATCTCAATGCAGTTATTATCAAAATATAAATAAAAAAAATTATAATGATTCTTTGTAATAAAAACTAGAAAATAAAACAAAGTGATTGTTTTAAAAGTTGGAGATTTCATTGTTAGTCATAAAAGAATGACCCTCCATTTTAATAAGCCTAACATAATCATTCAGCTAACATAGCTGTCTGACAAAGAAAGGAGGGTCACGTTAGTTTGACCGCTGATGTAGTAGATCACAGTTGTTTTTTTCTTCGCTTGGTAATTTACTCACGCATACAAAGAGACCTGAAGTCGTGACCACCCCCTTCCCCCCAAACCTCACCTGTAAGCTGTAACCCCATACTTTTATTGGGTGAAGCTCCCATTTGGCCCAAAGAACATTAGCAACATAGAACATTACTTACAATCATTACATTGAGAGAGGTTTCATGGAGGGGACCCTATAAGTAGGACTAATGCTTAGTGGAGTTAAGGGTTTTAAAAAATATATATATATATATATATATATATATAAATATATTATTTCAAATAGCATAATGCTCCTTTTGGTTTCTGAGATTATTTAAGAAACAACTAGCAATTACAATGTTAATATCTATCACTTTAATTATCATAAACCCAGAAAACTAAGAACCACCCCCCCCCCCCCTCCATAATTTGCTACCTCAAAACACAAATAACAGACCCAAAAAAAAAAAAAAAACAAATTCTACTTTCACATTGTTATCACTCTCTTTTCTAAGCATCCAAAGAGAAAAATAAATGAATAAAACAAGACAATATAGGCCACAAGATAAAATTAAAGAACTTTTTTCAAGAGACGAGAAAAAGGGCCAAAAGGGTCTCTGTAAAAAGCTATAGTAAACCAAAACATGCACTACAGAGCCCAAAATCTTATTTTTCTTGGAAACCAAACAGGGAAACAAAAAATGTACCTTGGAGAAAAGATTGATGGTACGGAAGAAAGTGAGCCTGAGGTGTGGATTTCTGACACGGGCTTTGATGGCGGTTTCGTGCTGGACGATCCAGAAGGAGAGGTCCACGGCGACCCGTTTGTTAACCAGGAAATCTGGGCCTTCGAGTCGGGCATAGGGTTTAAGCAAGTCCCATAAACCTCCAACCCCCATTGCCTTTTTTCGAAGTGGGTTTAAGAGAATATAGCGGACTAGAGGGTTGGTGATGGTATGGACAAAGACTGAGAAAGAAGTAGTGGCTGAAGCTATTGAGGTTTCATTGGTTCAGACTTCGGAGAAGAAGAGGAAGAGGAAGACGAAGGAAGATTTTGGTTTTTGTGCCGTTACGTAACGGGTCAAAAATTGTGAGTTTTGGGCTATGTTTTTGGGCTCCAAATGTTTCTGCCCATTTAAGGAGGTTGGAACGACTATTAATCAAAGCCCACATTTGGTTTCAATATTTATGAGTTTTTTTTTTTTTTTTTGGGGGGAAACAAAAATAATTGGTGAGGGTTTTTTGTTTTTTAATATATTGATAGTTGGGGTAGGAACCAATTGAAGTACATGGCAAAATTGGCGAGAGTTAATATATTAAAATCACATAATTAAATCAATAAGTTAATAGTATCCCATGCATAAATAATAACAATACATTAACGGTAAATAAAATTGCCAAAAAACACATAATTTTGGTATAATTCATAAATAAGTCGAAAACATATTGAATTTTACTACCAATTGTTGGGTATTATTCTTTTTGCAAATACAAGTAAGAGATTTTAGTTTTTGGGCTATGAGTGAGTATAGCCGATAGAGTGGATTTTGGATTTGGAAAGGAGGACTACCCCTATGTAGTCCAACATTGATAGTGTCTAACATTACTCCAAACCATAAGGATAAATTTTTGTATTTTACTTTCTTTCTTTTTTGTAAACAAAGATTTTAGGACCCAAAAGAAGATGTGAAAAAAAATAATACAACGAGTATTGATTAGGGAAGTTAGTAAGTTACCCAACCACAAAAAGATAGTAGAATTATAAATAAAATGACCATTTTCAAAATAATAAAAAAACTCAAATTAAGGGGGAAACAAATCAAAATTAAATATATTGAAGTCATTTTTCGACTGAAATCCAAGATCTATCTCGGTACAACTGAAAACTACTATGATATGGCTGGTATTTAAACCGACACGAAATAACTGTATTTTTGTATCGGCCTTAACACCAATACAGAAAAATATTGACCATATTGGCCGATACGGTACAAAATTGACTCCACAATTTAAATTCAATTAAAATATATATTAAAATAGTGATGGGTATTTTACCAATGACAACATGAAAGTAGTGGGCAACGGATCTATTGAATACTTAGATTGGAATTAACTAAATAAAGACTAACAATCGAATTAATTCTAACAAATTAGAAAACACATGTAGAAAAAAATCTAATCCAAAATATAATCTTTGATATTTGGGAATATAAATTACTTTTTATGTAATAGGGGCATAATTATGATTTAAGATAAAATATTTTTTCTATTCTCTTATCTTTTTTCACCTCAACTAAAAAAAGAATTTATTATGGTTAAATTGCATAAATTGTCTTAACCTTGGCATCTTGTATTAACTAGGTCCCAACCATTCGATATTGTGTCATTTTGGTCATTGGTCATGTGTCTAGCTGACTAGATAAAAATTTATTTATTTGCCATGTAAGCAAACACTTGAAATGCCACATCATATTAAATTTAATAAAAAAAAAAAAACAAAGAACAAAATAGAAGCATGCATCTACCTCTAGCGCGAGTCCTATTTGGGATAGAAGATTCAAAACCCCTAACTCTTTCATTAGATATTCAAACCATCCTTCATCACTCAAAACCATTATACATGGTAGCCTCTTCACGTTTTGGTCGGTAACAAAGGTTGCAAATGGGTAGGACTGACAGTTCCGGTGAGAATTCTCTCTCTCTCTCTCTCTCTCTCTCTCTCTCTCTCTCTCTCTCTCTCTCTCTCTCTCTCTAAAATGGGTCATGAGTTTTGCTTATTTTGGATATTGGCATATGTTGTGGTACACACATTCTCTCTTTTTGTTGCTATTTTTTGCTGTGGTTGTTTTGTTTTGGATATTTGTGATGCGGGGTTTTGTTGAATTGGCACGAAGATGGTGGATTTGGTACTTGGGTTAAATTGGGTATTGGTTGAAAATTGAAATGGTGATTGGAGGATACTCTTTTGAGTTTTTGTGTTATGTGTGTTGCAATGTGTTGATGTGATTGTTTACTTTGAATTTGTAATGAGTTTGTGTTGGAATTGGATTTGGTTTTATTTGTTGATTGGAATATATACTTTTGAGCATTTGTTATTTTTATTTGTGTGCGCACTACAGTGATTTGGATTTGTGATATTGGGGTTTGGTTTGATTTGTTGAGGTAGAGGAATGTTTCCATTTTGTTCTTTAGCCCTTTTTTTTAAGTGTAATATGATGTGGCATTCAAAGTGTCAAGTATCCGCTTATGCGTCAGAGAAATTATTTTTTATTTAAATTGTTAGACACGCCAGTAATTTATGTCCAAGAGTTAACATCAAGGCCCTAATTTTATTTATTTTTATTTTTTGAGAAAAATATCAAAGACCAAATTAACATAACATCAAAGGACTAAAGACCAAATTAACACAAAATTTAAATATTAGGACCATTTATATAATTTACCCATTTTATATTTATTTTGCATCCTCTTTTTTTCTTTTCTTTTTCATCTTATGTATAAGCAACAGAAATATTTTCTGTTTCTCCTTTACATATTCATATTCTATCATCTGGCTTTTGGGGTTCTATTGCGTTGTGGGAGTGAATGACCGTGTGAGTGTGTCCTCTTAAAAACCCTATAGAGAGAGAAACAGAGAAAGGAAATTATCAGAAGAATTTAGAGAGAATCAAAAGTAAAAGGTATCATCATATTCATCATGGGTAAGGGCAAGGATCGTGGGAGCGGCACTGGCGAGACCGAGAATCTTCTTCACTCGGCTGCTCGGTCGGGTGACCTGAACGCGGTGCAGTCCATCTTGAGCACCAACAACCCTTTGTCCATCATCGTCAATTCTAGAGATAAGCACTCTAGAACTCCGTATCCTATTCCTATTCCTCCTCAACTCTTTTTTTATCAGTTATTTTTACATTCTTCTTAGTAAAACTTTTGTTGGGTCTTATTGAATTTATAGAAACAAACAAGCCCAGTTCCAGTTTAATGATGATATGGTAGAAAACTGTCTAACTTCTTCTGGGTCTTTTGTGTTTTACAATAACATGGATGAAATAGAAGTAAATTATTGCTTATTTGCTTTGTCTTTGACTCTTTGGGTTTTGAAATGGTTTTGCTCATTGTGGTTTATTGGAGAATATACTGAACACATGCCTAGTCTACCTGTGCATTTTTATATATTCTTGGATGCCCATCTGAAGAAAACATTTATACTATTTTGTGATGCTAATATTGTGCAATTTGAAAAGTTAATAGACCCATTTTAATAACTGTACTCACATTTTATTTTATTTGAAAATTCAATTCCTGTGTTTTCACGTTTGCTCAACTGGTAAAGTCGATTATAGTTGAATAAGAAAATTGGGGTTCAAACCACCCTGTCTACTCCAAAAACCAATTGGTATATTTGCCTTATGATAAAGAGCAATCATTATGAAGTGGACGCATAGGTTGAAATTCTATCATATCTATCAAAAAGGAATTTTCAATTCCCTTTTCACTTTGCTTTATTTGAGTTTAAATTAAGGACGGTAGTTTTAGAAAGACAATTAATTAGATAATATCCCCTTAGAAAAGTTGAATTTTCTAAACATGACCAACAATGTTGATCGGAGGAAGTACTTTTCAAAAGAATATTTTTCTGGTGATGGGTATCTAGCAAATTAAATTACTTTGTAAGGTTGAGTACCCTTCAGACTTGCCATGTTTATTACTATGTCTTTTGTATTTTTAAGAGACAATTATTGTTATTGAGTGATTTATGGATGTCTCATGTTTTATACCAACTTGTTTGTTGAAAACAGTGTAAATCACTTTTCTTGTTTTTCAACTATTTATCGGTGTCCATTGTACTCCCAAACAGCACTTTATTGTAGAAACTACAAGGAAATACAATAATATTCTTGTAAAATTCACATTCTGAAGGCCCAAATTCTCTATTTTGAATGTTCGCATTTCTTCTTGTATGCTATCACCAACACTAGCAAGTAATCCTGCAATATTAAAATAATTTCTTCAAGTTCCATCTTATTTTTTTGGTTTTGAGAGCGTAGACTCTCAACTTCAAATGTTACTTTTGTCTTTCACATGTAACTTGAGTATTGCCAAATTAGCACGTCAATGTTGGTGTTTATTCAGCTAAAAAAAATGTAAATGTTGGTAACCTGTTCAATTATTTATTTATTTTTATATAACCAAAAAAAAAAAAAAAAACATTGTAATGCTTAGTTAGTCTATATGCTAATCCAGCTTGATCCTCTCTATCCCAATATCTACCACTGGCCATTGAATTTCTTTCCTTCTCAGCTTTGTGAACTTTAGTGGCTGCTATTAGAATAATGGGAAACAATTTGCCTATCTTTGGCCAACTCCATTGGTTAGCAGAGAGTCTTGTGTATCAACTTGTTGGTGCCTGCAGAGGCTTACCTATTCCTGAGTAGAGAAACTTCTAATACAAGACTTGTATGTCCTATAGGACTTGTTTTATTTTCCAGGCACCTTAGAAGATGAGTGAAGTCACCACGGCATCTTTGTTAATCCTGTATTCCTGATGGATATGGACTTTATCATTCTGTTTCCCTTTTTAATGATTCACTATTTTCTTCTAGGTGTGAGCTTTGTTTGTGCTTATAGTTGGCCCAGATAATTAGTTCTATTATGCTCTTTTCCATTTTCTAGTGTGATGTGTATCTATTATTCAGCAATCTAGTGTTTGGATTTTGTTTCTTTGACACAAGCAACTTGGACCATAGACTACATTTAGCTGCATGGTCTGGCCAAGCAGAGGTGGTGAGTTATCTCTGCAAGCACAAGGCTGATGTTGGTGCAGCCGCCATGGATGATATGGGTGCAATTCACTTTGCTGCCCAGAAGGGACATTTAGAAGTCATACGAACTCTGCTTTCATCTGGAGCCTCCATTAATGCTTTTACTCGCAAGGGCTTGACTCCTCTACACTATGCTGTCCAAGGATCCCACCTGGAACTTGTTAAGTACTTGGTTAAAAAAGGTGCAAGTCTGAGTGCCAAGACAAAAGCAGGGAAGACTCCAGTTGATCTTGCTAACAATGAAGAAATTCTCTCCTTTCTGGAGGAATACGAAAGGTCATCTAAGAAAAGAGATCTTCATGGTAGACAGAAGGCTGGAGAATCTGATTCAAAGCCATCTATTCAGGAAAAGGAAGAAAATACCGGTGATAAAGCTCCTTCAGTTGCACATGATGAACTAGAGAATGAAAAGGTGGAGATGAAGGATTATGAAGATGATAGGAAGGAGGCCTCATCAGAGCCAAAAAAGGCACGAGTTTCACTCAATCACCTTTTAACTGCAGATGACAATCTAGAAGATGAAGAAAACTTGTGAGGATATACAACAATTGTGGTAGATTGACTATACAACAACATTATGAATTTTGCTTTGTACAACATTATGAATTGCTTCGTTGTATTACTTTCTGTAATAGGATTTTCTTCTTAATTTCATTGTTGTTATATTATGATTTTCTTCCCACCAATGGCCTTGTATGATAATTTTAAAATATTGTTAGGGGCTTATTATTGCTGAGTATTGTTATAGTATAATGTCAGAGTACGGTACTTTTACACTTGAATCTTCAATATGATTAATTGCCAATCACACATGGCAACGTTTGTCCGTGTAGGAAGATGTGATTTCACGGGGGAGAATTGTTGTGGTTGGATTGGAGTCATTGGACTACCAATTTATGAGATAAATTATCACGGCTTGGTGTGATTAGAAATGCAGATGGACAAAAGTTTTATATTGCAGAGGGCATGGGAGGTGGACGGAAAATTTTAAGTGATGGAAGTTCGTAGAGGTAGAGAAGGAAAACAGAAAACATGAATTGGGTCAGTGTTACATGAGTCAAGTGCTGTGCTGTGTTACCTTGTGCATATGCTATGGAGGCAAAGCTGTGTTGTTCTTGTGAAGACTACTGGTGCAACAGCTTGCAGACCAAGCAACGATACACATATATGCATGCAAGTAAGCCGTGTGTGTGTGTGTGTGTGTGTTGTGCAATTCTAGAGCAAGAGTAATGGAAATGAATTGAAATAACTAAGTTGCTTAGAAGCACCAGAAAAATTTACAACTCTTCAAGAGCAGTCTCTTGGAAACCTAGTACTGAGGCTAAATCTGTATTAACATTCAAAACTAAGTTTGTACAGCTTTGGGCTGTATATACATGCCATGCTTGAGTGCTAGTTATCCTATAATCAACTAGCCACTGATATTTTCTTGAAAAGGAAATTAGTAAGTATAGTCTTACGTGATCTAAGTAACTTGTTGCTTGTTTGAAATTGCAAATCAGTATGTTAACATAAATAGAAATTCCTGACTAGTGGGATATTGGAGCAGACATGTCTCAATCTTTTGCAAAATCAACAACATCGGATACCTTCTAGCAATGGGGTCCACATATCGCTGAAAATAGCAGCTGCACCTGTTCAAAGCTAGTCAAGATTGGCCACGTGCAATGCCCTCAGTGACCTGGCAAGGAGCTAGTAGACAAACTGAAAAATTGGGAAAATCTTTCGAGTTCATCGTTCATGCACTAGTTGATTGCAAAACTCCCAATTCGCAAGCCTACAAAACTATCAAGTATCAAAACGGACCCCATCAAATCAATTGTACAATGGGGTACAATTGAAAATAGAACGTGAAAAAAAAGGACCCCATGCAAGACTTGCAAGTCAATATCTACAATATTGCAGACAAATCAGAGGCAGGCTTATGATTTTTTATTCGGAAGTGGTTAATTAGATAGCTAATTAAATGAGTAAAATGTGACTATAATATTTTCTTAATGTGTACCATTATAGATGTTCGGTTTTGTTTTAGCTTTTTATTATTATTTTTATTTGTAAAGAAACTTGAGTTGAAATGAGCTACACGATAGAAATAAGTAAGTAAGAAAAATATTTTTCAAGTATTGGTTCCACAATACTTGAAAGCACTTTGATAAACCAATTGAAACTGTTATTTTCATCATGATTCTAGAGTTTTATTTAAAATTCTATTTGAAATGGATAAATAATTAAATATGATACCCCTAAAATCATTACAATATACAGTATTACAAAAATCATTATAAGTCATCTTATTAGTTATTATACAAAATCTTAGTTGATATATACAGTATTTACTACATTCCTAGAATAATCTAACAACTTCTCAAATATCTCTCTCTCTCTCTCTCACACACACACACATATATATTAATAGGCAAAGCAGTGAAAAAATTCAATTAGATTTCAAATTGAAATTCAATTAGAGTTTAATTTTGCGCCACGTGTCTTATTTAATCTAAGTTTTAAAATGTCAAGTTATTTAATTCAGTATAAAAATTGGAATTCAATTAGAGTTTAATTTTATGCCACGTGTCTCATTTAATGTAAGTTTTTTAATTTTTGTGCCAAGAGAGTTTAATTTTATGTAGAAAACGAGGAGTTCAATATAAATAAACCATAAAAAAAACCTAATTATATATATAACCAATGCTTATAGAAAATCTAATTATATTCAAAATTGAATTTTGTTTTAGTTAGCTTTCCATACAAATTAAATTGTTTAGATATTTGCTATTATTTTTTTCTCTAAACTAATGGGCATATTTTTTATACTATTTCTATTCAGATATTTTGTATGTCAGGATCTTGAACATAACAAATTGCAATTGAGTAGAATGATCCCATGCACTTATCCTCATTCAATTTAGGAGATACTATTAGAACAATTTTGTGTGTGTGTGTGTGTGTGTTGTATTTAGTAGAATTTCACGGATAGTGATTGTGAATTTGATGTAGGGGATGTGATGGGTTGTTTGTGTATAGTTTAGAAACAATGAAAGGGTTGAGTTACTTAGAACAAATTGATAGGTGGATAAGTACCTCTGCAAGAACACTTAGTTCCAAATAGCACACAAATGTTAACAATTCATTCAATTACCAAAACTGATTTACAAAGAGCTTACATTCTCCAACTTATACTAGTTGTTTGGCATTGGCAGTCTCTAGATGGTTGACAAGTGTCTAAATTTTATAGGCTAATGCTTAAGAAATCGTCTAACTAATTAACTAACTAATTAGTTACAAGTGGATTAGGATATAGGCATATATTTGCTTGAAATGCCCTGCATTAGGACTCTCCCTCTTAAAAAGCACTTGACCTCAGTGCTCTTGATTGCCACAAGATTTGTATGAAGTTATAAGATGATACAGTTACCTTGTATGATAAGTTTGCTGTTGTTGCAGCACATCAAAGGCTATTGCTTCTGCACAGCCAAGTCCCACACAAATGAAACACCAATGTAGATGCATCTGCATTAAGAGGACTCCCTTTCTTGAAAGCAAACTTGTCCTCAAGTTTGGTTGACTTTTCAATTGTAAAACATATACACCAAACTAAACATTAAGTGTTTTGCCTCGCTAATGATCAATCATGCATATTTTGACACTACAAGGCTTTATTCTTCACTGGTGAATCAACCTTCTTCATCTTGACCATTGGCTTGTGACTTGCCTTCCCTTTCTTTGGTTGCAAGGAGTGTAGATGCACTAGCTTGTACATGCAGTGTGTGTTGCACGTTCTGCCCACGATAGCTTCATATGATTTTTCACATCTATGTAAAATATGGAACCCATTCATGGCTACCTCCTCACAAAGAACATAACCTTTATGCTGTCTATCATCCTCCACTTCTTATTTTAGAACTTGCATAACCCTTGTTACTAGTGGAGAGTCATTTGCTTCCTTAACAATAGCATTTGCTCGTTCTTCCACATATTGACCATGCACAGATTCTACCATACTTATTATGCATTCAGTCAATTCTTGTCCTCCCTCACCAATCTATTTTTCAATGTAGCTATTAAAAACAAGATGTCCAATGTCTTGGTCTTCTAACTCTTTAACTAGAAAGTCATGATCTTTTATCTCTTCAACAACCAAGGTTTCACCATTTGACAAAACATGTTGGTTCTTGGCTGGTACCTTGGAAGCCTTACTTGATTTAGCAACATTTCATCCATTTTCAACCTTCTTGGTGAAATTGGATGTTGCATCACCACTTCGAGCACTGATTTCAGAACTGAAAGGAACTGATTGTGCCCCCTTGACTTGATGATTCTCAATCAACACTGCCTATTCAAAGCTTCTGAAACAGTTCAGCCGTTTTGGAAGAAATGGACATCTTGGATTTGCACTTTGCTGTAAAGGGTGTGGCTGTAGTTGTAAGCCAAGAATTGCTCTCTAAGCTTCTGTTTCATCTTCTCCCAAGTATGAATCTTGATTTTTCCTTTTCTCAATCTTTGAATCTTCAACTGCTCCCACCAAGATCTTGCCTTGCCTCTCAAATTAGTTGCTGCCAATTTAACTTTCTTGGATTCTGAAATATCATAACAAGCAAAGATCTCTTCAACTTGGCTAAGCCAATCCACAAACTCCTCATGATCCAAGCTGCCACCAAATTCAAGGAATTCAATCTCAAATCTTGATTCTCAATTCTGGTTTGGCATCTTTGGTTGAACCATCACATGACTGTGGCCATACTTCTCGTCTCCACCTAGGAATATGAACAAAAGGTTGTTCATAATCCTCCTCATATAAAGCTACACTTCCAGCAATATCATGCTGGTAGTATTGCTGCTGTATCTTCTTATCTTTTCTCAACTATTCAGTCAAGGCTTGTAGTTGCCTCCTCAATAATTCCACTTCAGCTTCTAAGCCATTTTGAACCCTTCTACACCTTGGTCCGTTGGCTGCAATATCATCTTCCTCTACTACAAGAATAGCTTGCTTGCCCTTATCCTTCCTTGTCTTCTCAAAAACCATTGCTTATTGCTACTAAAAACCAATTGCTAGCACATATGAAGGCTTTGGTTTTGGTAAGAGAGATATTTTAGGCTAGGAAAAGCAATCAAGACTGAATCTTGATAGGTTCTTGGACAGAAAATGAAGAAACAAATTGCAAATGAACTTGAATCCTAAGGATATCAGCTCTAATATCAAATTGATGTAGGGGATGTGATGAGTTGTTTGTGTATGGTTTAGAAATAATGAAATGGCTGAGTTACTTAGAACAAATTGATAGGTGGATAAGTACCTCTGCAAGAACATTTAGTTCCAAATAGCACATAGAGGCTAATAATTTATTCAATTACCAAAACTGATTTACAAAGAGCTTACATTCTCCTACTTATACTAGTTGTTTAGTATTGACGGTCTTTAGATGGTTGGCAAGTGTCTAAATCCTATAGGCTAATGTTTAAGAAATTGTCTAACTAACTAATTAACTAATTAGTTACAAGTGAATTAAGATATAGGCATATAGTTGCTTGAAATGCCTTGCATCAGAATTGATATTGTAATTGTATATCCAATAGTGGTTTTCAAAATTATATACATAATAGCAGTGTAATGAGAAACTTAGGGTCCATTTGGATACAACTTATTTTTGCTGAAACTGAAAACTGAAATCACTGTAGCAAAATAATTTTTAAATGTATAAATAGTGCTGTGAGATCCATTTTTAATATTTTTTTCTAAAAAAAGTGGTTGTGGGTTCCATGAATAATGTGTGAACAGTACTATTATAGTGCGTGAACAGTAATCAACAGTACATGAACAGTGCTAGTTGTTCCCTTTGAAACGCGTGAAAAAAAAAGAAAAAAAAGAAGAAGAAGAAAACGCAAGAAACCCAAACGCAGGAAATGCCGGATCCAAACCCCACCTTAGTATAACTAACATCATGAAAATTAAAAGAAAAAATTATTTTAGTACCTCCAAATGTGACTATAGAGCTAATATCTTATATGTTTCATAACTTAAACTAACATTAATAACACTACTATAATTTATCATTTCCGTGTGTAGACATGAGTTACATACTAGTTATTGTAATAGTAGCCTACATTGCAGTATTTTTAATATAATTTCTGTTAAAAATGCTATAGTGAAATTACTGCCAACGATTATAGCATATATTTGGATATAGACCCACACGGCCACACCCACCCTCCCTAACATCATTTTCAATTACAAACTGAAGGACACAAAAAACTGAAGGACACAATTAATATAGATCACAAAAAATCAAACTGCAGGTAGTCTTCAAATAAATGCATGTGATGAGACACAAATGACAGTTAATAGTACTAGGGAGTCAAGTCATTTTCCCCGTACGACATGCTTCATATCTTACTCCAAAATCCAAAAATACCAGAAATTTATATATATATACAATCTCCACATCTGACTCTTCCTTTACATATTAAAGAAAACCAGTAAAGTGAAACATCCACGCTTCTACCTTAGTTTGTCATCTTCCTCAATTTTAATTTTTCATTGTCTCTCTCACCCGCACGAGCTTCTTACCTGGAGATCTCCACCTGGAAGCTACCTCTCACTTTCTTCTTCACCCTTCTTCACCCCTTTATATTCACATATCACATCACTACACATCTCACTCTTCACTCTCATTTTCCATTTCATTCTCTTCTCAAACCAAACCATCTCTCACTTTCTTTTATCCTATATTACATTTCTCATATTCAGCACAGACAATTGAGTTCTCATTGGATTATATAGGTGAGTGAGGCTATACCCTTTTCTCTATACCGTACTAAACTGTCACAACCACGTAGAAATATTCTATCCACCCTTCAAACCATGGCTTCATATTCAAAGACCAAAGTAGTACTGCAACAAAGAAAACCGCTTCCAAATGATGGTATTGGTAGGCCTAGAATGCTTAAAGATTTCCTCAATGACACATCAAATTCATGCGCTTCAACCGGATCCAAATCACTCCCTAGACAACCCTGCCATCCCAATGCACAAGTTTTCACCAACAATACAAATACCAAGTTACTTAGAAGCCAATCAAAAGCTGCATCAACAGCAATTTCAGCCTCCAAGCCATGATCAACGCAGTCAAAAAATTTCCGTTGAAAAAATCCTCTTCAATTTTGCCAAGAAGCCTTTCAAGGAGACTGTCAAGAAAGAAACCAAGTGAAGTCAAAATTACAATCAGAGTCAAAGACATCATACGGTGGACATCGTTTCGGGACTTGGTGGAGGAGAAATCTCAGCCCTTGGATTTCATTTCCTCGCCAAATCACTGCACCACAACTACTATTACAACGGGGTCCACAAATACCACGTGTACTAGCAACAGCTCAAGTTGGTGTGAAAGTGATTTTACCTCGGAGTATTTACCGTCGTGGGGCGGTAATTCTCAGGACAACGTTGTAAAGGAGGTTGAAGTACGTAAAAAGTATTTACCACGTGTCGGCGAGGATTGTCTGAAAACGACAACAGGGACAGAAACTTATGCTGACGTGGGACCGAAGGTAAGCAATTATTTAGTGCATCGCATCTATAAAATATATTGTTTGTGTCTGCTAGTGAGGGTTCCTTGGATGATTATAAAAGTTTTATTTTATTTATTTATGGCATTGTCCTTGTGTTTTCCTTGGTCAGATTCGGTTTGACTAAATAAAATAAAATAAAAAGGCCATGACAAATTTGATAATATATGATTAATGTGTGTATATATTTTAGTAAAGTTGGTTTTGTCTCATTGTGACAATTGCACATAGTTTATTTTTTTTTTTTATGAACAAAACAGGGTCTCTCACGTATATAGTTTATTATTATTTGATTGGCATATAGTTTATAATTATCACATCAAACAAAAGAGAAGTTACAAGGAACTGAGGAAGTTAATTTCTACAATATACTATTATACATTCTTAGTTTAGAGTTTAGACTCTTTGCTTTCAGTGTTATATTTGTCGGATTCTACATTAATTATATGGTTTATTATAATTTCCATTTGCACAACTTGCTACGCAACACAGTTCAAATAGCTGGAGATTAGTGTTACAAATAATTAATTAAAAATTCGTATATCCTATTTTACTTTACAACATCAACATGAATCTTAATTTAGTGATAATTTGTAGATAATGCATTATTTAGTGAAGTGAACCTTAAATTAGTGTTAGAAACTTAATTGTATGGGCATTAAAGTTTAAAATCAACTTTCTCCTTTGAACTCAACACAATGATACATCTGTAGTGTACATCCTTAAAATATAAAATATCACAGAAAAATTAAGAAAATAAAATAAAATAAAATATCGAAGTTTGTTCAAAAAATAGGTTATAAAAAATTGTTCTTTAATTTTTTTACTATATTCAATTAGCTCCAAATTATAACACGGTCACTTGAAGTCTTGGACACTTAAATCATACAACAAGTGAGAAGAGATTCAAACATAGATTCTCTCTTATGAAAAAAATCAAACGATATTATTGAACCACGATACTCTTAATCACTCGAACACATTTTGATATTATGTGTAGGAGTGACTTATTTTCTAATAAATAACTTTTTTTTTAATGAGAATAGTTTGATAAGTAACTTTAACTTGCATCTAAATTTTTGAATGCCAAGAATGTGTACTAACATTTAAAGTTGCTTGATTCTCACCAAAAAAAAAAAACATTTATAGTTGCTTCGCACATAATTAATGGGGCGTGATCCAATGAAAGGCAATGTTGAGAAACTCTATATGCTAAAATATCTTGATTTAAGGCACATATAATTTGAATATTTTGACTATCAAATTAACTTTCAAAATAGCTAGTGGGAAAATGCTTTAAAAAATATTTTTTCCCAATCCCACATCTCTTTAGTCTTTTCTGTAGTCTTCAGTATGGTGCATAAATATTTTTCTATTGGTTTTTAATTTGTACTGATTTTGATTGGCCTAAAATATAAATTCTGACAGGGAGAATTATGGTGCGATGAGAAAGAACAGCAAAGCCCAGTTTCGGTGCTTAATTTTCAAGTTGGAGAGGGTGAAGAGCCATTCTCATCTTTTACTCGAAGCCTTGCCAACATGGAGAGTATGTTCTTGTCTTTCCCTCATCATTTTTTGGTACACAAGTCTTCATGCACCATGGCCAGTATATAGGGCCTCAGTTATAGGTTTTCATTTTTAATTCCAATGAATGTAGGGGCACAAAATTTTCAAGGGTTAATGCGATCGACTTTGATTGGTGTCTAATAATAGTGGTGTCACTTGTCAGGATGAGTCCATAAAAAAAATGATGTTATTCCGATAACAACTTATAAAAAATTTGTCAAAATTGTTTTATCTCTGATATTACTTTTTTATTTGTATGTGTGTACTTGGACTTTTAGGGGTATGATGCTTTTTTTTTTTAATTTTGTGTATGCTTGTGGGTTTGTAATCTCTTCAATGTAGGAGGTATGCAAATTAGTGGGCATAAACAGCAATCCTTACTTTTGTTTTGGGGTGCAAATAGAAATTTTAAAGGCAAAAATTAAGAACAACACTTAGTTTGACATTGCACAACTATAGATATAGGTCATGAGAACAAATGCTAACAAACCATGATTTTCTATCAGGGACAAGACAAAACCTTATGCAAAAGATCCAGCTCTTTGAGAGTCTTGCTAAACTGGAGCCTTTTAACCAAGAGGAATGGATGTCCATGGAAGAAAATACCAAATTCGAAGAAGAAGAACCAGATGAATTTGAAAAGAAGGTCTCGGAGCTGTTTGTCAAAACAACAAGTACAGTAGATATTGGCAATGCTGGAGTGGAACTATTATTGTTGGATTTCTTTAGGGATGAATTGACTACAAAGAGATGCCAAACTAAAAGGGATGATGATGAGTTTGATTGTGAGATGGTGAGCATGGCGAAAGCATGGGTGAGAGGGGAACAAAATGGACTACATGAATGGGGTATAGAGCATAAGAGGGAGGCTTATATTAGTGACATGGATAGAAGAGAGGGGTGGAGCAACTTTAAGGAGGAGCAAGAGGAGCTAGCTTTTGAATTTGAGTCTGGGATTCTGGGGGATTTGTTGGATGAGGTTCTGGTTGATCTCTTCTTACACTGAGTAGAATGGTTAATTGTGCTGGAAGAACAGTAATGCTAAAGATGCAAAAATTTCACAATTGTTGACGTGGCTAGTTGAGATTGGAGCAAAACATTACTTTCACCTGACTCCACCATTGTTGACATTATTTTTATCATGCATCAATCGCAACAAGCCATATTAAAAGTTGTGTCGGTAAATTTCTTAAAGAAAGTTTTACTCAATGGCTGTTGGCCTCTGCTACTCAACCAGACATGATGATATGGGTACAGTGGCTTCAGATTCAGTTTTGCACTCAACATGGCTTTGGACCTTTGGAGAAGCGGTCATGCCCATTAGATTACCAACATTACTTTGATGCCTGGCTATGAATGAGAAAAATGTGGCAATGGGGAAAATATCAATATTTGGCCTTTTTGGCTAAGATGGAGAGGTAAATCGCGAGTGTTGGCTTTTAAGTTGGTACAGCTTGGTGCTTAGAGCATTTCAATTTTGGCATGTAAAGATGGGAGAATAAACTCTTGTAGGGCAAAACTCATGCCTGGCATGTAAAAATTGGTTTCGCATAACAGCAGAGCCTTTTTATTGTAGCGAGATGAAGCTTAACATTTGTAAAATAAATAAGAGAAGTCCATTTTTATTTTAACTTTTACTAGATAAGGATGATCCTATGACATTACTTCAATTCAATATCATATATGTAGCTTATATTTCAAATTCAAAGCATGTGCAGATAGCAATTGTTTTGATGAATGAGTAATTTTTTAAGAAGCAACAAATCAGAGCTGACAACAACCTGTTACAAACAAGCAGCAAGTTGCAACAGGCTTAAAGCCATACCAAAACAACATTAGATACAACAAAAAGACAGAACAAACTCAGGCAAGCAACAGGCTTATGTAAATCCAAAACAACACAAGAACTACTACTAGGTTAATGTATCAGATCGATGAAAATTTCCATAGACAGCAGAGAGTTCAGCTTTGATTGGAATTCTTGACACCCTTGTAGCTAGACGATCTGTGTCTGACATCAAACCTTATTGCCTTTCAAGGTTAATTTGGACTATATAAGCAATTACAAGAAGAATTAAACATGACTTGACTAGTCCTTTCGTGATTGCATAAATTTGAATTTGATTAACCCTCTCCTTAACAAAGGCTATCAAAGCCAGGTAATCCCATATAGCTCAAGGTAAATGGAAGCTTGTGAAACTTCTGAGCGTGTTGGATACAAAAGCTATCAAAGCCAACCTAGTAATCCCATATAAGGTAGAGTACTACGAAGGATTATGTTGTATTGAATGAGTGGTAGACATAACTTAAAAAAGGATTTGTTTTTTTTTTTGGTCAGAGAATTCAAAGGAATTGGAGCTGCGGATACGATGAAGGCCTAGTGGCGGAGCTAGGAAATTTTTTCGGGAGGCCGGTGAATACATTTTTGCGTAATTTTTAGATTTATTACCAAATTTCAAAAGCTAAAGTGGCGGAGCCAGGAAATTTTTTTGGGGGACTGATGAATACATTTTTGTGTAATTTTTAGATTTATTACCAAATTTAAAAGAATATTAATTGAAAATTTCAAAAGCTAAAGGAGGCCATGGCCCCCTAGGCACCCCCTTGCGCCGCCTATTGAAGCATGAATAAATCTTGTACCATTCCATCGGCTTTGAGATGTCCAGCTTGTTATACAATTATTCAATAATCTTTGCATTA
The DNA here is from genome assembly GCA_019022515.1 of Quercus aquifolioides. Lineage (NCBI taxonomy): Eukaryota > Viridiplantae > Streptophyta > Magnoliopsida > Fagales > Fagaceae > Quercus > Quercus aquifolioides. Next base: position 16,871,642 of record CM032329.1, on the reverse strand, counting down.
TGTACTGGAGTGTGGGCTGTCATAAAACGTTACGCTTTCAAGCAGTTGAGAAAAAAGGTTCACATGGCCCTTTCAATCGGGCATCTACCTTCATGGATCATGGCAAAGCAGTGGCCTGACGTTAAGCCCAATAATAGTTTCATCTGCGGCCCTTAACTCACTGATTTAACTATTTAGTAATTTGGTTATGTTTTTATTACAAAAAATAAATCGGTCCTTATAAATAACTATTATTTAAAATGAAGAATAACTATTCTTCTATAAAAGAGGTGTAATAATTTCTAAAATTAATATATTTCCAAATAAACAAATTTTCTATATGCATTTTGTAGGGGGTGGATTCGAGCGCTCTCTAAGGATTGAGAGAGTGGGCCCAAGCCCAACTAACCCTTCAATAAATTTGTAGAGTATGGGCTCAAGAGCTAGGCCTCAGTAAAGAAGGCAACGGCCATGCATGGTTGTACGTGGTTGCTAACAACTGGAACGTGGGCTTGAACACACAATGTGGCTTCTCGGACGTGCCTTATGGAGCTGGAAATTCTTATTATCTCTTTTCAGTAGGGTTACAAGAGTTGAGAGAGAACACTTTGCTACAGTATTCCTTTTTCTCTGGTTTTTCGTCCGTCCCCTTCACAAGAGGGGTTTTTACATTATATACTTCCCAATCAGTTGATCCTAGCCCTACATTTGTTGCTCAATCCGGTTTCCACTCGAGTGCCTGTCCCATCAGCCGCATTCCCATGCCTCTAGTGGGTTACAGCGCTCAAGACGGCACTGTTCAGAGGTCCTATCCTCATTAATGCGGTCAGAGCGTTAGTTGAAGGCATTTAATGTGGAGGTGACAGTTCGCCTGGAACTTGCTTCTCCGCCATGCTTCAATGTCCGGTGATTGGTTCTTGCTATTTGCCCCTTGGATGCTTGGGGAGACTCCCCTTAAAGGTGTGCCGTATGCCTACTTTCTGTCCTCGGACTACCGAGGATGTAACTATCCTCGGCAATGCTCCTTGGGTCCTGGGCTCTAAACTTTGGTCCTCGGACCTCGGATCATGGAGGCGTCCTCGGCATGGGCCTCTGGGCCTGGCTTGGAGTGGGCCGGGGTTGCTGACTTATTCTGGCCCCACAATAGCCCCTCAAAATCATGCTGTCCGCATCCTCGGGCGGCAGGAGGATTTTGATCTCCTCGGGCCTGCTTCGCGTCTAATCAAGTCTTATCCCTCGTCAGCGTTGGCGCATTTTCAACTGCCCAAGGTGCGTTACTGGCGCTTCGATGTGCGTAACGTGTCTTGCATTAAATTCGGGCGGCTTTATGCTCCCCACATTCAACGGGCAGATGACAATCTGACGGTGGAGATGCGTCTGGCACTTATGGGCGGGAAAGCTTGCGCAGCTCTTCTTTCTAGGGTATAAGTACCCATTAGAGCCGTTTCTTCATTTTTTATTTGCAATCGAGAGCTCCTGCGCCCCTATTTTGAGTCCAGCCAAACTCCCACCTCCATCTCCAGCACAAAAAGCCAGTCTGAGGACTCCTCCTCATTTCTGTAAGTCTCTCTGTTTTTCTCTGAGCTTTCTCCCTCTCTACTCGTCCTTCTCTTTCATTCGTTCATCTTTTAGTCCGCTTAGGCGTCATCTAGGATGGGTAGACTTAAGAAGTTTGTTGGCACTGAGGAGGCGATGGAGAAATTCATCGCCGATTACAAGATACCGGCCAATGTGGGCTTAAGGTATTGTGAGGAGGGGGAGTGGTACCTCAAGAGGCGAGAGGGCGAAGTGGTGATTCCTGTCATCGCTTTCCTTGAAGGGGGGATGAGGATCCCCATGGGGCCAGTGATGAGGGGTTACCTCACCTACTTCCGGTTGACCCCCACCCAGTGCGCCTCCAACATGTTCAGAATTTTGGGCAGTGTGGACGCCCTTAATGAAAAGATGGGTCTGAGGCTGACCTATCACGATGTCAACTACTGCTACAATCTTCAACATTTGAAGAACAAGTCCTATTACATGAGGACGAGGGACGACAGGGTCCAGCTTATCCAGTGCCTCCCCGAGTCCAACAAGGGGATGAATGAGGATTTCCTCATCGTGTCCGGAGCGTGGCACGATGGCCTTCATTGTCCGACGACGGAGGGAGAACCAGGTGGGGCAATGGGAATAAAAGGGGATTTATAGATTCTAGCTTCTTTCTCTGCGTTATTTTTTTCTTGTATTGTTTGGTTTCTAACCACGGACGTGTATTTTCTTTGCAGATCTGCACTCCTATGCGCGCCATTTCAACTTGATCAATAGGGAGGACTTGCAGAAGGTGCTCAGGTCGGCGGATTTCGAGGACGAAGAAGACCACCAAGTCAGAGCTGCGCACAAGATTCTGGGGTACAGTCCGCTCCAGAAGTCATTTGCGGCCCCGAAGTACGTGATCAGAGCAAAGGATCCTCGGCTGCAGAAAATAGCAGTGACCGAGGACGGGTTCGAGTTTCCCGAGGACACCTCCACTTCAGAAGGCGTCACAGTAGCAGTCCCCTCGTCTTCCCATTCGTTCCCAGAGGCCGCGGAAGAGAACTTAGAGAGGGAAGGGGAACCTGTAGATTTTGGTACTGCCGAGGAGGATTTTGGCGTTTTTGATCAACTCCATCAGTCCGAGGACCCCTCTGGAGACTTGGGTGATCCTCGTCTAACCGAGGCAGACCTCTTCGCGTCACAGACATCTTCCCGGCGCAAGATGGGCTACAAGAAGAAGTACCAGCCAAGCCTGTCCGAACTACTAGAAGGGCAACCGGGGAAGTCCAAGCCGAAGCTTCCTCCCCCATCTCCAAAGAATCGTCCTGTCCAGACCAGGTCGGCTTCAACACAATCCAAGCTTCCTCCTCCTCCGCCTCAGGCGAGCCCGTCGTCCAGGCACGAGCCTGCTGACCCTAAGCAGAAGAAGGACAAGGGTAAGAGGACCCTTGAGGACAAATCTGGGCCCACGCGGGAGGGCGAGGGCAATCAGCGGCCATCGAAGCAATTGAGGATAGGCCCCTCAACGCAGGATAAGCAGGTCGCTCCCCCGCCCGAGGTCCAGGCCTGGCTCCCCGCCCCAATGCTCCGCAGGGCTCCCTTGAGGGATGACTCCTCCCTCAGGGACTTTAAAGATGGCGAAGGCGCGTACGTGGCCGACGCTGTGGAGAGATGCCTGCTCCTGCCTGCGGACATGGCGGAGCTAGGAACCATGAGGAGTAGGGATGTCTTCCTCTGCCTCAAGCGGTATTTGGGGATGGTAAGACCTTAACACTTGTGCTTTTTCTTGCCTTTTTCTTGCTTTCATTTCCTTTTGAGCTCGGCTAATTGCAACTTGTCTGTTTCGTTTGGCAGGCTGTACAGGCCACCTTCAGGCTGGAAGAGGCGGCCAACGAACATGGGAAGGCCATGGATCTGGAGCGCGATAGGCGCTTGGTGGCTACCAGGACCCTCAAGAAGTCGGAGGAGGACCTTGCCAAGGCCAGGGAGGAGCTGAAGGCGATGACCCAGGCTAAGGAAAGCGCAACGTCAGGCCTCGAGGGTGCCCAAAGGCAGGCCGAGACTCAGACAAAGCGTCTGGGTGAGGCAGAGAAGCAGTTGAAGCTCGCCGAGGATCAGATAGCTGGCCTGGCGAAGAAAGTGGCAGATGCCGAGGAGGCCAAGAGGGTGGCTGAATGGGCCAAAGGGGAGGCTGAGAGGGCCAAGCTTGAGGCAGAGCAGGGCAGGGAGGAAGCCTGGGCCACTAAGCAGGAAGCTGAGGAGGCAGCCTTTACTGCCGGGGCAGCTGAGACAGCAGCTGCCTACAAATCCCAAGTCCCTGGGCTATGTAGGCGCTACTGCTCCGAAACTTGGAGCGAAGCCCTCAGGCAGGCTGGAGTGGAGGCTTCTTCTGACTTGTGGAAGGAGGAGAACGTGTACTACCCTCCTTTTATCCGCGAGACTGCCCACGATGGCTCTGAAGCCGAGGAGGCTGCTGTGGAAACTGCTGCTACTCCGGGCGAAGAGGCCTCGGATGCTGGGGTTGCTGGTGAGCCAATCCAAGGGAGCAATCCTCCCGTGGTGGTTGTGTTGAATGATGGCTCCAACGAGGACGCGCCTCAGCAGGTTGTAGAGCCTTCCCCCGCTGCCCAGGTCTCTTCTGCCGAGGGGGCGGCTATTCCTGCTGTGCCTCTGCAGGCCATTCCCATCAGTCAGGGCTCAGGGGACCCTGAGGCAGCTACGGGCCAGCCACCCACTGAAGCAGCCAATTAGGCCCCATGGCCCTTCTGCCTGCTGCACTTTGTTTCTGCATCTCTTTCTTTTTCCCTTTTTTTTTTTTTGCTTTATCTGTAATGTGACTTCCTGGGTGCAATTCCCTTGTGTTTAATGAAATGAAAACTTTATTTCCTTTTCTGTTTGTTGTGGCTATTTCCTTACTTGCATGCTATTCATTTTTTCGTATAACTTTGACTTCAATTGTACCTCGGCCAATCGCGGCATTTGATAATTACAACGTAAGGTGGAATTTTGAAGTAGACACTTAGGATCTTTTAAAGTAGTTAGTTTCTCCTTAGGCATAGGTCCGAGGACCCAGCAGTTCTATGGTTCTGTCTAACACTTGGTTACCTTTAAGTGGTTAGTTTCCCCATGGGACTGAGTCCGAGGACCATGCAGTTCCCTGGTTCTGTCTAACTCTTAAGCTTTCTGAAGCAGTTAGTTTCCCCATAGGACTGGGTTCGTGGACCATGCAGTTCCTTGGTTCTGTCTAAAGCTTAGCATTCTTAAGTAGCTAGTTTCCCCGGGGGACTGAGTCCGAGGACCATGCAGTTCCGTGGTTCTGTCTAACACTTGGGTTTCTTAAAGTAGTTAGTTTCCCCATGGGAATGAGTCCGAGGACCATGCAGTTCCCTGGTTCTGTCTAACACTTAGTTTTCTTAAAGTAGTTAGTTTCCCCATGGGAATGAGTCCGAGGACCATGCAGTTCCCTGGTTCTGTCTAACACTTAGTTTTCTTAAAGTATTTAGGACGCGAGGCAAACAACTAAGATATGCTAACAATATGAATCAAAGTGACTTCTTTATTAATAGTAGTACCTTTTCAGGTTGTTTACATTCCATGGACGAGGTACAGGCTTGTCATCTAAATCTTCTAAATAGTACGCTCCTATCCCCGCCACCGAGGTGATTCGGTAGGGGCCCTCCCAATTGGGTCCGAGCTTTCCCCAGGAAGGGTTCTTGGCAGTTCCTACAACTTTTCTCAGCACCAGGTCTCCCGGTGCCAGTGGTCTGAGCTTTACGTTGGTGTCATATCCCTGCTTGAGCTTTTGCTGGTAGTAGGCCAACTGGATCATTGCTTGCTCTCTTCGTTCGTCCACCATATCCAGGCTCCGCCCCAGCAGCTCATCATTGCTGCCTGGGGTGAAGGAGCTCGTCCTTAGTGTCGGGAAATTGGTTTCCAGGGGGATCACTGCCTCCGCGCCATAGGTCATGGCAAAGGGCGTTTCCCCAGTTGAGCATCGGGGTGTAGTCCGGTACGTCCAGAGGACATGGGGCAGCTCTTCTACCCATCTCCCTTTGGCGTCATCCAGTCTTTTCTTAAGCCCGTTGACAATGACCTTGTTGACTGCCTCGGCCTGTCCATTCCCCTGGGGGTAGGCAGGCGTTGAGTACCTGTTTGTGATCCCAAGTTCGCAACAGTACTCCCTGAAGGCCTTGCTATCGAACTGGAGTCCGTTATCCGAGATGAGGGTACGAGGGACCCCGAACCGCGTAATTATGTTCCTCCAAAGGAATTTCTTCACGTCTACATCTCTGATGTTGGCTAGTGGTTCGGCCTCGACCCACTTGGTGAAGTAGTCCGTGGCCACCAACAGATACTTCTTGTTCCCTGGTGCCTTGGGGAAGGGTCCCACGATGTCCAAGCCCCATTGGGCGAACGGCCATGGACTGGATAACGGGTTGAGGACCCCTCCTGGCTGATGGATGTTTGGGGCGAACCTTTGGCATTGGTCGCACTTCTTGACATACTCCTGGGCCTCTTGCTGCATTCCCGGCCACCAATATCCTTGAGTGATGGCTCGGTGAGCCAGGGATCTCCCCCCTGTGTGGCTCCCACATATTCCCTCGTGCAGCTCTTCGAGTAGTAGTTCCGCCGCTCCGGGGTGGACGCACAGCAGGTATGGTCCAGAGTAGGAGCGCTTATACAGCTTGTTATCCTCGGATAACCAGAACCGAGGGGCCTTCCTCCTAACCTTCTCGGCTTCTGACTTGTCCTCGGGCAGGATATCTTCTTTTAGGAATCTCACTATGGGGTCCATCCAGCTGGAACCCACCTCAATCTGGTGGACGGGGATTCCTTCCTTTGGCACTTCGCTTGCCCTCCCCAGGTGTTCCACGAGTATTATCCGAGGCAGATCCCCTGCCGAGGAGGTTGCGAGCGTGGCCAATGAGTCGGCATGGCTGTTCCCGCTCCTGGGGATATGAGACAGGCTGTAGAGGCTAAACCCCAACCGCAAGCGCCTGACTTGGTCCAGGTATTCCTGCATTCTTGAATCCCTGGCCTTCATCTCCCCATTTACCTGGCCTACCACCAACCTCGAGTCCGAGAACATCTCTATCGACTTTCCTCCCATCCTTTGCACCATGATCATCCCTTGTATTAATGCCTCATACTCGGCCTCGTTGTTCGTGGCCGCGAATCCGAGCCTTAGGGATTTCTCAATGACATGATCTTCAGGGGATACTAGGACCAGCCCCACTCCAGACCCCCTTTGGTTTGCCGCACCATCCACATACACTTTCCAACATGGTGCCTCTGGGATGGAGATTGCCCCAACTGATTTCCCATCGCGGCTCTTATCCTCGGCCGTCACCTCTATGATTGGTTCGGCGAACTCGGCCGTCAAATCCGCCAGAACCTGGCCTTTGATGGAGGTCCGGGGCATGTACTTGACGTCAAAAGCCCCCAGAATTGTGTTCCACTTCGCGATTCTGCCTGTGTAATCAGCGGCCCGGAGCACAGACTTCAAAGGCAATTGGGTTAGGACAACCACGGTGTGAGCTTGGAAGTAATGGGGGAGCTTTCTCGTGGCGTGGACTACAGCCAGGATGGCCTTCTCTAAGGGTAGGTATCTCACCTCCGCTTCGTGCAACGACTTGCTGACGTAGTAAACTGGCCTTTGAACGCCATTATCTTCCCGTATCAGTACTAGGCTCACCGCATGGGGCGCCACAGCAAGGTACGCGTATAGGACCTCGTCGACCCCAGGATGGGACATGATAGGCGGTCGGGAGAGGTAATCCTTGAGTTGCTGGAAAGCTTTGGCACAATCCTCAGACCACTCAAACCCTTTCCACTTATTGATCAGGAGGTAAAAGGGCCTACACCTGTTAGCCGACCTGGAAATGAACCGGTTCAGCGCCGCGATCATCCCAGTAAGCTTTTGGATCTCCTTGGGATTCTGCGGAGGCTTCATATTGTGAATGGCCTTGATCTGGTCGGGGTTGACCTCGATCCCGCGGTGGGTGATCATATACCCCAGGAACTTGCCAGAGCTTACGCCAAATGAGCATTTTGAGGCATTAAGGCGGAGCTTGTGCTCTCTCAGGACGCCAAATGTGCGGCCGAGGTCTTCCAAGTGCTCGGACACCAACTTGCTTTTCACCACCATATCGTCAACATAGACTTCGACGCTCTTGCCCAACATCGGCTCGAACATTCTCGTCATCATCCTCTGGTAGGTGGATCCGGCGTTTTTCAGGCCAAACGGCATGACCTTGTAGTGGTAGTTCCCAATGGGTGTCACAAATGCCGTCTTCTCTCGGTCCTCCAAGGCTAGGGGAATTTGATGATAACCCTGAAAAGCATCCAGGAAGCTCATCCTAGGATGGCCTGCGGTCGCGTCTACTAGCTGGTCTATTCGTGGCATTGGGAAGGGGTCTTTTGGGCATGCTTTGTTCAGGTCTGTGAAGTCTACACAGACCCTCCACTTCCCACTTTTCTTCTTGACCACCACAGTGTTGGCTAACCATGTGGGGTAGAAGATCTCCTTGATAGCCCCCGCGTGCTTAAGCTTATCGACCTCTTCCCTGATCGCATCAGCGTGCTCTTTCGACGGGCGCCGAGGTGGCTGCTGCTTGGGGATCGCAAATGGGTTGACGTTGAGGTGGTGACAGATGAAAGATGGATCAATCCCAGGGGCGTCGCAGGGGTCCCATGCGAACACGTCAAGGTTCCTCTTGAGGAAGTCAAGTAATTCCTCCTTCTCCCGTGGAGGCAGCTGGATCCCGACCTGGAAAAACTTCTCCGGATCATCGTCAATTATCACCTTCTCCAGGTTTTCGCATTTAGCATCCTCGGCAGGTGCATCTGGAGGTGCTACCTGGGTCTTTGATTGCTATGAATTTTCCTCGGATGGGGCCGAGGACTGTGCATCGATCCGACGGGATATGGCAGCCACTGTGCAATGCCTAGCCGTGGATTGGCAACCTCGGATCTCCAGAACCTGGTCCCCTGACAGGAACTTCACCTTCTGGTGCAAGGTGGAGGCCACGCCATCTAGGGCGTGTAGCCAGGGCCTCCCTACGATGGCTGTGTAGGGAGAGTATGTGTCCACCACTATGAAGTTCGCCTCCACCACCACTGGGCCTGTCTATACGGGCAGTCTGATCATGCCCTTTGGGATGACGAGCTTCCCATCGAAGCTCATTAGGGGGGAGCTATAAGGTGTGAGGTCTTCCTGCTTTAGCCCCAGCCCCTTGTAGAGGTCTGGACACATGACCTCGGCTGCGCTGCCACCGTCCACCATCACCCTCTTCACATCGTAGCCCCCTATTCTGAGGGTGACGATCAGGGCGTCCTCGTGTGGTTGGATGGTCCCAATCTTGTCCTCCTCCGAGAAACTCAGGGCTGGGGGAGGATTCCTCCTGGACCTCTTTGGCCACGTCTGGGGGTCCTCGGCGGGCAGTTGGGCCACAGACAACACTCGTAGAGGGGGCGTGCCCGTCCTTCCTGGCGCGGCCAGGATTATATTGATCGTCCCGGTGGGTTGCCCCATGGCGGCGTCCCTCCGAGGCTCTTGGTAAGTCCGGTTTTGCTGGCCGCTGGAATGGTGGAGGAGGTGCTTCAGCCTCCCCTCCTGGACTAGCTGGTCCAGGTGGTTCCAAAGATCCCTGCAGTCCTCCGTAGTGTGTCCATGATCCTGGTGGTACTGGCAGTAGCGACTCTGATTGCGCCTTCCAGGTTCCCCAGCCATCTTGTTCGGCCACCTGAAGTACGGTTCGTCCTTTATCTTCTCCAGCACCCTGTGCACGGGTTCTCGGAACACAGCGCCTACCGTCTGTGCATGGGTCGCTCCAGAATGCCCACCGAAATCCCTCCTCGGACGGGTATTGTCACAACGGTCCGACCTGAAATCCCTTCTCTCTTGGGGGATAGCCTTCTCTTTGCCTTTGCCTTGCAGCATGTCTTCCTCCACCCGCTTGTACTTGTCGATTCGGTCCATCAGCTGCCGCACGCTGGTGGCTGGCTTACCGGCTAGGGATTCCCTCAGGCCGTGCCCCCTAGGTAATCCATTCTGGAACGTGTTGATGGCAACAGCATCGTACTTGCCGTCCAGCTCGTTGTAGATCTCCCAATACTTGTCCGAGTAAGCCTTGAGGGTCTCCCCGTCATGCATGGACAGGGACAGCAGCGCGCTCATGGGCCGAGGAGGCCTGCTATTTGTGACAAAGCGGGAGCCGAAAGCCTGGGTTAGCTGCCTGTACGAGTCTATGGAATTCGTCCTTAGACCGTTGAACCACCTCATTGCCACAGGCCCCAAGCTGGATGGGAAGACTTTGCACATCAGCGCCTCGTTCTTGGAGTGGACCGCCATCCTTTGGTTGAACTGGCTCACGTGCTCCACAGGGTCCGTTTTGCCGTTGTAAGCAATGAAGGTTGGCTGCTGGAACCGCCGAGGAAGCTCTGCGTCTTCTATACGACGCGTGAAGGGTGACTTGGAGAGCCGGTCCAGCGCCCTGCTCATGGCGTCGCCTCCTGAGTCCCTTGGGGTCGGGTTGGCACGCCTACGCCTCTGGTAGCGCTCCTCCTCGTGGGAGAAAGTCTCGCTGGGGGGCGTCCTTGACCTTTGCCGGTATTCATCATCGCTTTCATCGTCGGAGGGCAGGTCAGGGCTAGGTTCAGACCGTCTTCGTTGCGCACGGCGCAGCTTCCTCTTTAGATCGTCTATCTCACGTTGCATGGCCACCTTATCGTCCCTTTTCCGGGAAGCGTGGCTGTGGGCCTCTTGTGAACGCGTGGCCTGGCCATCGTCGCGCTTCTGGGGAATGTGCCCGTCCCCTCGGCTTTCGCTCGCCGTTGAAGTGTGCACGCTTCCTTCTCGAAAGCGCCTGTTGTCGTTCTGACCGCCCCCGGGGTCGCCATACTTACCCTGATGCCGTGACTTCGCCGGTTCAGGTCGATTGGGAGTTCCTTGGTGAGGGCCTGATCCTACCATGTTCGACTGTTGTCCTTACCAACGCACAAGCTCTCCCCACAGACGGCGCCACATTTAATAATTATCAAAAAAAAAAAAAAAAACTAATCTTTCTCTCAAATTTTAAAAATATATATATATTATTTTTTAGGAAATATAATTTTATTTTCTAAAATATATCTTAAATTTTATTCTAATGTCACATAGCTTACAACCAAACTTATGAATATGTTTATTTATTCAATTACAACACGTTTTATTCCTAATAATAAAAATTATCATTCATGTTGTAATTCACATTCAGTGTACCAGACGTGCTCTAACACACCTTTGGGGTTTAAGTCATAGCCTAGTAATAAATTTATATTTTGTGGTGTCCTGTGACTATTTTTTTTTTTAATAGGAAGACTAAGAATTTTATTCAAATAGAGAAATAGAAAGTTAGAAACTAGTTTCTCAAAAAAACTAGTTTCTAAAAAAAAAAAAAAAAAAAGAAAGTTAGAAACTACATCATGGAGAAAGCTTATTCTAAAGAATAATGACTTTCTTTAATCCAAGTAGAAAACTCAACTCTATGAATACTTAAAACATATTTTGCTAACAAATGGAATAATAAACAATAAAGCACGTTGATAATTACATAATCAACGCTAGAGTTTGATATTGTTTTTAAGCTAAACTCCAGATTTTCAAGAACATAAATGTTTCACAAATCACAATGCAATTTTAAATTATTGCAATTTAGAAACTTTATGAGTCTATATTAATCGAAATAAAATAAATTTTATTTAAGATGTACTTGGTATTATCTAAGTACTAAATAAAAAATTCATCCATGAGTCAAATATTGACTTAAAAAAATTGAAAAATAAATTATTCACGTAAAAAAAATCATAATAGATGAATTGTTAAATACAATAAAATATTCACATGGAGGTATGTACGTAAATGCACGTATCACAGATTCACATATTTGTCCCGCAATCATAGATAATTAAGCCATTTGCATGTGCTCTTGTACATCAACTCCAAGGTAAGCTACTAAGCTTGGTGATAATCAAAGTTTCCAATACTTAATTATTACTTACAACATGTGACAAGTGCTGGGTTTATTCCTTAAAACCTTCGGAAATTAGGTTCAATTTGATGTGTGTAATTAAAATCTTATTTGTCTAATTACAAATTTTAGACCTAAAATATTATTAGCATCCTATACCGTGCTGTATTGTACGCCATCTATATACTACGAGCACGCTCCATTGTGGTCTTGTATATACGTTTCCAAACGACCACAATAATTGTCTTTGACAAAATATAATTTGAAGCCTTTGGTGATACAAAAGGGCCATGTATTTAGGAGGATGTAAATTCTTGTTTGTATCTTAAGTTTTTTTTTTTTTTTTTGGTATCTTAAGTATGATTACACTTTATGTACATCAGAAGAGTACATGAGCTATCCCCATAGTTCTAGGTCAATGAGTTTGAGTTGATTATTAAATAAAAAAGATTGTAAAAACCTTGTATTAATCATCGTTTTTTTGTTTCTTTTGGTTGTCTCTTTGATTAGATCTAGCAGTGTATACTCAAAACCTTTAAATACCTAAAATAATATTTTTCACAATTATAAGTTTTTTTTAAAAGAAATAATAAACATAATCTTTTAAAGGGGCAAGAGAACATGGATTTGTCACATAGCTAATTCCAAAGTCAAATTTCAAAATCTAGGACTCAATGAGAACAAATATGCGAGGAGCCCATTGCTAACCTTTCAAGCAACATTTTGTAGTCAACTCGGGTATTTATAATATTTGTCACAAAACAGAGTCATAGTCTTTAGCATTATTCAAGCAGAAAAATAAAAAGTCTTTAGCATTATAAATTGAGGCCCAATTATCTAAGCTACGGCATTGAGAAAGATATATTATACTAGTTAATCAGCAACCAATCGGTACAATTTGTTTGGTCTATCGATTAACTAATTAAGCACGCTCATTATTCGTGCCATAATTTTCTATCAAGAAGAATTCTTTTCCTAATACATACCAATCTTGTGTGATTAACATGCAGGTGTAGTTTTATTGGAATAGTCACATTTGAATTGCGTGATTGTTAAACATTTGGGTAATAATAAAAATAGTGAATAGTTAATAACTTTTGGGTCAAATGATGTTTCTATATGATATATTAACTTCTCAATTAAAATCCCATTAAAGTATTCTCACCTGTAAATGGTATCACGGCCAATTATTTAAGGGCAAGTATTTGTTAGTGGATTCCATCAATTAGAGAACGAGACACAGCTCAAATTTGCTCATCCAAGGTTGAGTAAATGTTATATTAGGTGTGTATTGGTGACTCTCATAGTTGTGCAAGTCTCATAATTGTGCAAGGAAGACTCTCCTGACCATAACGCTATAAAATGGTTCAAACTAGAATATGTACCGTAGCTGTATATATTTGCTTAACTACTTTCAATTAAAAGGACCTTATATATGCCATGAAATATTGAATTTTTCCATCTGATTCATATAATTTTTGGTGGTTCTTTTTTTATTCCTGCATATATATCAGAACATGCACAACTTGCTGTACAAATCGTATATCTCAAAATCTTGCCACTAGATTGCGAACTCTTAGAGAGTCTCAACAGCAACAATAAATCTCGTGCCCACTTTGCTCATTGCTGGGACTGTGTGGAACCCAATTATACGATATTTTACACAAATGGATATTCTCAAATCTCAATACATATATTATATATTATAAATATATGCATGCGTAGTTTGCAACGGTTAAATAGAAAGCGATATCAGATAAAGAGGGAATAGGATGAGAGGCATGAGAAAAACAGAATTTTCAACGTGTGTATATATATGTATATATATATCGTTGCAATTACGTACACATGCAGTGCAATTTTGCGCAAGTTGTGTTTTGTTGAGTTGCATATATAGTATGCACTATGATTACGAAACTTTGTTTGATTATTTGGATTTGACGAGAGTTGCTATTTTGGAGTTAATGAACTTATTATGCTCCAGTCAAAAAATGAAAAGAACCACTTAGGCTAAGAGCAAGAGTTTAATTAAGAAGAAGCCATACGAGTTAGTTGTATGTTAATTTTATTTGTTCAATGTGATTGATCAGCTAAAGAACGAGAGTTAGTTGTATGTTAATTTTATTTATTCAATGTGATTGATCAGCTAAAGAAGGATGCTCTATCCATTTATCTCTAAAAAACCTCTTGTTATCCTTTTGGTGTGATTCTGATTTGTTTGATGGGATTAACATATAGGTCGATTAATAACATATATCTTGATAAGACTTTTCCATTAATTTATCTCAACATTTTTTTTTTTTTTTGGTTTTTTTGGTGAATAAGGGAATTGAATCCAAGTTTAATCTCGATATAATCTTTTTGATTTTTTTTTTTTTTTTTGTCAACTCTTGAAAACATCCTGTGATGATATGATGATTTGAAAAGGTACGTAAATTGTTCATCAATAAAAAAAGTTTGTTATTTAATTTATATACTTAAAATTTACTTCTTAATGTGTCATTTTTATTATTGTGATGCAAATAATGACTATGAGGTTAACTAATTTTTACATTAATTTTTCAAATCAATTATGAAATCAACCTGCAGGGGGCAACATGTGGAAAGGCATTTCACTATAAATTAACCATATACGATATAAACACTAAGTTCTTTGTTTCTCAATGCAAGTAAAATTTATAATTTGGGTCTTTCAGTACCATTAAGAAAGGAAAATAAATTTCTTTCACACACAAACTCAGTTTTAAACAATAAAAGATTTTTTATTTTATTTTATTTGTTGCAATTATAACATTTCAACTATTAGTGTATTCATCTTCGTTGTCAATTCTTACTACAAAAACCACCGCATACCCTTGGTGTGTTGGTCGTTCCACAAGTATAAGTGCTTGTGGGGTGTAGGAGTAAGGACCGAAGTTCAAGTCTCCAGGAGAGAGTTTTACACACATATACACTTAGATTAGGTTATACTAGAAATTCTATCTTGTATATAAAATAAAAATCTTACCACAAAAGTTTGGCCATATTAGTTATGTGATTATGATAATTGCCTATCACTGAGTGGTTTCTAATTTTTTTTAATAAGTAAAATGTTATTAAGCTAAGAATCTTGTAATTTAATTGAATTTTAAATGGATACATTCAAAACCTAAATCCCTTGGTCCCAAACAATTAAAACCCCATTAAAACATGAGTAACAAAAATTAAATGCCATTAAAGATGGCCTCCACTACCCTACTAGCTAGGAAAGAAGGATGACCAAATAGCTTAACATAGGCATTTATATGAGCAAAATGAAAAGCACAACCAGCTAACAAGTGAACCCATCCATTCCTCTATCTATTAATACAACAGACATCTGTCAGGATAAGCTATGGAATATGATAGTTGCATACTTAATTGTGTACAGAATACAAATCTTTGATTTTTCACAAAAGGGTTCGGTTGGTTTAAAAGATTTGTTCAACAATAATTACCTTTTAATTTCTTCCATGCCAGGGTTGTATTGTATATTTAATCACCTTGTTTTCATAAAAAGTGTTAAGTCCATAATTTTTTTATAATATTTTTATAACAAATCATAGGTAGTAAGTTCTTATTAGTTCTAATTTCAACTTGTAATTGAAATTATGTTTTTTGCCCTCCAATAAATACCTATAACAACCTGTCATTGAAAGTTTATTGTGAAAATGTCAGGTACATAACATTTCTCTATTTATATAAGTTGTCAAATGGGACAAAGTCCGGTTTCCTTGTGCCCTTCTTTCTGGCCTGTGGTCTATGCACCATAGCTACTAATTTAACGCATGGAATATACTCTGATAAGTACGTGCTTTAGTATATAGTTTTCCCTTTTTCTTTTCTTTAAATTTTTGGATGTATTTTCAAGAAAATTGTTATAATTTTTAAATATATATGTAATATATATGACAAAAAACATATAATATTTTTTGTGTTAGAACCCCTTTTCCCTCTCCCTTATGTGTGTGTTTGTTTCTAAAAAAAAAAAAGAGTAATTGTCTCACATTGCTTAAGAGAGTGTGTTGTGTGTAGTATAACTTGTCTCACCCTTCTTTAAAAGTTATCATGGCTTTTGAGTGGAGTTGTGGTGTGCCTTTATGTTAGAACCCCTTTCCCTTTCCCTCTCCCTTGTGTGTGTGTGTGTGTGTGTGTTTGTTTCTAAAAAAAAAAAAGGGTAATTGTCCCACATTACTTAAGAGAGTGTATTGTGTGTAGTATAACTTGCTCCACCCTTCCTTAAAAGTTACAATGGCTTTTGAGTGGAGTTGTGGTGTGCCTTGGTGTTAGAACTCATTTCCCTCTCCCTTGTGTATGTGTGTGTTTATTTCTAAAAAAAAAAAAAAGGGTAATTGTCCTTGTAAGGGCACGGTTTACAGCCTAAGCCCAAAATGCATGGGGTTGTGAGTTAGTGAGCCCGATACAATGAATTTATAAAGAGTGGGTCGAAGGATTAAGCTCTAATGAACCTAACAACGGCTAGAATGGGTTTGAAAAACTATCATGCAAGAGTAAAACTCATAAGGTGAGGTAGAGGTCTCGTCCGAGGAGGCAAATATTCTTGCAGACCAATGAAATTAATTGCAAGTGCAACTATGGTTGCTACAGTATTCTTCCTCCCTTTTTCGATCCTTCACTCATGGAGAGTCTCTCTCGTTATATAGATCCCTCATGGTGATCTTGTCCCTCCACTTGTTGATCATCTATGCCACCACTTGAGTGCCCGTCCCATCAGACACCCCTTCTGGCTTTCTGTGAGTCGCGGTGGCCAAGAAAACACTGTTCAAAGGTCTTCTCCACATAAATGCGGCCAGAAAAGTTGCTGCAGTGCATTTAATGTAGGGGCATCAGCCTTTCCCTATATATTTTCAAGTTCCTTTCCTTTTCATGTGTTTTAAGGCACGCTTCTGACACTGGAGCTTCTGTGGAAGTCATTCTTGTAGATGGAATACATATCTGAGCTGTATTTGCTACGACTGAGGAGTAATTTCTCCTTGGACTACCATTCACTCCCTTACTCGTAGGGCCCATGAACTGGAAGCCATCAAAAGCTATTCGTCCCTCCTCGGACATACCGAAGCCCTCAGCTAAGGCCCAAGGCCCAATATATGATTTTTGGGCCCTTATCCCTACAATCTCACATTGCTTAGGAGAGTGTGTTGTGTGTAGTATAACTTGCTCCACCCTCCCTTAAAAGTGGAGTTGTGGTGTGCCTTTATGTTAGAACCCCCTTCCCTTTCCCTTGTGTGTGTGTGTGTGTGTTTGTTTCTCAAAAAAAGAAAAAAAAAATGGGTAATTGTCCCATATTGCTTAAGAGAGTATGTTGTGTGTAGTATAACTTGCCTCACCCTCCCTTAAAAGTTATCATGGCTTTTGAGTGGAGTTGCGGTGTGCCTTTGTGTTAGAACCCCTTTCCCTCTCCCTTGTGTGTGTGTGTGCGTGTGTTTGTTTCTAAAAAAAAAAAGAATGGGTAATTGTCCCACATTGCTTAAGAGAGTGTGTTGTGTGTAGTATAACTTGCCCCACCATCTCTTAAAAGTTACCATGACTTTTGAGTGGAATTGTGGTGTGTCTTTGTATTAGAATCCATTTCCCTCTCCCTTGTGTGTGTGTGTGTGTTTGTTTCTCAAATATATATATATATATATATATATATATATATATATATATATATATACTATATAATTGTTTGTATGACATTAAAATCTAATTATCCAAATTATATTAAAAGCTTACAATCGAATAAAAATATGAAAATGTTAATTTTCAATATAAATTATAAATGATAAAATATGAAATTAAGAAATATTGATTTTGATAATTGTATTGTCATATTTAGGGTATGTTTAGGATTCGCTTATTTTGCTGAAATTGAAATTTTTTTGCTGAAAGTACTGTAGATAAATGTAAAAGTTAGATGAAATAGTACAATAGGACCTATGAATAGTACCAAAAAGTGCAATAGGGCCCATGAATAGTAGTAAAAATAAGCTGAATAGTAAAATAAGCTGACAAAAAATAAGCTATCCAAACGGACACTTAGATATTGTTTCAGTTGAATTTGATGTAATTTTGATATTGTTCCCCTATATTTAAAATTTTATATTTAGATCCTTACATTTGAGGCCAATTGCAATTTTTCCCTTTTATCCATTTTCATTGAGAGTTGAGACGTTGACGATCAAATTCCACATAAGCTCAAAGGTCAAAACAATATAATTTTAGTTAGGATAAAGTTTCTATACAAACTGGTTTGGAGAAAGTTCCTCCAAACAACTAGGTGGCAATCTTAAACAATGACAAGTGTTCTAGTCATGTGCATTGCACATGACCAATTTTAGCTTAAAGTTCAAAAGTAACGCTGTTAAGTAACGTTACTGACTTCTCTCTCAAACTTTTCTCTCACTTAAAACACTTTCTCTCTTCTTCGTTCCAAACTGAAATCAGACTTCAAACCCCTTTTTTCCTCTCTCTCACTCACCCGTCCTCCTCCTCGGTTCCCAGCCACATGCTCTCTCTGCTAGTTCGCCCCATCCCTACTAAATCCAAACCAAAAATAACCTCCATTGCTCTCAAATTTTAGCCTAACACCAAAAAAAATTTATATTAACGAGAAAATACCCAAAATCCTTGTTGTGAACAACACCAGCAAGGATTCTGTTGTTCACAACAACATAATTTTTGTCTTGTTTGTAGTTTCTATTCCTTTGTTAATAAAATTTGTTGATTATCAAAAGAATCCTTGTTGTGAAAAATAGGCTGGGGTTAATTTGCTTGTCTTATATTTCATAATCTCTTTGATGTGGGTATGTTTAGGGTCTTTGACTAAGATCTCTGTGTGCAAGATTTTGGGTTTGGGCCATGAACCTAGTGGTGAGTTATTATCAAGTGCCAACTGTTGTGCAAGATCATTGGAGAAATAAAATTTATGATTTGTCAAAGAAAGAAAAGAAGAAGGTTGGCTGGTGCCATTACTAGTTATTTCTGTCATTTAATGTTGTTGGTATTAATTTGGATTTGGATCTGGAACGAAGGAGAGAGAGAAAGAGTGATTTAGGTGAGAGAAACAACTGACTGACAGACAAGGTAGTAATGTTACTTTTCTAAGATTGGTCATGTGCGGCACCTGTCATTGTTTAAGATTGCCACCTAGCTGTTTGGAGGAACTTCCTCCAAGCCAGTTTGTATAGAAACTTTATCCATTTAGTTACTAAAATTAGGCTAAAGTCCAAAACACACCGCTAAAAATTGAAGAGTTTTTGAATTTTACACTATAGAGTTCATAATTTGAATTTCCTTCCTAATATTATATGTCGTTTTGACTATTTTACTCCCTAACGTTATATGTCATTTTGATTAACAACTTCTCGTTTAAATTTTTTGCTGATGTGTGATGTGTCCATTGAGTGACACGTAAACTTATGACATGTACAGTTTGATTTAATCAAATTGTGACACGTGGATTTAACTATTCCACATCATATAAATGACTTAAAAAAACTTTAAATAATCAAAATAAAAATTCTTTATTTTAATTAAATAAAAAATAAAAAACAAAAAAAAATGCAATTTTTTGGATAAGCAAGCAAAATTTAAAAGAAAAAAAAAATCGCAACAATCAACCCCTCAAACAGTCAAACTTCACTTCAATTACAAATCGTGAGATTTTAAATACCCTCTCAGTTGTCTCAGCAATCACAAGAATCCTTACTTTGCTGGTTTTTGATATGAAAAAAGAAAAGGTAATTTTGCTTTGCCTTCTTAAGTCACGTAATAGCTTTAAAAAGTAAAAAATTCGCAAAGATCATTGTTTGTTTAATAGTGTAAGGTTAATCTTTTCAGTAAAAGTAACATTTTTTTTTATAAGATAATAAAAGTAACATTTATAATTATTGATTATAATATTTTAATTTAAAACTTTAACAAGTATAGGTTTAACTTCATAAAAAAAAAGTATAGGTTTAACCAATATATATATAGGTTTAACCAATTTACATAAAGGCACAAAAAAGTAAGGTTAATCTTTTCAATAAAAGTAACATTTTTTTTTTATAAGATAATAAAAGTAACATTTATAATTATTGATTATAATATTTTAATTTAAAACTTTAACAAGTATAGGCTTAACTTCAGGAAAAAAAAAAAAAAAAAGTATAGGTTTAACAAAAAAAAAAAGAGTATAGGTTTAGCCACTTTACATCAAGGCACAGAATTTAGTTTAAAAAATTACAAACTCAATTTTTTTCTGATATATTAATTTAATTTTTTATATATGTATCAACTTTTTTTTTTAATGAAATGCTTTTTTTTTTCTTTTTTAGAAATGCTTGTGATACAGACAATCCAATCTGTATCAGAGGTTCAATCCAATCTGATACAGACAATCCCATTTGAGTAACAAAAAATTGGAAAAACTCCACTGCATCAAATTGGTCTCCCCAGGAATACGTGCTAACAAAAGCTGCAAAAGATTGGAAACAACCAAGTAACCTAATTAGAATTTATTTATAAAAAAGTTAAAGAGATTAGAAACAACCAGGTAAAAATTTATAAAGGTCGACTGGTGAAAATACATCAACTTGCCCATCTTGGATTGCATGGTCGAAGCAGACAAGGCAAACAAAATCCCCTAGACCGACACCTATTCCGTGCTACTATCTCTCTAATTTCTTGTGTGTGAGCAACCATTTGCAATGTTGCCCCCATAAAGCAAGAATTTCCCATGTTTTGAATGCCTACAACCTAAAAAGTCTACACACTGTTAAAAACAGAGCCAACTCCTCTGCCAAAAACAACAAAGAACTATACTAAGAACAATCTTCGTAAAGGAGATGGATGGTGTGGAACGACTAAACTTACATTGGGTATCGCCATCTTAGTTTGAGCGGAGGAGCTTTCCACGTTCAGGTAGAGGAGGAGTTGGAAATTCCTTTTTTTGGATGTTCGGGAGTGAGCTTACAAGAGAGAAAGGGGAAAGTAGTTATAGGTGAATTGTGTTCTTTAGGGTTTTTGGTCCCATTCGGTCCATTTTGGACCAATTGGGACTTAAATTGAATTATACATACTTAATACTTTTGATGTTCCTTATTTGGGATGAAAACTTATGTATAATTTGAATTATAAGTTTTTTATAACAAAAAAACTTATACTGAATATGTATTGGTCTATTATGATAATAAAAACTTATAACAAACTTATACTGAATATGTATAATTTAATAAATTGCAGAAATAAAAACTATTATAATTTGTGTATTTGTGCCATTTGGTTTCAACAAATTGCAGAGATTTTAATAAATTTTTAGATTTTAAGAATAGATATATAAATATTTCTTGGATAAATATAACAAATCAAGTAATGAAAAGAAAGTAGTATTTGATTTACAACTATAACAGTTATGTCTATCTAAAATGTTATCAACAAAGCCTAAAATCAATAGAATAGAATTACCTAAGGATAGAATTTAAATAAAAAAGAGAGATAAAAAAAGGTAAAAGAAAAAAAAGGTCTTTTGCCGACTTAAGCAATCCATGTCTTACTTGGATGCTTATCAAAAGAGTCCTACTTAGATTCAGTAATTATGCTCCACGGCACAAACTAGCCTTTGCTATATATATATATATACATACATACATGTTTTGTGCCTCAACATTGGTTTTGTAATAGAGTTCAAGCTGAGGCAACTTACTTCGGGAAAATTAAGGTTTCTCCTTGTGGTGAGAGAGCTCTTTTGGGTGTGTATTTGGAGTTTGGGTTCTGTGAGAATATATGATTTTTTTTCATCGTTTAAAGTTTAGACCTATTAAAATTTAAAACTTATTACTTTATGGGTTTGTGTACTTTTTTATTTTTCTTATATTTCTCTTTTGAATAGCCATATATTTTTTTAATTGTTTCAATAACTTATTCTTTAATTATATATCTTTTTTGGCATTTTGAAAGTTTTAACATCTGAATTTGCGTTAGTTCTTGCAATATTTGAACATGTTTTGCAAATTTCAATGACTATACGTTTGAAGGTAATCAATTTTTCTTTTATATTTCTTTATTGTGTAATCATATACATTTAGTTTTGTTTCAAAAATTTATAGGAAGTAAATATTATGATTCTTTAATATTTTTTGGTCTTTCAAAAGTTTTAACATCTGAATTATTCTTTTGATAGTAATACATCTTTCTCTTATATTTCTTTGTTATGTAGTCACACACACATATAATTTGTAGGCTTTAAATCTTTTGATTCCTTTCAATAGCTATAGTCATGGATTATTCTTTTGAATGTAACTCATTTTTCTCTTATATTTATTTATTGTTTAGTCATATATATATATATATATATATATATATATATATTTTTAGGGTCATATATATTTTGTTTTGTTTCAATAATTTATAAGCCGTGAATCATTTGATTCTTTAATATTTTTTGGTCTTTTAGAAGTTTTATTATTTGAATTTTTGAGTTATTTTTTTGCAGTTTCATCTGATTCTTTAATATTTTTTGGTCTTTCAGAAGTTTTATTATTTGAATTTTTGAGTTATTTTTTTGCACTATCTGAAACTGTCTGACAAATTTTTTGTAAGCCAATTGTAATACAAATTGAAGTCATACAAGAGCAAATCATGCAATGGTGTAGTTTCTTAATTAATTTAAGATTTTATAAAATTATTTTAATCTACCTCACAAATAGAACTTGCATTTTTTTTTCTACATTTTTTTTTTTTTTGTATGGATAAATTTGCATCTTATGTCATCTTTTTCCTAATAATAAAGTAAAATTTTACCTAAACTACTTCTTTTTGTTCATATCATCTTCTTTACAACCTAAAATTCTCACTATATATACACAAAGTTTTTTGGTGTTTCATTATTTCTACTACGTATATTTGCTATATTCTTCCTTTCTCCTCTTTGCCCTACCTACAACCTTGTAGGTAATTTTTTTTTCTTTCATCAAATTGAATAAATTTTGTGTATTTGTTGCCTTTTTATTATATATAATATGATTTTTATCAACAAGTTTTATAGATAGGCTGAAATTCTATGTTTGATCATATCTTTTAGTGTTTTTTTTAGAAGTCAATATAGCAAGCAATATATATGCATTTTTTAATTTCTTATTACATGATTATTTGTTGTTGACATCAATATTTTATAATGGATTTAATTTGTTATGGCTTTTGTTTGGTGCTTTATTCCATGTAATCTATATTCTTTAATTAAAAGCAAAATTTGTTGTTAAACATGAAATTGGATATGAGAGAATCCATTTGTCCAAATTTCTATGTAAGTCTATCTGTACTTAACTCTTTTTTTTTCTTTTTCTTTTTTCTTTTAAGTTCAAAATTTTGAATATTTTTTCATTAATGAATTGAGGTTTTGGCTTAATTTTGTTTTCAACAATTTCAATTATTGAATTCGTTATTTTATCATGTGTAATATTAATATCTGTGTTTTTTTTTTTACTATAAAAAAATATATATATATGTGTTCTTAAAGGCTAAAACACAATACAATTACAAACATTACTTTAAGTTACGGTGTTATATTTATTTATTAGTAAGTTAGAATGTTACATTAAGTTAGAGTATTATATTTTTATTTATTATTAATTTAGAATGTTACATATGGATACATATGTTGGTTTAGGGTTGATATAACTTATAACCATTTGAATGAAATCAACACTAAAACAAATTATTTAAATATCAAAATAAGAAATAAAAATTAAATTTCTTAAGTGTACAAGTAGAGTTTATTTTTTAATCTTAACTTTTGAATTAATTCTTTTTTCATTTGATTTGTTATTAAATTTAATTATATTATCAAAATATTTTTTATTAAGCCGTGCATCGCACGTATCATATCATATTATATTATCTATATATATATATATATATATAACCGAAACTTTTGAAGCTCCCACAATTTTCCACATCATCATTATTTTTAAAACATCAGCATTATAAAACAAA
Organism: Quercus aquifolioides; assembly: GCA_019022515.1. Taxonomy (NCBI): domain Eukaryota; kingdom Viridiplantae; phylum Streptophyta; class Magnoliopsida; order Fagales; family Fagaceae; genus Quercus; species Quercus aquifolioides. The sequence continues at coordinate 16,848,147 of CM032329.1, read as the reverse complement.
AATTCTGATTTTAATGACTATTTCTCATTATTTCTCCCCAATACTCCTTCTCCTTCCTTATAAAAACCCGATCAACTCTTTCTCCTCCCATCTTCCTCTGTATCAAAAGCGCAGCACAATCCAAAACCAAACCAAAACAGTAAACATGAGCACAAACCCAAACCAAAAATTTCTCCAAAAAAAAAAAAAAAAAAAAAACCAAAATAATCTCATCTCCCTCTTCGTCATCTTCCTCCTTATTCCATAAATTTCTTCAAACACAGTACAGGGTCAATGTTTTAAATACCGTTCTGTTCCAATCAGAATTTTTTGTTCTGGTATAGGTAACCCCACTATTTTATTCCGTTCCAAAATTCGGCCTGTACCGGCGTTCCGGCCAAGGAAGTCAATACCGTTTCGTATTGGCCGGTATAGCAATAATTTTTTGTACCGGTGAACAATCTGGTACTGGTAGACCCTTATTTTGTTTCGTTTTAAATACAGAACTATTCCTGTTTGTACCGGCCTTTCTGGCAAATTTCAGTCATTCTGGCCGAAAAATGCGTTTCGGCCTGGAATGTAATTCCTCTGCAACTTGAAAAAAAAAAAAGAAAAAAAAAAAGAAAGAAAGAAAGATAGAAGGAGGCATGGTAGTGGTAGTGTAGCTTAAGTACAGGGTGGCTGGAGTAGTCGGTGCAACGTTTGAGTGAGGAGAAGCAACTTGCGAGAGAGAAACTGATCTGTGAGGGAAAGAGAGAAATAGATCTAAGTGTGATTATGGGTTAGTTTTAAATCTTTTGATGAGAAAAGTATGCGTGAGAGACTAGAGAGAGAATGAGAGAAACAGATTTGTGAGGGACAAGTACTGAAGGACAACGTTGGCTACTATGTAGTGGATCTTAAGATAAGATTCAATTTGAAAATGTGTGGATGGGAATTAAAGAGAAATGAGATAGTAATAAAAAGTAAGTAAATAAACAAAAAAATAAAGTTGACTAGACAAGACTATGGAGGGAAAAAAAAAATGAATTGGAAAAAAGGATTGGGCTTTTATTTTTTGAACACAAAGGGATTGGGCTTTTATTTTTTTATAATAAAAAGGGATTGAGATTGAGTTAACGAAGATGTTTATGGTATTGACCAATACTACAACATAATTGTACAGATTGACCCAATAATTATTTAAAGACTATTAAATTTATTTGTTTTAAACGTTAATAAAAATTATTATTATTATTGTTATTATTATTATTATTATTATTATATTAGTGGTAATCTCAAAACGGTAAATCGGTATTGTAGGGTCAATTTTTACAGCCCAAGCCCAAGGTATGGATTTTGGGCCCACTGAACCCAAGATAATAAATTTGTAGAGAGTGGGTGAAAGAGCTAGGCTAACAATGAAATAACAGTATTCAACAGCAATGTTTGTGGATGAATTTGAATTAGTATGTGTTCGGACTAATGTAAATGCAACGTCCGAAGAGGTGTTTTTCATTCATAAACTTGGGTTACAATTCTTGGAGCTACAGTAATGGAGTACCCCCTTTTCTCCTTCTGATTTTCGATCCCCTTTTATCAGAGGCACCCTTCTCTTATATAGTACTTCCTTCCTGCATCTTCACCGTCCACTTGTTCATCATCTAGACGCCCACTTGAGTGCATGTCTCATCATACTCCCCCTTTAGCCTTATGTGAGTGGCGGTAGCTGAGAATGCACTGTTCATGAGTCTTCTTCACATAAATGCGGCCAGGAATGTAGGTGTAGGGCATTTAATGCGGTGGTTGAAGTCTGTCTCCAAGATATTTCTTTGATCTTGTTACTCTCATGCGTGTCTGAGGTTCATCCCCGTAGTCACATTTGTCAAGGCGATTACCTGAGCATCCCAGACACCTGTTGGGCCCAGCTTCTTTGGATCCGAGGATATTAGACTCCTCGGACAGTTGAACATCTCCTCGGATCACGCCCGTCCTCCTCTCCAGACATACTCCTTTCACGTGGGCTTCCAACTGAGTTTTTTCACCTCTTCGGATATACAGTGATCCTCAAATTGGGCCTTGGGCCCAATACGTTAAGTTGGGCATTTCACCCCCCACAAGTATTAATTGGTATTGAAATATATCATTTTCATAGTTAAATCGAAATGGTCTCCGATACGGTATTGACTCCATTGGTTCCGGCTGAAATTTCATCATTCCGAACAGAATATGAATTTTTGAGCTAAATGAAAAATGTGTTTTCACTGAGTAGCCTCTTTTGGATTTGATGGTGTGGACGTTAGAAAAGAAAACCGATTTTAAAAAAAAAAAAAAAAAAAAATTTGAGTGCAGAAGATGACACGAAGGGACGCTTGAGTAGTCTTAGAAGAGGAATGAAAAGAGTTAAAAAAAAAAAATGAGATGACATTTATGACACTTGGGAGAGGTAGAAAGGAAATTTCTAGGAAGGTGCTTCCTTTACAATGCCATCACATGCCTTTTTATTCACAAAACTGTCATTACATCATTCTATAAAAATATTTCTTTTAAATAAATAATCAGATAATCATTTTTAAATATTTCAACTTAACAAATAACTTTTTTTCAATTTTGGGAAAAAAAAAAAAACTTATTTTAGCCCAAAAATAGTCGAAGTAAAAACCATATTATTATTGTCTAAAGTCTAACTGAAATGCACAAAAAAAATTGCATAGGTGATAGCTTAAATTCTTCATTCTTTTTTTTATATTATTTTTTTATTTTTATTTTTTAAGTAATAGCTTAAATTCTTCATTCATTATTGGATTTTTTTCATAATCAATAGTTTTCCCGTGCACACGCCGTAACGTGGTTACGCCACATGGCTTCACCAAATTGCAGAAATTTTATTAAATTTTTAGATTTTTAAAGAATTAAAAAGGAATATTATACTACCAGGACTCTAATTTATTTTTATTATTAAGTAGTTTATCTCTTTAAAAAAATAAAGAACTAAAAAACTACTTCTCGTCTGCTTCATGTAAGATTGTAGGTATAGATTAATATTAGATTAATCAAAAAATATTATATAGTAAGAGTAAAATAAAAACTGCTTCATGTAAGATTGTAGGTAAATTAATATTAGATTAATCAAGACTCTAATTCATTCTTACCTCTAATTCGTTGTTATCATAAAGTAAGTGTATCTCTAAAAAAAAAAACATATTGCTTCCTGTCCGTTTTTTTTTTTTTTGGGTATTAACTTTAACGTAAACAAAAAATTAAAATTAAAAAAATCTAATAACAATCTAGCTAATAATGTTAACTATTTTTTTGGGATAAAGTATTTAAAAAAAAAAAAAACTAATATGTAACTTCTTGATTAGGTAACTTCAAGGAGTTTATAGTATTTGATTTTTACTTGGACTCCTTTTCTAGGTGGAGTATGTATGTATATATACACCGTTAGTTGGTGTAGTCTTTCATTCTCCAACTTGTTGTACAGTTTTTTTTTTATTTAGGCTTCCATTTTTCTACCTACAATCATGTAGTTATGTATTTTTTACTCTAATTTTTTATTATAATCAATTAAATATGTTTTATGTATTTGTTGCCTTTTGTTTAAGCTAATTTCCTTACGTTTTTCTTTTTTTGAGGGGGTAATTTCTTTATGTTTGATCTAATTTATATGTTAATGGTTTGATCCAATTTAATTATTTTGTTGTCCAATATATATGTCAGTTGTCGTAGTAAATTCCAATCATAGACTATTAAATTTACATACAATTTTTCAATCCATATGGTACTTTGTTTTTTTTAACTCTATTTAATTTTCTTCTTGATTTTTTTTTCCAGGTTTGTCAAAAAAGATTTCAAGCATCCTAAGAAAGGTTTGTAATCTATATGTAGAACTTTGCAATTTTTTTTAATTGGAACAAATGTTTTATTCCTCGAATAGCTCTATCTTTAAAAAGTGGCCAACTTTATGTTAATTTGTCTAAAGATTTTAATCATTAATATTATTGTTAACAATACTGCAAATCACTTATATTGTAAATTCATTAGATATAAAATTCATATGTGAATAGTTTGATACATGTAACTACAAATGATATTATAGCACAATTGGTATGTTAGACGATAATTTTATATTAAGGTGCTATCATTTTATATTTGATGGTTGCCATACCAATGCAATTTATTCCTTTCGTTATAATAACTAGCTTGTAACTCCATGCATATGCATGGATACACTTAAAGATATACAATAAAATGTATAATATAATTTCTATATATATAATTGAAATACTATTGATAGTCATTTTTATATTTTGTTAACTATTTAAAAAATTTTGTAAAGATATTATTAGGTATAAAATGTAAATTGTCCATATTTTTTATTATTATTGTGAAACACTTTTTTTATGATTCATTTATTCTAAATTCCTTGATTTTTGTACTTAATAACTCACTTGGACAAATATTTATGATGTGGTCCCACATTTGGTTCTAAAATTAAGAAATAAACTCTTTGAGAATAAATAATTTAGGACACATGATGCAAAATTGGAACTCTAATTTGGAATTCTAATTTGAGTTTCTCTTAGCTTCACCAATTATTATTATATATATATATATAGATTACTTATTTGGTTATAATAATTATATATATTCAACAAGTTTTAACATAAAATTGTGCAATGCACGGGTATATATATATATATATTAGCTGCTTCGAAGCTCTTTTATTGTTATAAAGTTAAACTTTTAACTAAAATTTTAGGGGAGTAATGAATGTTTAAAAATTAAATAGAAAAATACACTTTTCAAAGAGGAGATAATGTATAGTAAGATAAAATTATAGGAAATCAATGGAATTGTGAGAAGAACTTGAAAATGAGACATTAAAGTTATAATAAATAAATAAATAATAGGAGATTAAATCAAACATGAGACTAGTGTGTGTGTATATATTTGGAACAAAAATCCAATATAAGGAATATAAATTTTTTTGAAGCCATATAAAAATTAAACAATTCAAGCTTGAGTTTTTTTTTTTTTAAGTAAGGAGTAATTGTCATACAACAAGCTATGCTCTATTACACCAAATGTTGGGCTGTTAAGAAATAACATATTCATAATCTGAGTATAGTTTAATGAGAATGTTAAAATGAATAAGTAGATATATACAAAAAGATAGGATTAGAAATGATGAAATTAACTTAAAGATAAGGGTGACCCCTTATTGACGGAAAAAAAAGGAGAAAGAAGAGTACTAAAGATAGTTTGATCATATTTATAGTAGAGAGATTAAGGTATCGATAAGAAAGAGTAAATTGATTCAAGTTATTATTTTAAGAAACAAAAAAGGTATAGAAAAACAAAAAACAACATTAGTAGAAATAATTAAAAAAAAAAACATGTTAATTAAGAAAGTAACAAATAATATGATTTCAAATATCATAAAATGAAAGGGAAAAAAAAAAACATGTAACCGATTTTGACTAATTTAAGAATCCATAATCAAACTCAATAAAAAAAAGGTGAAAAGCACTTTTTAGTCCCTACATTTTCAGGCGATTCCCATTTTAGTCCCTACATTTTATTTTTACCGCTTTTAGTCCCTATCCTTAAAAACGTTTCTCGTTTTGGTCCCTGCCGTTACATCAGAAACGGAAATTGCATAGCTGGCAAACGGCATGCACTGTTGACCTGACGTGGCCATTAAAATAATAATAAAAAATGCCACGTCAGTATTTAAATTAAAAAAAAAAATTTATTAATTTTAACTAAATAAAAAAAATTAAAAACAGAATTAAAAACTAAAAATTACATAAATTGTAATCTAAGTGGATCTTAAACAAGAACATAAACTCAAATCTAAGAACACAAACCCAGAAAAAATCACAGTGACCAAACCCACCAATAAATCACAAATCGATAATGAAATTAAAAAAAAAAAAACCAAAAGGTGTTCCACTTCGAGCCTCTCTCACCCATTAATTAAACTCTTTACTTATCAAAAAAAAAAAAAAAAATCACAAACCCAGATCTATTTTTAGTTTTTTAGCAAAAGGTGTTCGACTTCTCGGGTGTTCCACGTAAATCACAACACCCAGATCTAAAGTAGTGTCGATCTCGGTCCAATTCGTCAGGTCGGGGCGGGGCGTAGTCCGACTCGTCGGCGTTGAAGATCCAGAAGGTGTTCCGAGGGTTTCTGGTGAGGAAGAGCGTGAAGAAGATCGCGACGATCAGGAGAGAAGTCGATGAGGTGGAGAGGCGGATCTCGAGGGAGGAGGCACTGGAATCGATGAAGAAGGACCCGAAGGAGAGGCTGAGGGTGAACGAGACGCTGATGAGCTTGCTCTTCAGGTTGGATTCGGTGAGAGGCGTCGATTCGGGGTTAGGGATTGCGAGTGTGATCAAGAGGGCGATCGCGTTGCAGGAGTTTTTGGACTCCATTGTTGCTGATGGACAAACCTTAACCCTAGGAGGTGAGGTTGATGAAGCTTCTGATTCCTCTGAAATCGGGGAAAAGGAAGGTAAAGTCTCTGAGTCTAAGGTTGAAATTTCTGGTGCTAATTGAGCTAAATTTGTATTTGAGCTAAATTTTTTGGGTTTATTTTGTGTTTGTTTCCTAAGAAAATATAGGTTTATGGGTTTGTTGGAGATTGGATTGTTTACTGGGTTTATGGGTTTGATTTGCTAGAGAATTCAGTGTTGTATGGTTGATTAGTTATTCAATTATGGATTTTGTGAAAATCATGTGGATTAGTGATTTGCTGGAGAATTCGGTGTTGAATGGTTGTTGTTGTTGTTGTTGTTGTTTTTTTTTTTTTTTTTTTTTTTTAATTTCTGGGTTTGTGTTCTTGGATATGGGTTTGTGTTCTTGTAATTATTGTTCAAGACACACACTTAGATTTCAATTTATGTAATTTTTAGTTTTTAATTCTGTTTTTAATTTTTTTTATTTAGTTAAAATTAATAAATTAATTTTTTTAATTTAAATACTGACGTGACATTTTTTATTATTATTTTAATGGCCACATCAGGTCAACAGTGCATGCCGTTTGCCAGCTGTGCAATTTCCGTTTCTGATGTAACGGCAGGGACCAAAACGAGAAACGTTTTTAAGGATAGGGACTAAAAGCGGTAAAAATAAAATGTAGGGACTAAAATGTGAATCGCCTAAAAATGTAAGGACTAAAAAGTGCTTTTCGACTAAAAAAAAATTTGGGATTAAGGTTCTAAAGAAGATTTTTTCCATAGCCCATAACTTTAACAAACATGATGACTTAAAAAAAAAAAAAAAAATTACTTTTAAGAGGTTTCTACTAACCAAAATGGGTTGAGTTACATATCCCACTCCTATTGGATTTACCTTTTAATTTTTGAGGATCTTATACTAACTCCGTCCCACTTTATTTGTTCTCTATTCTATTTTGGGATGTCCCAAAATATTGTCCTGCTTCTAAAAATAAAAGTCATTAATTTACTAATGTTCCTATTATACCTCTATTTTATGTCATTAATAACTTTTTTTTTTTTTAAAAGCTGATAAATTTATTTAAAGGTAATTTTGTAAGGTTATACATTTTTATAAGGTAGATAAGACAATAAATGACATTACTTTAAAAAGTTTGATTTTTTTAACAGAAAAACAAAGTGAGACAGGCGAGTACGATTTATCTTTAAGATTACCATACATGACAATCTCAAGAGCCCCAATCGGGTGTGTCAATCTCCATATGACCAATAACTCCACATCATCATGTCAACGTAATCATGACCATTTACAAAAGTCATCATGTATGAGGTAAACTCCAAATCACAGGTTGAAATCAAGAGATGGTGACTTTTGTGTGGACCCCACTTCCATATCAAATGGGCCACAGTCATCTGATCCAAAGAGCAACATAAAAGAGCCAAATGTACGACACACATTCAAAAAATATCCTTCCATAGTTCCAAAGTCCAAACCATAAATTTTCCATAGGAAACGTACATTGAAAAAGGATTTCCTCATTTAAGTTTAACTCTCTCTCTCTCTACAGCCGAAGCTAGAGCCTAGAGCAGAGCAGAGAATGTGACTCTTCCTCTTATTTTTTTTCCCTCTAAAAAAGAAATATTTTTTCTCACAAAATCTTCTATATTACTCATGCTTTATACATGGTTAGTCTAATCAAACAGATATAATTTTTCTATTTGAACCGTTTCTCTCTTTTTCTGTCTCTGTCTCTGAGAGTCACAGCTAACAAGCAAATGCCACCATAAACGAAGTTGGTATATTAACACTCTTAGAACAAACTTTGCTATCAATTCTTTCATTGATTTTACAACTTTGAGAGATACCCAAAAGCCAATAGGAGGGAAAGTACGTCTGTGGAGTGTGTGATTGTTTGAAAAAGAAAGGGAAAAAAAGCAATGAAGAACGAGGAACAAGAACGGTCTTTGTTTGGGATTTCGCTCTCAACCAGACCCAAATGGCAACAGTTCCTCATTTGCTCATCTGGGTTCTTCTTTGGCTATCTTGTCAATGGTATCTGCGAGGTATTCACTCCCTCTGGTATTTGGAGCTATCTTTGATTTCTCTGAGAAAAAAAAAATAAAGAATGGTTTTTGAACTTTTGGTGAATGAGAAAAAGGAAAAGGGTGGGAAAAAAAGAATGAAGTTTTTACATTTCTCAGTTTTCTTGCAAAATTGTGCAGGTTTTTTTTTTTTTTTTTTTTTTTTTGGGATTGAATTTGATTGGTTTTCTCCTGTTTGGTTGCTGAGAAAATGAGAATGGAACTTGGAAAGAAAGTGAAGTCTTGTTGATTCTTTCTACTTCTTCTTGTTGATATTATTCTATTATTATTACTCTCTTAATTTGTGCTCTGTTTCTCTGAGAGCAAAATGGATAGTTTTTGAGAAACTCTTTTCTTTAATGGTGAAATAATTACGTTTTTACTATTCTGGTGACCTTGTTTGGTTCCGGAGGAAAAGAAAATTTGACCCTTTCGTTGATTATGGGCTAAATTACCCATTTATAATTCAATCCTAGAATTTTTGGAATTTGTACAACTAATTGTAATTTCTGGAATGAATTAATGGTGTATAGAATTTCAAGAGCTTATAATGGAAAGATTTTTCTCAATGAAATTTCTAAATGGCCCTTGATTATTGCCTAATTTTCAGGAGTATGTGTACAATCGGCTCAAATTCAGGTAAGTTTACTAATTTGGTACTGTCTTATTTGGTATATGTGATATTATAGGATTTGTTTTTATAAATTTTTTTTATAGGACCAATATAGGAATAATAGGATGTGTTTGTTCATGATAGATTTTGGTTAATCATTTATTTATTTGTTTTTGTTTTTTGTTTTCAGCTATGGTTGGTATTTTACGTTTGTTCAAGGATTTGTCTATTTGTTTCTGCTTTATATCCAAGGCTTCACCCCAATGCAAATGGTAAACCCATGGAAGACTTATGTGAAACTCTCTGCTGTCCTTATGGGTTCACATGGACTCACCAAAGGGTCTCTGGCTTACCTAAACTACCCAGCGCAACTCATGTTCAAATCCACAAAGGTAACTAGCAAATTCCATTACAATTTAGTATTAGTTGTACAAGTTTTGCTGGATTAGGACTTCTAGTTCTATAATAATGGAAATTAAGTAAATGGGGTTAATAAATTTGGAAAATTATTTGTTAAAATTTGATAAATGTTTTAAGTTGTTGAGTACCTTGTATTTGACTTGTAGTTCTGTAATAGTGGAAAGTAAGTAAATGCAGTTAATAAAATTGGAAAATTATTTGTAGGAATTTGATAAATGTTTAAGTTGTTAAGTACCTTGTATTTTCATACCACTTCTTAAATTGAAGTCTTTTACTTTTATTTTTTGATACAAAATTGAAGTCTTTTATGAACTGGTAAAAATGTGACTTTTCTGAATTCAATTGAAGCTTTTCAAGATAATTTTGTTACTTTTTTGATAAATTAGATCCATTGTTTGCTGATTTTTCAATATAATTCACATTAGCAGCTTAGATTGACACTTTGAACCAATTAGTAACCAGGTCCTTAATATGTTTTCTAAATTTTACAATGTTGGTATCTCAGGTACTCCCGGTGATGATAATGGGTGCATTCATGCCAGGTCTGAGGCGGAAATACCCCCCTCATGAATACATATCGGCAGTACTTTTGGTTGTGGGTTTGATCCTTTTCACCTTAGCAGATGCACAAACTTCTCCCAACTTCAGTGTAATTGGTGTTATCATGGTATCTGGAGCTCTAATCATGGATTCCTTTTTGGGTAATTTGCAAGAAGCTATCTTTACCATGAATCCCGAAACCACGCAGGTGATTTTCGTGGCCTACTGTTCTCTATGTGGGCGATTAAACGTGTACTAAAAAGGTATTCATGGAAAAATTGTGTCCTTCACACTTAATTTGTTACTTTCAATCTCATATTGTGCAGACCGAGATGCTGTTTTGCTCAACCGTAGTTGGTTTGCCTCTCTTGATTCCACCAATGCTTGTAACGGGTGAATTATTCAAAGCATGGGTTTCATGTTGGGAGGTAACAATTGAAAATGCTTCATTTTTTCCAACCTAACTCAATGGTGCATAATGCATTTTACACTTTCTAAAAGATCTTACTGTTTTTTGTAGCATCCATACGTTTATGGCGTGTTGGTGTTTGAAGCCATGGCCACATTTATCGGCCAAGTTTCTGTCCTTTCCCTCATAGCCCTCTTTGGTGCTGCCACCACTGCCATGGTACATTTCTTCTCACAAGCTTTTTCCAGGTTTCATTTATGTCAATTTATGCCAACACAAGCTCCTATAACTGTATAACTTTTAATAAATTTCATTCTATTGATTGTGCATTCAAAATCTTCCTTGTTGTACAATCAAGTGTCGTCGGTGGTAGTGTTTTTGACTTTCTATTGCAACTGACACTTTCAACATTTAGTGCCATTTATTTCAAACCTCTGAGTACAAATACTTTTTTATTTTTTTTAATACCAAAGTACATATTCTTGCCCCGTTTGGTAGAGCATCTTAAATACACATTTCCAGTTTTTAAACAACATTTTATGTATTTTTATACACTTTTTCATCTACACGTATTTCAAAAAACTACAAACAACATTACTCAAACTCCTCTATCAAACGGGCCCTCTATCTTTCTTAAAGAAGGGCTAACAAGGTTAATGTACAAAATACTATATATATATTTTTTTTTTCCTTCCTGACTTCATTTTAATTTAAAAAATTTCATTCACAGATAACAACAGCAAGGAAGGCGGTGACATTATTATTGTCGTACTTAATATTTACAAAGCCATTGACTGAACAACATGGGACTGGGCTTCTCCTAATTGCTATGGGAATCACATTGAAGCTCTTGCCTGAAAATAAACACACCAAGAGGTCCTCCAACTCCTCTGCCAGTGCCAAAATTGCAAAGCCTGCCAGCAGTGAAGAGGAGATAACTCTAGTAGAAAATTTAGGACAAGATGAAGAAAAGAGGCCACTAGTCTGAAATTAAACAACTATATTGTAACTATGCTTTTATTCTTTATGCCCCTTCTAGGATTTAGAAATTATGCTTTCATTATTACTTGGCCTTTACAAATTTGAGCTTAATATGTTGGCTAGTACCTCATGGTTTTCAATCCCTTGTAAGGATTAACACATGCCTGGTAGTGTCCAACCAATTTGTGGGGTTGAAATATAGGGGTTTCAGATCTTAAAATTTCTTGAATTGTACTTGTCCCTAAAATTTTATTGAGATAAATGAAAATTGTGTTTGTTTGAGTTAAATTTGGTAAGTTTATCTTATATTAGAAATAACTTGCTTAAAAATACAACTCTACTTAAATTCCAAAAATTTGTGCATAAGTTGACAATGAAATTAAAGTTGGGGTTTTAAAAATATCTTCATCTACATATGATATGGTTGTTGATCACTCCATATTAATTTTCCTCTCTATTTTGGTACTTTTTTTTTTTTTTTACGAGATAGAAATTTTACTATAACCTAATCTAAGTATATATATATATATATATATATATATATATATATGTGTGTGTGTGTGTGTGAAGTTCTCTTTTAGAGACTTGAACCTCGGTCTTTGCTTCCCACACCCTACAAGCACTTATACTTGTAGAATAACCATCGTACTAAGAGTATGCGGTGACCTTTTTTGTTCATCATTTGGCTGTTCTTCGTGAAGCATTGTAAAGTGCTTGCTTGATATGACTTATTTTTGGAAAAGTGGTAGAAAAAAAAAAAGAATTATTGATATTATAATATATACTCTAATTACTCTTGGACAGTCATTAACGAAATTCTTTAATTTTTATTTCTTTTGAATGGGACTTCTTTTGTTTTTATTAGTTTCCCTTCTTTTCGGTAACTCAATTAAAACCAGATCACAAACTCACAACATTACACCATGGGAATAGGATGGCCTTCTTCAATGATAAGTTTTACAATTTTTTTTGCTGTTAGTTCCAAAATATCTCCTTTTTAATTAGAATAATAACAAAAAACTAAAATAAATCCAATGAAAGAGATAAGAGAAATCTAAATTAAACCAACTGAATTTCTTTTTCAATGGGTGCCTTTTGCTCATGCTCATGGTTGCAGTGAGTGAGAGATACTGCAATAATTATCTCAAATGTTCAAATATATAATAATTATAATATTTTCTATATATATATAACAGTTTTGACTTATGACTTTGCACAAAGCAACAAAGTGACAGCTCCACCCCCACGTGTCCTCTCCCTCGCATGCATGGTGAGAAGAAGACTCGCTCTCTTCTTCACGTTTTCATTATCTACGTCTTTATAAAACTGTGAATATTTTTGTTTTTTTTTGGATCATATATTCTGTAAAATTGAATCCTAGTAAGAGAATTTTAAGACAAATTACAGAGTTTAAAAAAAGAAAAAGAGAGAGAGAGAGAGTAAAAAGGAATGGCTGAGAACACTGGCGGAGCCACCAGCACCAGCAGGCTGCTAAGGGCAGAGGATGGAAGAGGAGATAGTGAGAGAGGTGGTGCAAGTGGAAGACCAAGAGAGCCTTGGAAGGGAGAGTTTGTGAAGAGCATTGTGTATGCTGGCCTTGATGCCATTGTCACTTGCTTCTCTCTCATTTCATCCATTTCCGCTAGCCGTTATTCCTCAGGTGAGCTCTCCCACTTTTACTTTTTATTTTTTGTTTGGATTGTTAGCCAAAATGAAGTTCATAAAAATGCTTGATGATTTGAATTACAATGCAACTTTTTATTGACTTCCATTTGAATTCACAATATTATCAAAAATATATTGGAATTATAAGTTTAAATTTTAGATACTAATACTTCGATTACTTATCTTCTCAATTAAATTCATCCACCGTATTTGTATTGATCAATGAATTATATGGTTGAATTAAAAAAAAAAATTTATTTAAAAAATCATAGAGTTTTTGGCATTAGTCAACGCAAGATCAATTGCGTTGGTTGAATTCAATGGGAGAATTTAAGGAATAACGACTAATTACCTCTACTTGAGTTTTGTCCTTGGAATAAAGTCTCATTGAAATTGTATTGGATTGGAATATCCTATCTCTAAGGTTTCATTTTGATGAGTTTATTTTCATTCTTAAATATTGTACTAAATTTTTAAAGGTCTAGATAAATTGTATTGGAACATAGGAATTAGGATATATGACTTTTTAAAGGTGTCGTTTGGATGAGGGAGTGGGTAGAATTTAGCTTACACCAAGGGATTTGAACTTAATTAGCTTCTCCTTAAGGGCAGATCAAGCGGTCCCCTAGGCTCTCCCCTCTAGGCGAGTGTCACTTGTGGCATAATTGAGGTGGATCTTTTTATTTATTAGGGTAAAATATTATTTTCGTTCCTAAACTATCACAAAAGTTCATTTTTCGTCTCTAAACTATCAAAAAAGTTCGTTTTTCGTCCCTAAACTTTCAAAAGTTCGTTTTTCATCCCTAAACTTTTCCAAATGTATTGATTTTCGTCCCTCCGTGGCTTAACGAGTGCTGATATGGGAGGGACGAAAATCAATACATTTGGAAAAGTTTAGGGATGAAAAACGAACTTTTGAAAGTTTAGGGACGAAAAACGAACTTTTGTGATAGTTTAGGGACGAAAATGATATTTTACCCTATTTATTATTATTATTAATTTTTTTTTTAAATTTTAATGTAAGGTAAAAAAATTTATTGCGGAAAGATACAAATGGGAGGGCCACTTGTCAAGAAGGTTTATTATTATTATTTTTTATTATTTTTTTTATATAAGATTAAATTTTTAGAAAAAGTTAACGTATGACTTAATGGATCATTTTTAGAAATTTTGTACGAGAAAGTAATTAACTTTTTTAACGACTTTTTATATTTCTCATGAAAGGGATACTAAAATTTTCTTAAAATGGTCCATTAACTCATTAACTAAACGCAAATTTTTATTACAAAACTCAAAGGGGAAAATATACAAAAGGGAGTGTCACCTGTTGCACAAGTCAGGTGCATCTTTTGTTATTAATTTATTATACAACAATTTAACCCTTATATTTCACATAAAATCTTATTAGCCTAATTTATTTGAGCTCTTCCCTTCTTTTTCTGTGAGTTGAATTTAAAATAATTAAAGGACTTTGCCAAGAGCCTTACCTTCTGGAAAGGTATTCAGGATATAGATCTCCCCTCCCTCAACTATTGAATGGATTATCAAAAGAAAAAAAGAAGACTTTTAAATATCATAAATACAAGACTATCTATTAAAAATAAAGAAGAGCAACATTTAATTAGTGAGATCCATTATTCTTGTGGAACATGATTCTTGTTTTACTCTTAAAAATCAGTCTAAACCTAATTCCACGATCTTTTCTTTATCTTTGATTAAGAATTACCATCTAGGAGTCCAAGTGTTGATCTGAAAACTCATTTCTATAAATTAATTGTGGTGGGCCTTAATTCAAACCCAATTACCTTTTGGGCAATAGAATAAGAGACTAGAGAGTACTCTATCACTATCACTCTACTAGGGGAGTAATGAATAATTATTCATATCATTAATGACCTAATTAATACTAATAATGCTTAGTACAACTAATTGAAATTGAAATTATAGTTTGCTTGCTATAAGCCTATAACTAGATAGTTCAAATCCTCCTTCCCTCCCTTGTATCAAAAGGGGCAAATAAATTTATTAGTGTCACCTCTAACACTTCATGGTGTTTTACACGGAGGCTGGGATCTCACTCCACCATTAAGATGAATAAAAAAGAAAGAATAAAAAGACATCACACTTCCTTTTTCTAATTGTACCTACTTTTTTGAAATGGTAATTCTTATTTATCTTGAGGTCCTTTTTTTCCCCTCACAATGGGGAGGGAGAATTTGAACCTAGGTTTTGGGAGAGTTGGGCAATTAATGTTACTAACTTACAATACTTTTGGCTACCATCAAAGGTATAATTCAACCAATGGGAGATATTTTGCACTCTATCAACGTTTAATTCAGTAAAATGTTAAACCTTTATAAGGGTGGTTATCTAAGGTTTATAAAGAGGAGTTGGACTGTTAAGATGTTACACTGCCAAGTGTCTTAAATTACTAATAAGGATAAAAAACTTTATAATATGAGTAAGTTTAGTGCCACAAACTTTTTCATAACTTTGTCTCAACTTTGCTATGTGACGACTCGTTAATGGTGAAATCATAGACCTACTATTTTATTTTCACCACTCACAAGTAGCTACATATAAAGTTATGAAAAAGTTTGTGGCACTAAACTTACTCTTATAATATTGCTGCATATTATTACCCTTTTTTTTCTTCCAAGTGTTGTAAACTATAACTTGATGGTGGCACGCTTGTATGAACATTTTGTACACCCACGGAATTTGGTAGGCTTTTAGCGATGAAGTGAATGGGTCAGGTGGTATGGGCCCAATTTGTCTTTAAACTTTTGTGCATATGATATAGAAGTAGTATGGTGTAATTTATAGTTACCAAAATATCATGGAACAGAATGCACATATTCCTAAGTGATGAATGGGAAATAAAAAACATAGATGAACTAGGCAAAGTCGTCCTCGTTCTCCAGTGCTGTCCTTCATAGACGTGGACGGGGAGTTGGGTTCAATTTCCTCTTAAACCAAACAGGTTCACTTGTCGTTCTTCATTTATCATGTCAGGTGAATATTAGAGTTTGATCTATTTAAAAGCTTTTCCTAATTTTTAGAGTGGCAATGCGTAGACTATTCATTCTTCATAATGCATAGACTTGACTTACAATTACTGTGTTTGTAGTGGATGTGTCGGTGCTTGGATTTTCGAACCTGGTTGCTGATGGGATATCAATGGGGTTTGGGGATTTTGTATCCAGCAGCACGGAGAAGGATGTGGCTGCAAATGAAAGGGCAGTGACTGCATGGGATGTCACAAACCACGGCGGCAATAAGCAAGAGGAATTACTAAGACAGTATCAAGCTCTTGGGATGGATATAAATGATGCCACCACGGTATGGCCTTTGCTACATTCCACTGGATCAAAATAATTAAATATTGCGTTAATAGTGACTAAGAACGTTAAATGAAATATTTTTCAAAGTTCAAGGTTGTATTTAAATATTTAAAATTTTATTTTTAATTTAAAGCCTTCCCTAGTTAAAACTTTTTAAATTTTAGAATTTAATTTAAAATCATCCCAAACAAGAGAAGAATTATGTAATTTACCGAACTTTTAATAAAGTCTAGTCACTTGAGATATTAAGATAATGAATTTTGTTGCGACAAATTGTATCTTAATGTAATTTAGTTGACCTTGTTATATTATAAACTTAATGTAATTTCTTGGTGCAAGGTGGTGAACATATTTGCAAAATACAAGGATATCTTTGTGGATGAGAAGATGATGGCTCATAAAGGAATACTGCTACCGCCAGATGAAGCAGACAAGCCATGGAAGAATGGCCTGGTGACGTTTGCTGCCTTCCTTGTGTTTGGGAGTGCCCCTCTCCTCTCATTCATCATCCTTATTCCATTCACAAATAATGACTCCATCAAGTTTGTTGGTGCATGTATCCTTTCTGCATTAGCGCTTGCGCTGCTGGGGATGGCTAAGGCCAAGATTGCAGGCCAGAATTATGCATTCTCTATGGCGATTACTCTCTTCACTGGTGCTATTGCTGCAGCAGCAGCTTACACCCTGGGGTCGGTACTCAAGAATGTGGCTGGAGTACAAGATTGAGTAACTAATTCAACTAAACTAATGGTTGGTGTCTTGGTGATGCCTATTTTTGTATGTGACCATGTTCAGTATATTTACGCCAAAACTATAGTATGCGATCATGTCACTAACCTAAGGGCGGACATTCATTTTGGTCCTACTCAAAACATCCACGAATTATTGGATTCGAAAATGTTGGCTTGATACAAAAACATAATAAGATTAATATGGGAAGTAGATGGCATGGGAAAAGAGGGAGTGGTTATTCCTTCTCTTTATTTGGATGTTTTATAAAAATTAAGTAGGGGGAAAGAAAATCGATCTCTCCTTTTTATTTGGATATTTTACAAATTAAGAAGGAAGGGAAATTGTTATATCATGTTTATAATTGGACCTTCATAATCTATTACACATTGTACTTAGTAATTTAAACAACCAAAGTAAGAACTACAAAAATTCACAATCTATAACTATTATACATTGTACTTAGTAAATACAAAAATTCCTTGAGGTGCGAAGCAACCCTACTTTAGTCCTAAATTAAAAACCTTTTTGATATTTCCCACTTATGTTCATGGATTATAAATAAGTTTGACCTAAATAGTATTTAAATATCGACTAAGACTATATGATGGTTGAGTTTGATACGAAAATAGATCATTTAAAAAAATTAGTAATAATAACTAATAAGAAGAAGTAATAAGAAGAAGAAGATGGAAAAGGGAAAACGGAAATGCATCAACTTAATTTTTACCTCCAAACTCAATTTTGGAGTTGATAAAAAAAAATATATATATATAAGAAAAGAAAAGAAGAGTAAAACAAAAAATGGTACAATTTGATTAATTGAATCTATACTCTATATAAAAAATGACAGTTGAGTTGCTTATGTTTGGCAAAATGACACTAAAAAACTTAAAAAGGTAGAGGTTCAACAGATTGGTAAAATTACACTGTTGCTCTTAAAGATATATGTGAGCTGAAGAAAAACGTTGGAGCTTGTAGCCCTTTTTGGTCTTTTCTTCTATAATTTTCTGCGACACATTTGGTTGAAATTACTTTGTTGCTCCTAACTTCATTTGTTAGCTAAAGAAAATGTGGGGGCTTTTTAGTCTTTTTATTGTCAACTTTATGGTACTACCAGACATTCAACTTTATAGTGCTGCCAGATGTGTTGTTTTTTTTTATGAAATTACCATCTTGACTCCTAAGTACATGGGTAGGCTAAAAGTGTATGAGGGCCTTTTTGTCTTTTTGTCTATTAACCCTAGAATGTAGAAGCTTCTTGAATATTGCCGTTTGTATCTTCCTTGTCATTTTGTTTAGCTACTAAAGGATTCACTTGAGTGTGGTCGATCTTGCAATGCAAAGGCAGCTACTGCTGTTGGAGAGATGTTGGCTATGCGACTCAGGGTGGAGGGTCTTGAACAGGGGCCAGGCAAAGAGATTCATGTTGATTTAAACAAGGAAGTAGAGAAGAAAGGCTTTAGGAACTGCACTAAGATTTGGGCCATTGTCAATTCTCTTAGGAATAATGGAGTCAAACTTTTTCTGGATGATGATGATGATGATAGTACTTCTCGGCCAAGTTAATAAAAAAAAAGTTCCTGCATTTTTGGTATTATATATAGAAGATAGCTTTACAAATGTTTTGTGATAGAAACTTTTGTTTTCTTGCAAAGAAGAAAATGGATATAGGAGATGTCTTTAGAATTTTAAATTTGACATGCACCAAAAATGAAGGTAGCTGGCTAATTTAGCTAGTAATTATAATTCTCACTTCTGCTTTACACCCACATCTTCTATTTTGAAACCATAATTCTATTTCGCCTATCTTGAAATAGGAGAAAATGGGCCTAGGCTCTGCCTGTGTTTACAGGGATGTTAATGAAGGAATGGGCCTGGGCTCTGCTTGTGTTTCTCTTGGGCAAGTCACATAATTCTATTTCTCCTATCTTGAAAAAACATATATAATTGTTGGAATGTGGGGGTTTGTCTCTATGTGATCTTCAAATTTTAGACATTAAGGATAGCATGGGGTTATTGCACATGAGAATTCACAACAACATACTTCAGCTATCATGGACATTTCATCTCATCTCATGAAGAATCTAACCTGATATTGCTTTCTAGCTAAATCAACTAAAATTCTTCCAAGTAAAAGTGGGATTTGATTGCAATGCGTCTCGATTTTTTAATCTGGCTTTGTTTCAATAAGGCTATAGGTCAATTTAGCTATGAAGGATGAGTTATTGTGGGGCTCAGACATTCAGCTAATAAAAAGAATAAAAAATTGGCATGAATTGATGAAGCAAATGAGGTAGAGTTGTTTATGCTGCTTAATATAATTTCTAACCTGGTTTTTTTTTTTTTTTTTTTCTTTTTCTTTTTGTGGGCATCATTTATTCTTTCAAAATATAATAGTTTAAGCCAATGAACACTATAGCTCAAGGGTTACTTCTACCTTTAAGAAAGGGCACCTCTAACTTATCAATAAAAAAAAATTAATTACTATTCCAATAATGACTTAGTTTTAACTGTTCTAATCATATCATAAAATATTTATTTGAAGTTAGATAGTGTTTTGCACGTGCCTTGCATTTGCAACAAAACTAGTAATTGAAAAAAAGGAGAGCATATATAATTATATATACGGTTTTTCTAATGTACATTTTAAGCAATATTTTATAAGCAATTGAAAAAGTTGTCAAAAAAGTTAATCACATTTTTACTTTCCTATAAAAAAAAAATTCCTAAAATAGTTTACTAAGGAGATATGACCCTATATAATTATATACTCTCCCTTTTGTCTCTATTCAATTTCAGTATTGCCTATGCTATTTATTAGCTCAGACCGGTCTGCTGTTCACCCTCACTAACAACACAATCAGATTGTACCATTTTATATCTCACTCTTCTCTTTTCTTTTTCTTTTTTTTATCAACCCCAAAATTGACTTTGGACATTGAATTAAAGTTGGTAAAAATTAAATTGATGCATTTATGTTTTCCTTTTTCCATCTTCTTGTTCTTATTCGTTATTATCACGGTTTTTTTTTTTTTTAAAGTATCAATGTTGTTAATTTCAATGTTATTACCTTGTTTCTAACATTATCATGTTGTTTATCTTGTCACGCGATTAAGCTTTAGACTGAAATTTACAGCTTGTTTGAGTTGATGAAATTAATTTGGTTAATAATCTCATATCCATCAAATAATTAATTAAACATTAAAATCGCCCTTACTTAGAGCATTCACATTTGTCTACTCAAATATTTAGCTAAACTAATCCAAAAAACTCTACTTTGGATAGTTTAGTTATCTATTATTTTTATACACATACATCAGCCTTAATACTTTATCAACATTGAAATTTAATGTAGCAAGAATAGAGACTCACTATATGTAAAGATGAGACTATCCTCTTTAAAAACTTTAGTTAATTTAGTGAGGCTGATGCATGCTTGTTTTGGTTAAATTTAGATAAATTTTTGTTGAAATATTAAATTGGTAAGACTAATGTAAATACTCTTATTTAGTAAAAACCAGTGGACATACCAAGTATGCATGGATGCCTCGCACATTTCCATGACCGTAATTTGACCCCGAACTGAACCTATCTTTGGTGAAATGTAGTCCAATTTTCTATGTTATTCTAAAACAAAAGGATTTTTATTTCTAATTTTCCCTTTACAAAAATATAAAATAAGTGGGGTGCCCACTTGGCGGTGTCCACGGGTAATAATTATTTCAACAATTAAACTAGTCACCTCAGCCATGTCAAAAATCGTAAACAAGAATTTAAAGCGACCATCAACCCAACTAAAGCCACTCTCCTCACACCGCTAAAGCCAAGCTCTTGTTGCTCACTTTAATTTATCCAACCAAATCACCATCTGATATCAATGCAAAATTTAATAAAAGATCGTCATTTGTGGCAGGTTCATACAAAAATTAATTTGACCCAATTTTTTTTGGTAATTTTCCTATTTTAGTAGACCATCAATTTTTATTTTTATTTTATTTTTTCTAAAAACCAAATTAAAAAAAAAATAAGGCTGACATGCCAACAATAAAGAGGTCCATGGAATTACACTGAACATTAGGGCCACCACCTTAAATACCTTAAATATAAAAAAGAGATAAAAAAGAAAGAAAGATAATTTCATGGTATGTTTTTGGACTTGCAGTCACTGGGTCTATGACTAGTGAGGGTTGGATTTTTCGGTTGTTGCTTCTTTCTATTCCCTAAGTTTTTTAGGCTACGTGGTCTATCATCTGGATTTTCTTCAATGCACGTCAAAATCATTTCGCAAATGATCTCTTAATAAGTTTTTAGCTTCATTCTCAAAGGCTCTTTGTTACAAGGATTTTATTTAGTTTCTTGACAGCTTTTGAAACTTTAGACTCACTTTTTGCAAACAAAACTGCTAATCTTGCTTGGCAAGTCATAAATCTTTCGATGTTTTTAAAGACGTTCTCATTTTATCTACTTTCTCCATCTCGATGGAGAAAGCATATGGAATGAACATATGCAAAAAATTCGAAAAATTTATGACTTGTCAAGCAAGAACGACAGTTCTGTTGGCAAAAGGTGAGGCCAGAGTTTCAAAAACTGTCAAAAAACTAAAGACCTCAAAAAGCACCTTTGAGGATGAAGTTAAAAAACTTATAAACATTATTTGCAAAAATGATTTTGAAGTGCATCAAGGAAAATACAGAGGATAACAATCAAAAAGTTCAAGGAATGGAAAAAAAGCAATAGCTGAAGAAATCGACTGTCACTGGTCATAGGCCTAGTAATTGCAAGTCAAAAAGACGCCATGCATCTTCTCTCTCTTTTTTTTTTTTTTTTTTTTTTTTTTTTTTTTTTTTTTTTTTTTTTATATCCTTTTGTAATGATTTTGGTTGAGGTAGCACTGATGTTCAGTTTCATTTCATGGAAGCTTTTTTGTTGGCATGTCAATTTTTTTTTTTTTTTTTTTTTTAATTTGGTTTTTAGAAAAAGAAAAAGAAAAATTGACCATTGTCTGAAATAGGAAATTACCAAAAATGGGGAAAACAATCTCAACAGAAGAATATGCAGATGTAATATTGTTTTGCTGTCTTACTAATTTTTGTTTGAACAACAAATGATGATCTTTTTATTAAATTTTTCATTAATGATGATGGTGATTTGGTTGGATAAATTAAAGTGCTACAAGAGTGGCTTTAACTTTTAGTTGGGCTTGATGCTTACTTTAAATTATTGTTTTGGAGGTTTTATTTTGGAAATCATGAGTTTTGAAATGTGAAGGATTAGCTACTTATTTTATATTTTTTTTAAGGGAAAATAACAAAATAAGTTTGGCTCGGGAATCAAATTATGTCATTGTGAGAAGGTGTGAGACACTCACTCATGCATAGTGACCTAAAACTAAATTGTGTGACTTGTCGATGATAATAAATAATGATAGGAACAAGGTATTAACAATAAAATTAACAACAAGATCAAGCAACTAAAGTAACAATTATAATATATAAAGCATGTCTAAACTTAACTCTTATTTTCAATTGTTATTTGAGAATAGAAAAGTTAAAATTTATTTTAGCCTTGGAATTTTTTATAGAGAAACTATATTATAAAAGAGATCAAACCTATTTATTAAAAAACAGATCATCCCATGAATTAGCTTGGTTTTTCCATTTTCTTTGTAATGCACGTGGGCTTTTAGTTTTAGCTAAACTCATATTTCAATCATAGCCTAAACTACAAGACTAGACCAAAGAAAGAAAACCCAACCCCTTGACAAGTCCATCAAACCCAACCCGTTTGCTGGTTTGGAGGCTTATTATGCAGGAAAGGTGTCTGTCTTTGAGTTTGGGTTTGGTTAGGATTTTGTGTATTTTCTGTGTGTTTCTACCTCTACTCTCAAGACTCTCTCTTTGAAAAAAGCTTGTGGGACTCTCTCTCTCTCTCAAAGATTTTCAATTTAGTTCAATGCCAAGTCAGAGAGCATTTTGTCTCATTCATACTGAACCCAGTTCAATGCAAAGACACAGAGCACGAGAACTCTGTTTTTCTTGTTTTATTTCGCAGGTGGGGTACACTGTACCACCACTGCACAGTGCACGCCTCACCTAGCAGCATTCATTTTTGTTTTTTTTTTTTGGTCTGTCTTTTAATTTCCTTTCTTTTTTTAAACACTAAACTGAAAATGTTGGACAAAAAGAGTGGAAAATTCATTTGTGAATTAAATTTTAAAATAAAACACAGTTAGTTTAAATAAAAATATGGGATTTGGACAAGAAAAAAATAAATAAAGAGAATTTCTGTATATTTTGAAATTGAAAATTTGATAAAATAGAGATAAAAAAATAAAATCCGGAGTTAACACAACAAATGGACATCTGAGAGTTTATGCACACTGTTTGATTAATTCATCATTGGAGGGATGCACGCACAAAATAGTATGTATCATAATTGAAGAACAAAATAAGGTGTCTACATTACGATGTAAGTTAACTGAATTTCAGTATTAAAAAATAATAATAATAATAATAATCAAGAAATACCTACAAACAGTAATTTCAACTCGGCTGTAAGACTATGAAAAGTTTGTCCCTTAGACTTATTGAATCACAAAAGAGGAAGATGGAGTAATTGCAAGGTGCTAAGACTACATCTTGAGGCAATTATCAAAAATAAGTAAAAGCCATGAAACTCCCAGTTCTTATACAATATGTGGAAATTGATTAACATTTAGTTTCTTTCACTAAGTTCCCATTGCAATGCGTGCTCTGCTTCCTTCAGAAATAAACGTGTCAGATGCTTTTGCCCTCGTCTAGACCTCCTGTTTTTACTCATCAACCTCTGTTGGGTTAAGCCATCGTCTCTTTGCTGCAGAGGCATGCTCAAGAAATGGACATAGGATACTTCAAAAGGTCAATAGTATGGGCAGAAAAACAAAAAGTGCACAATAATGTTATCAAGTTAAGTTAGTACCATAACAACAAAAGATCAAACGGATGAAGGTTAAAGTATGAATTTCCAGATGGATATTCAGCAAACAAATAAGGCCTACATAGAATTTTCAACATTCTTTCATCTTGAAAATTTGGTAATTTTTAAATTACTACATTTGATTAGCATTGAAAGTTATTTTTTAGAGAATTTGGTAATTTGGTTTTTTTTTTTTCAAACCTTCCACCTCTAACCTAGCATTACAATGGCAGCTCCAAATTTCTTTTTCAGGGTGGTCATTAAAAGTCTTAAATTAAACAAAATTTAATAAAAATAAAACTTGAATATACTGACTACACAAAAAAGGGAAAAAAAAAAGTGCAAATACATAAAGTTTAGGATTAAATCGATGCAATACTCCACTAATTTCTTTTTTAGGAAAATTATGGCCAAAATGTTGAAAAAAGCCTCTTTGTAAATATACTTTTTTGATTTCATCCTGATCATTAATATGAAAATATGAGACATTTTCTTATAGCCGAAGATCTAAAAGAAGATTATTCAAGTTAACAAATTTTCTTAGAAGATGAATCTTGTAATATAAGTGATTTCTTTATAAGAAATTTGTCCATAGTGCTAGCAAAAGAATATAAGTGATTTCTTTATAAGAAATTCATTCAATATATTCAACCATTATATTGTTCCTGATCAATAACGCATCCAAGCATTATTTTAGTGCATATGCATTTGTACAAAATATATCACATAAATCCAACAAATTCAACTAAAGATAAAAACAAGCACTGATAGATTAGTTATTTGAAAATGTGCGTTTAAAAAAAATAGTGATTTTAAATTATGCCTTTAGAAAAGAAAATTTAAAGAATCAAAATTAAATATTTAATTTGGGTTTTTAAGCTAATTTGTTTGTTTAAGAAATTTTGGTGAGTGCTACGTCCACAATATTTTAGCAACACTTTCACAACCAAGACTAAATGGCAAGTTATTATTGGTTATAATTTAATCCTACCACTGAAATTATTTTTTTGTTTACCTGTAACAACCTACCACTTAAAATTTGTTGTAAAATTAATATGAAAAAGTTGTGAAAGTATTGTGAAAATGTTATGAACATAGCATTTTTTACAATTTTTTGATTCAAATTTCAATGGACCAAAATTTTGGAGAGGTTAAATTTTTATTTGGGGTGTTCAAGTTTTTTTTTTTAGGGTGGTCAAGTTTGTTTTCTAGGATGGTCATCATCCCATATCAATTTAAAATTCAATTTTTTTTTAAAGTTATATATATAAAAAAAAATATTCAAGTCAGAGTGGTGAAATGACCACCCTGAGTAAGGCATGGCGCTGCCCCTGTGTCATTAGAGCCATTTGGCCCAAAGGCCATTGGTGCATTTCTTGCTTTAGCATATATTTAAGTAATAAAAATTTGACAAAGTTTAGCTATAAAATTAGTTATATCCTTATGCTAAAAAACTTTACTCAATATCTTTTTATTAAAAATAAATTTTTACAAATCCACAATTGGATAACATATTCTTCTTATACTCTCCATACTCGCAAAATTTCTAGAAAATTGAAGATCAATAACTATGTCATCAATAAAGTGTTTAAATTGCAAGTTTTTGTAGTTCAAAATTATGAATAAAATATAAACTTATAGATCATATAGTAAATAATATCCGATTAACACAAAATTTGATATGCGTATTAAGAGTGTAAAGAACATGCAATTCATCGGTTAGATTTTCAAAATATGTAGTAATGTTTATTTTATTGAGTAAGGTTGTAGTCTAATGCTACAACTAATTTTGTAGCTAAAATTTGTCCATAAAAATTAGTGTTTTTTTTGCACACTCACACAATGAATTTTGTACCAACGACCTCACTCATGACTCAAATTTATTTTCTTTATAAGTATCCTCCACCCAAATTTATGGTAGAAGGACCTGCCATTTCAGTTAGACTTCATTGACAATTTGACTCTAAAGACGTTTATAAAGACAAAAAGACGATTCTTCAATTTTTTTTTCTTTTTTTTTTCATACATGTAGTATTTGCAGCTCCTGGCTTTCAGTAGTATTGACTTCTTTAAAAAGTTCAATGTCACAGTCCTCCGCTCCAGAATTCTCAAAAGAAAAAAGAAGACTTTTAAATATCATAAATACTAGAATATTTATTAAAGGGAAATGCTAACAAGTGCCCTTATTAAAAATAAAGAAAAGTGACATTTAATTAGTGGGATCTATTATTCGAAACAAGAGAGTACCCTAATACTATTACTCTACTAGGGGAGTAGTGAATAATTATTCATATCATAAATGACCTAATTAATACTAATAATGATTAGTACAGCTAATTGAAATTGAAATTATTTGCTTGTTATAACTAGATAGTTCAAATCCTCCTTTCCTCCCTTGTATCTAAAGGGGCAAATAAAATTTATTAGCGTCACCTCTAACACTTTATGGTGTTTTACATGGAGGTTGGGATCTCACTCCACCATTAAGATGTATAAAAAAGAAAGAATAAAAAGACATCACACTTCCTTTTTCTAATTATACCTACTTTTTTGAAGCGGTAACTCTTATTTATGTTGAGGTCCTTTTTTTTCCTCTCACAATGAGAAGGGAGAATTTTTGGGAGAACTAGGCAATTAATGTTACTAATTTACAATACTTTTGGCTACCATCAAAGGTCTAATTCAACCAATGGAAGATACTTTGCATTCTATCAAAGTCTAATTCAGTAAAAAGTTAAATTTTTATAAGGGTAGCTATCTAAGGTTTATAAAGAGGAGTTGGACCACTAAAATGTTGGACTTCCAAGTGTCTTAAATTACTAAAAATAAGGGGGAAAAAAAAACCTTTATAACATTTCTGCATATTATTACTTGATGAGTGGCACAGCTTGTACGAACATTTTGTACACCCTAAGAATTTGGTGGGCTCTTAGCTATAAGTGAATGGGTCAGATGGTAACTTTTGTGCATATGATATAGAAGTAGTATGGTGTAATTTATAGTTACCAAAATATCATGGAACACAATACCGTCAATACACATATTCATAAGTGATGAGGCCAAAATGGGGATATACCTCTTTCGCGCAAAACATGTAGCAAAATGCTCATGTTCTGAAACTATTTAAGAAAATGGCTCTGTTTTAAACTCGATTTTCTAAAAATTGAGTTTCAATGAAAAACTTGATTTTTCGAAAATCGAGTTATAGGCAATCAAACTAAAAAAAAAAACTACATGGAACTCGAGTTCCTTGAACTCGAATTCCATGTAGTTTTTTTCAAGTAACTCGATTTTCTAAAAATCGAGTTTCAAAATAGGGGCATTTTCCTAAATAGTTTGAGAACAGGGGTATTTTACTAGAACTTTTGGGTGAAAGGGGTATTTTGCCATTTTTGCCTAAGTGATGAATGGGAAAAAACCATAGATGAACTAGACAAAGTCGACCTCATTCTCCAGTGATGTCATTCATAGACGTGCATGCACAACAACACCAAAATATGGACTGGACTCACTGAACTATAAAAACTAGCAATAGGCTATACTGAAATTGAATAGAGACGAGAGATTTCAGCTGTGATGGTGGTGTGCAACAGCCTTAACCTGCAATGTACTGTGTACCAGTACCACGGGAAATCAATTAGAATCATAGACGTGTATCAAATAGTATTCAAATGTAATTTAAAGAAAAACTCAACTATTTATAGTCATAGCCTCACATCTGCTCACTCACATTAACATATGAAAGTTCAAATAGGGTGTAAAACTACCCATGAATGTTAAGACCCCCAAATATAAAATTAAAACTCAAGCTTATAATCAAACAATATATGTGTGGAAAATGAAATATAAGCTATAACCAAATTGGTAGCACACTCTAAACCATAATTAAAAACCAACACAGCAGTAATTAAAAGGTGAAGAGAAAGGGAAGAAAGATGCAAACACAAAGATAATACGGCGATGTGTTATTGAAGAGGAAACCGAAGTACTCGACAAAAAACCTCTCCGCCGCCCTCCAAGCAGTCAATAATCCACTAGAGAATAAAGTTGTGATACATGAATAGCAGAAGACCCTCCAAGCCTAATCTACCCAGTGCACCTAAGCCCTCCAAGCTTCTTGCTCCAACAGGGTTACACCAAACCTTGTCTTCTCTAGCTTACCGGATCCCACAATAGCCCATTGCATCAACCAAAATGAATTGGTCCCTTCTGAACTGCTTCCCAAACACCAAAATACCTCCTCACTGATATGGGTATGGTGAGATAAGGATTTGACTAAATATATCTTTCAAGGATATGTCAATGGAAAGGGTGAGAGTAGAGGAATTTGGAGAATCAAAGGATGAAAATTGTGGATGAGTCAATCTTGTTTTTCTCTAGGGTTTCTATCTCAAAATTCTCTCTAGAAGCTCTCTACATTTCGTGGGTATAAGGGTATTTATAGTAGGGTGTATAAGGAATGCGAAAGGTTAGTTTTCAACAAACAGGGCATTCTGGCGACTTGGCCTCGCGACTGGAACGAGTCGCGAGTTTGAGTCGCGAGCTAATTGCCTGGCCAAACTAGAAGTTTTGTCCTGTAGTGCTCTAGCTGTCGTGACCCTTCAGCTCCCCCTGCATGCTTCTCACGTGTGCCATTCTAGCGACTTGCTAGTCACGAGCCAGTCGCGAGATCCAGTCGCGAGACTCTTTTGAATTGCACACATCTTGAGTTTTCTTCACACTCTCTCACACATTACCCTTACATGATTCCCACCTAAATACAGGGTATCTAATTGCTAAATTACAAGCAAATTTGGCACGGAAAAAAACCAACACATGATTGAATAAATTCAACCTTACAACATATCTCTCACACTCTCAAACTCAACTATTTATAGTCATAAACGTGTATCAAATAGCTCACATTTCTCTTATTTCCTCGCTCCCTCTCTCCCTCTTACTCTTTTTCTTCCTCTTAACTCATGGCAGAACCAGGAGAATCATATGTTATAATGGACGATAACGACATATTGCAATACGTCAAAAACGAAGTGGACTCTTATGAAGGTATTAAACATTTCGTAAAAATTGGCAACGTTTCATACTTCAAGCTCGGCTCAATCCATCAAATGAGTCCTCTTCTAACATCACTTCATATCATCCTGTGTACTGTATATTGAAGCTGGTTGAAACGGGTGATGAAGAATACATCCAATCTTTGGAGAAGGAATGCAAACAAAACCAATTAATGGCTATAAACGACAACCATTTAATGGCTACTGATAGCGCTAACATTACTAACAACGGATTTGCAATCCTACTTCCAAGTTGGCACTTCTCATTGTTTGTGCTATGAAGGCACCTAGTTTTTCGCAATGGATTTGAGGAACGAGATGTTGCCTTTATTCTAAAGAAAGTGTTACAAACTCTATCAAACCTTCGTGATCGGTGCACCCGCCATGGCTCTCTTAACACAGTGCATATTTACCTTGATTCAGATTTAGACGAAAACATCCTCATCGGCTATTGCGATTTTTTATTTAAAGATGCAGCTATCCCTCCTACGCCATGGATGGAACCACCGGAGGTCCTCACAATGAGTTTCCCAATATATGGCAATTCGGTCTCTGGGCGTTGGAACTCATTTATCCACCCAATACATGTAGAGCTGAAGAAACCAGATGGATTGACCATTTCCAAAAACTTCAAAAGGTCTACGACTTGCCAAGCAAGTTTCGAAAGGTTTACAACTTGCCAAACAAAAATGTTGGTACGTTGGTAAAAAGCAAAGCTAAAGTTTCAAAAACTTTCGAAAAAGTAAAGACAGGTCTTGGAGCAAAGAAGAAGACGGAGAGCCCATTTCACGTTAGAGGTAAAAGCTTATCAAGATAATTTGCAAAAATGATCTTCAAGTGCATGGAAGAAGATCTGAATAATAGACCAAGGGTCCAAGAGCTCGAGAATGGAAGTTTCTAAAGGGATTAATTGAGCAGCTAGAGTTTTGGGATTTTGTAAGAGAAGCAATAGCTTAAGAACCTAAGCCACACCGTTCTTGAGCTATTGCCTCTCTTACAAGATCCCAAAACTCAAGCTGCTCTCAATTAATTACTTGAAACACTTCCATTCCCTGAGCTCTTCGGTTGCTGGTCTATCCTTTGGATCTTATTCCATGCACTTCAAGATCATTTTTGCAAATGATCTTAATAAGCTTTTACCTCTATCGTCAAATGGGCCCTCCATCTTCTTCTTTGCCCCAAGAACTGTCTTTACTTTTTTGATAGTTTTTGAAACTTTAGCTTTGCATTTTACCAACGCACTAGCCTAATTTAATTGCATATGTGTGAAACTCCTTCTTAAAGAATTAAACCTCGACTTTTGCCCCCACACCTTCACAAGCAATAAATACTTGTGAAGTGACTCACACTAAGGTGTGTGGTGGTTTTTTCTTTTTTAATGAAAAAATATTTTAGCTCAGCAAATCTTTGTTGTAGCTTTTGATTTTTTTTTTTTTGTTCAATTTACCGTTCTTTAGCTTTTTTTTTTTTTTTTTTTTTTTTTTTTTTTTTTTAATTTGGTTTTTAGAGAGAGGAAATAAAAAACGTGATGTTATGCGTGAACCTGCCAAGACAGAGAGTATGAGAATTGTATTTTTCTTGTTTGATTCATTCAACAAGTTGAGTACACTGTAGCACTACTGCACAATGCACACCTCACCCTCACTAGCAGCACTCATTTATTGTATTTTTTTTTTTGTTTCTGTTTTAGGGTGTGTTTGGATACCGCTTATTGCTGAAAACTGAAATCACTGTAGTAAAATAAATTTTAAATGTGTGAATAGTGCCGTGAGACCCAGTTTTGAAGTTATTTTTGCTAAAAAAAATACTTGCAGGTCCTGTGAATAGTGCACAGGACCCAGTGGAAAACGTGGGACGCAGCTGAAAAGTGATTTTTAGCACTATCCAAACATACACTTAATGTCCTTTCTTTTTTAAACACTAAAATCAAATGTTGGACAAAAAAGAGTGAAAATTTCATTTGTGATTAAATTTTAAAATATAACACGTTCTATTTAAATAAAAATATGGGATTTAGAAGAGAAATAAAATGAGAATATTTGTATGTTTTGAAATAAAAAATTTGTTATTTTAAAAAAAAGAGGCACAAAACTCTAGCTGCTCTCAATTAATCCCTTGAAACACTTCTAGACCCTAAGCTCTTGGGCCGTTGGTCTATCCTTCAGATCTTCATCCATGCACTTCAAGATCATTTTTGCAAATGATCTTGATATGCTTTTACCTCTATCTTCAAATGGGCCCTTCATCTTCTTCTTCACCCCAAGAGCTGACTTTACTTTTTTGATAGTTTTTGAAACTTTAGCTTTGCTTTTTACCAACGCACTAGCTTAATTTAGTTGTATATGTATGAAATTCCTTCTTAAAGATTTAAACCTCGACTTTTGCACCCACACCTTCACAAGCAATAAATACTTGTGAAGTGACTCACACTAAGGTGTGTGTTGGTTTTTTCCTTTTTAATGAAGAAATCTTTTAGCACAATAAATCTTTGTTGTAGATTGCAATTTTTTCTTCTTCAATTTCCCGTTGTTTAGCTTTTTATTTTTTAATTTGATTTTTAGAGAGAGGAAATAAAAAACGCGATGTTTTGTGTGAACCTGCCAAGACAGAGAGCATGAGAATTCTATTTTTCTTGTTTGATTCATTCAACAGGTTGAGTACACTATAGCACCACTGCACAGTGCACACCTCACCATCACTAGCAGCACTCATTTAGGGTGTGTTTGGATACCGCTTATTGCTGAAAATCGAAAACTAAAAACACTGTAGCAAAATAATTTTTAAATGTTTGAATAATGCCGTGGGACCCAGTTTTGAAGATACTTTTGTTGAAAAAAGTACTTGCAGGTCCCGTGAATAATGCACAGGACCCACTGGAAAACGTGGGACGCAGCTAAAAAGTGCTTTTCAGCACTATCCAAACATACACTTAATGTCCTTTCCTTTTTAAACACTAAAATCAAATGTTGGACAGAAAAGAGTGAAAATTTCATTTGTGATTAAATTTTAAAATATAATAGATTCTGTTTAAATAAAAATATAGAATTTAGACGAGAAATAAAATGAGAATATTTGCATGTTTTGAAATTGAAAATTGCTTATTTAAAAGAAAAAAAGAAAAAAAAAGAGAGGCCCAAAACTCTAGATGCTCTCAATTTATCCCTTGAAACACTTCCTTTCCCTGAACTCTTGGGCAGTTGGCCTATCCTTCGGATCTTCTTACACGCACTTGAAGATCATTTTTACAAATGATCCTGATAAGCTTTTACCTTTATCGTCAATTGGGCCCTTCATCTTCTTCTTTGCCCCAAGAACTGTCTTTACTTTTTTGATAGTTTTTGAGCTTTGCTTTTTACCAACGCACAAGCCTAATTTAATTTCATATGTGTGAAACTCCTTATTAAATACTTAAACCTCGACTTTTGCCCCTCACACCTTCACAAGCAATAAATTCTTGTAAAGTGACTCACACTAAGGTGTGTGGTGGTTTTTTCTTTTTTAATGAACAAATATTTTAGCTCAGTAAATCATTGTTGTAGCTTGTGATTTTTTTTTTCTTTCGATTTGCTGTTGTTTAGCTTTTTATTTTTATTTTTTAATTTGGTTTTTAGAGAGAGGAAATAAAAAAAGCGATGTTCTGTGTGAACCTACCAAGATAGAGGGCATGAGAATTCTATTTTTCTTGTTTGATTCATTCAACAGGTTGAGTACACAGTTGCACCATTGCACAATGCACACCTCACACTCACTAGTAGTACTCATTTATTGTTTTTTTTTTTTTTGGTCTCTATTTTAGGGTCTGTTTGGATTCCACTTATTGTTGAAAACTATAAACTGAAAACACTGTAACAAAATAATTTTTAAATGTGTGAATAGTGTCGTGGGACGCAGTTTTGAAGTTGCTTTTGTTGAAAAAGTACTTGCGGGTCCCGTGAACAGTGCACTAGACCCACTGGAAAACGTGGGACGCAGCTGAAAAGTGATTTTCAGCACTATCCAAACATACGCTTAATGTCCATTCTTTTCTAAACACTAAAATCAAATGTTGGACAAAAAAGAGTGAAAATTTCATTTGTGATTAAATTTTAAAATATACCACATTCTGTTTAAATAAAAATATGGGATTTAGACGAGAAATAAAATGAGAATATTTGGATGCTTTGAAATCGAAAATTTGTTATTTAAAAAACAAAAAGACGCCCAAAATTGTAGCTGGCCTCAATTAATCCCATGAAACACTTCCATTCCCTAAACTCTTGGGCTGTTGGTCTATCATTCGAATCTTCTTCCATGCACTTCAAGATCATTTTTGCAAATGATCTGGATAAGCTTTTACCTTTATCGTCAAATGGGCCCTTCATCTTCTTCTTTGCCCCAAGAATTGTCTTTAAGTTTTTGATAGTTTTTGAAACTTTAGCTTTGCTTTTTACCAACGCACTTGCCTAATTTAATTGTATATGTGTAAAACTCCTTCTTAATGACTTAAACCTCGACTTTTGCCCCCACACCTTCACAAGCAATAAATACATGTGAAGTGACTCCCACTAACGTGTGTGGTGGTTTTTTTTTTTTTTTTTAAGAAGAAATCTTTTAGCTCAGTAAATCTTTGTTGTCGCTTGTGAATTTTTGTTTCTTCAATTTGCCGTTGTTTAGCTTTTTATTTTTATTATTTAATTTGGTTTTTAGGGATAGGAAATAAAAAACGCGAAGTTCTGTGTGAACCTGCCAAGGCAGAGAGCAGGAGAATTCTATTTTTCTTGTTTGATTCATTCAACAGGTTGAGTACCCTATAGCATCACTACACAATGCACACCTCACCCTTCCTAGCAGCACTCATTTATTGTATATTTTTTTTGTCACTGTTTTAGGCTGTGTTTGGATACCGCCAATGATGAAAACCGAAAACATAAAACACTGTAGTAAAATAAATTTTAATTGTGTGAATAGTACCATGGGACCCAGTTTTGAAGTTGTTATTGCTGAAAATAATACTTGCGGGTCTCGTGAAGAGTGCACGGGACCCACAGGAAAACGTGGGACGCAGCTGAAAAGTGTTTTTCAACACTATTCAAACATACGCTTAATGTCCATTCGTTTCTAAACACTAAAATCAAATGTTGGACAAAAAAGAGTGAAAAATTCATTTGTGATTAAATTTTAAAATATAACACATTCAGTTTAAATAAAAATATGGGATTTAGGCGAGAAATAAAATGAGAATATTTGTATGTTTTGAAATCAAAAATTTGTTATTTAAAAAAAAAAAGAAGCCCAAAACTGTAGCTGCCCTCAATTAATCCCATGAAACACTTCCATTCCCTGAGCTCTTGGGCTGTTCGTCTATCCTTTGAATCTTCTTCCATGCACTTCAAGATCATTTTTGCAAATGATCTCGATAAGCTTTTACCTCTATCGTCAAATGGGCCCTTCATCTTCTTCTTTGCCCTAAGAATTGTCTTTAATTTTTTGATAGTTTTTGAAACTTTAGCTTTGCTTTTTACCAACGCACTTGCGTAATTTAATTGTATATGTGTGAAACTCCTTCTTAACGACTTAACGCTCGACTTTTGCCCCCACACCTTCACAAGCAATAAATACTTGTGAAGTGACTCCCACTAACGTGTGTGGTGGGTTTTTTTTTTTTTTTTTTTTTTTTTAAAGAAGCAATCTTTTAGCTCAGTAAATCTTTGTTGTCGCTTGTGATTTTTTTTTTTCTTCAATTTGCCGTTGTTTAGCTTTTTATTTTTATTATTTAATTTGGTTTTTAGGGAGAGGAAATAAAAAACGCAAAGTTCTATGTGAACCTTGCCAAGGCAAAGAGCAGGAGAATTCTATTTTTCTTGTTTGATTCATTCAACAGGTTGAGTACCCAGTAGCATCACTACACAATGCACACCTCACCCTCACTAGCAGCACTCATTTATTGTATATTTTTTTTGTCACTGTTTTAGGCTGTGTTTGGACACCACTTATGATGAAAACTGAAAACTGAAAACACTGTAGTAAAATAAATTTTAAATGTGTGAATAGTGCCTAGGGACCTAGTTTTGAAGTTGTTTTTGCTGAAAAAAATACTTGCGGGTCTCGTGAACAGTGCACGGGACCCACAGGAAAACGTGGGACGCAGCTGAAAAGTGCTTTTCAACACTATCCAAAAATACACTTAACGTCCTTTCTTTTTCAAACACTAACATCAAATGTTGGACAAAAAAGAGTGAAAATTTCATTTGTGATTAAATTTTAAAATATAACACATTCCATTTGAATTAAAATATGGGATTTAGATGAGAAATAAAATGAGAATATTTGGATGTCTTGAAACCAAAAATTTGTTATTTTCTTAAAAAAAAGACGCCCAAAACTGTAGCTGCCCTCAATTAATCCCTTGAAACACTTCCATTCCCTAAGCTCTTGGGTTGTTGGTCTATCCTTCGAATCTTCTTCCATGCACTTCAAGATCATTTTTGCAAATGATTCTGATAAGCTTTTACCTCTATCGTCAAATGGGCCCTTCATCTTCTTCTTTGCCCCAAGAATTTTCTTTAATTTTTTTGATAGATTTTTAAACTTTAGCTTTTTACCAACGCACTTGCCTAATTTAATTGTATATATGTAAAACTCCTTCTTAACGACTTAAACCTCGACTTTTGCCCCCACACCTTAACAAGTAATAAATACTTGTGAAGTAACTCCCACTAACGTGTGTGGTGTTTTTTTTTTTTTTTTTTTTTTAAAAGAAGCAATCTTTTAGCTCAGTAAATCTTTGTTGTCGCTTGTGATTTTTTTTTCTTCAATTTGCCGTTGTTGAGCTTTTTGTTTTTATTATTTAATATGGTTTTTAGGGAGAGGAAATAAAAAACGCAAAGTTCTATGTGAACCTGCCAAGGCAGAGAGCAAGAGAATTCTATTTTTCTTGTTTGATTCATTCAACAGGTTGAGAACCCTGTAGCATCACTACACAATGCGCACCTCACCCTCACTAGCAGCACTCATTTGTTGTATATTTTTTCTGTCACTGCTTTAGGCTGTGTTTAGATACCGCTTATGATGAAAACTGAAAACTGAAAACACTGTAGTAAAATAAATTTTAATTGTGTGAATAGTACCGTGGGACCTAGTTTTGAAGTTGTTTTTGCTAAAAAAATACTTGCGGGTCCCGTGAACAGTGCACGGGACCCATAGGAAAGCATGGGACGCAGCTGAAAAGTGCTTTTCAGCACTATCCAAACATACACTTAACATCCTTTCTTTTTCAAAAACTAAAATCAAATTTTGGACAAAAAAGAGTAAAAATTTCATTTGTGATTAAATTTTAAAATATAACACATTCTGTTTAAATAAAAATATGGGATTTAGAAGAAAAATAAAATGTTTTGAAATTGAAAATTTGTTATTTAAAAAAAAAAAAAAAGATGCCCAAAATTGTAGCTGCCCTCAATTAATCCCTTGAAACACTTCCATTCCTTGAGCTCTTGGGCTGTTGGTCTATCCTTCGAATCTTCTTCCATGCACTTGAAGATCATTTTTGATAAGCTTTTACCTCTATCGTCAAACGGGCCCTTCATCTTCTTCTTTGCCCCAAGAATTTTCTTTAATTTTTTGATAGTTTTTGAAACTTTAGCTTTGCTTTTTACCAACGCACTTGCCTAATTTAATTGTATATGTGTAAAACTCCTTCTTAACGACTTAAACCTCGACTTTTGCCCCCATACCTTCACAAGTAATAAATACTTGTGAAGTGACTCCCACTAACGTGTGTGGTGTTTGTTTGTTTTTTTTTTTTATTTAAAGAAGCAATCTTTTAGCTCAGTAAATCTTTGTTGTCGCTTGTGATTTTCTTTTTCTTCAATTTGCCGTTGTTTAGCTTTTTATTTTTATTATTTAATATGGTTTTTAGGGAGAGGAAATAAAAAACGCGAAGTTCTGTGTGAACCTGCCAAGGCAGAGAGCAAGAGAATTCTATTTTTCTTGTTTGATTCATTCAACAGGTTGAATACCCTGTAGCATCACTACACAATGCACACCTCACCCTCACTAGCAGCACTCATTTATTGTATATTTTTTCTGTCACTGTTTTAGGCTGTGTTTGGATACCACTTATAATGAAAACTGAAAACTGAAAACACTGTAGTAAAATAAATTTTAATTGTGTGAATAGTGCCGAGGGACCCAGTTTTGAAGTTGTTTTTGTTAAAAAAATACTTGCGGGCCCTTCATCTTCTTCTTTGCCTCGAGAATTGTCTTTACTTTTTTAATAGTTTTTGAAACTTTAGCTTTGCTTTTTACCAAAGCACTAGCCTAATTTAATTGTATTTGTGTGAAACTCCTTCTTAAAAACTTAAACCTTGACTTTTGTCCACACATTTTCACAAGCTATAAATACTTGTGAAGTGTCACACACTAAGGTGTGTGGTGGTTTTTTCTTTTTCATTGAAGATATCTTTTAGCCCAGTAAATCTTTGTTGTTGCTTGTATTTTTTTTTTTTTCTGCAATTTGCCGTTGTTTAGCTTTTTTTTTTTTTAGTTAATTTGGTTTTCAGAGAGAGGAAATAAAAAACGCGATGTTCTGTGTTAACCTGCCAAGACAGAGAGCATGAGAATTCTATTTTTCTTGTTTGATTCTTTTAATAGGTTGAGTACACTGTAGCACCATTGCACAGTGCACACCTCATGGACCCTCACTAGCAGCACTCATTTATTGTATTTCTTTTTTTTGTCTCTATTTAAGGGTGTGTTTGGATATCGTTTATTGTTAAAAACTGTAAACACTGTAGCAAAATAATTTTTAAATATGTGAATAGTGCCATGGGGCCTAGTTTTGAAGTTGTTTTCGCTGAAAAAAGTACTTGTGGGTCCCATGAACAATGCACGGGACCCATTGGAAAACGTGGGATGCAACTAAAAAGTGATTTTCAACACTATCCAAACATACACTTAATGTCCTTTCTTTTTTAAACACTAAAATCAAATGTTGGACAAAAAAGAGTGAAAATTTCATTTGTGATTAAATTTTAAAATATAACACGTTCTATTTAAATAAAAATATGGGATTTAGAAGAGAAATAAAATGAGAATATTTGTATGTTTTGAAATAAAAAATTTGTTATTTTAAAAAAAAGAGGCCCAAAACTCTAGCTGCTCTCAATTAATCCCTTGAAACACTTCTAGACCCTAAGCTCTTGGGTCGTTGGTCTATCCTTCAGATCTTCATCCATGCACTTCAAGATCATTTTTGCAAATGATCTTGATAAGCTTTTACCTCTATCGTCAAATGGGCCCTTCATCTTCTTCTTTGCCCGAAGAACCGTCTTTACTTTTTTGATAGTTTTTGAAACTTTAGCTTTGCTTTTTACCAACGCACTAGCCTAATTTAATTGTATATGTGTGAAACTCCTTCTTAAAGACTTAAACCTCGACTTTTGCCCCCACACCTTCACAAGCAATAAATACTTGTGAAGTGACTTACTCTAAGGTGTGTGGTGGTTTTTTCTTTTTTAATGAAGAAATCTTTTAGCTCAGTAAATCTTTGTTGTAGCTTGTGATTTTTTTTTTCCTTCAATTTGCTGTTGTTTAGCTTTTTATTTATTATTATTTTTAATTTGGTTTTTAGAGAGAGGAAATAAAAAACACGATGTTTTGGTTTTTAGAGAGAGCATGATAATTCTATTTTTCTTCTTTGATATCTTCAACAGGTTGAGTACACTGTAGCACCACTGCACAGTGCACACCTCACCCTCATTAGCAGCACTCATTTATTGTATTTTTTTTTTGTCTCTGTTTTATGGTGTGTTTGGATTCCGTTTATTACTGAAAACTGAAAATTTTGTAGCAAAATAGTTTTTAAATGAGTGAATAGTACCGTGGGACCCAATTTCAAAGTTGTTTTTGCTGAAAAAAGTACTTGTGGGTCCCGTGAACAGTACAACGGGACCCACTGGAAAACGTGGGACGCAGCTGAAAAGTACTTTTCAGCCCTATCCAAACATACACTTAGTGTATGTTTGGTTTGCGTGTCCATGTTGGATGTTTGCGTTTTCAGCTTCTTCTTTTTTTTTTTTCCAACGTTTCAGCCCAAAATTGTTACTGTTCATCATTGTTGCGACATTGAATAGTAGCCGCAATATTTGACTTTTCCAATGAACAGTACACTATGTGCACTGTTCATGGACCCACAAATTTAACTTTTTAGCAACATTTTCATTAAAAATGGGTCTCACGATACTATTCACACATTTAAAAATTATTTTGCTACAGTGTTTTTCAGTTTTCAGTTTCAGTTTTCAGCTGTATCCAAATGGACCCATAATGTCCTCTTTTTTAGACACTAAAATCAAATGTTGGACAAAAAAGAGTGAAAATTTAATTTGTGATTAAATTTTAAAATATAGCACATTCTGTTTAAAAAATATATGGAATTGAGACAAGAAATAAAATGAGAATATTTGTATGTTTTGAAATTGAAAATTTGTTATTTAAAAAATAGAGGTCAAGAATATATATATATATATATATATACACAATAGTTATAGGCCCGTGTGTTGCACGGTTTTTTGAAAAAGCTTATAAAATAAATGTATAAATAATTATATATTTTAATAGATTTAGTAAAGAAAAAAGAAAAAATTATCAAGTGTAAATAATTATCTCACTAAAATAAGGGGTAAGATTTCTTCCTAAAACTAAATTAAATTGGTAATTATTTTTTAAAAAAAACGTACTAAACGATTGATAAATCTAAAATTAATATAACCTTGATAATATTATAAATTAAAATTAAAGTTGATAATTCAAGATTACACATGTAGAACATCTTGATAATTTGATGTAACATAAAAATCAAATAAGAAAATTTTTAAAATTAATCTATTAATTCTAACCATATTTAATCATTAATTCTAAGACCCTAACCCTAAGCATATAAATTAGATGAAAGCTAAGAAAATTAGTTTAAACAAAAGGAAACCAACACACAAAACCTTATCAATTTAATAAAAACAAAATACAAAAACAAAGAAGGAGCCTTTAGAAACTTGACAATGTTTTCGAATGTTTTGAATTAATTAATTAAAATCACATAAAGACAAAAAACCAATAATAACACTAAAGAAAATAAACAAAATGAAAATAATAATAATAAAAGAAGAAAGAATGCATACCTGCATTGTCATGGGATTTAGGCATTCACATATTGAAATAAGCTTCACTCCAAAAAGGATATATAGGGTTATATATATTGGTAGAGTTCCATTTGAAATATAATTCATTTAAATCTTATTGAAATTAAAGATATCTAATCAATGTGTTTGTTTTTATCCCATAAGAATTAGAATTAGAAAAAGGTCATATGAATAGAATGAAAAAAAAAAAAAGTTGATTCAACATAACGTAACATATAAAAAATTAAAAATTAAAAAAAAAAAAAAAGATAAAGAGAACGTGGTTGATAGTTATAAGGAATTTCGATATATATATTTTAAATGTCATCAACTTAGAAATTATCAAACTAATGGAGGTATATACTATTTTTTGGGATAGATAGAGATTATCAAATTATTGGAGATATATACTGTTTCATGGAATAGATTTATATTAATCACCTCTTGAGGAATTTGGAT
Organism: Quercus aquifolioides; assembly: GCA_019022515.1. Lineage (NCBI taxonomy): Eukaryota > Viridiplantae > Streptophyta > Magnoliopsida > Fagales > Fagaceae > Quercus > Quercus aquifolioides. The sequence goes on along the minus strand of CM032329.1, from coordinate 16,807,315 downwards.
TGTGCTTATCCCTTAATAATCAAGTTTTGTAGCTTGATATTTTGATAAAATAATATTAATTTAATAATATTAAAATTTTGAAATTTTAGATGATAAATATTATCTAAATTAAATTTTTGTATGTTAAATATTATCCCCTAATTTAAGAAATATATACTAACAAATAAAAAAATAATGTTAATTAGATGATAAATATTATCTAAATTAAATTTTTGTATGTTAAATATTATCCCTTAATATAAGAAATATATCCTAACAAATAAAAAAATAATGTTAATCTAATTTTATTTAATGATAAGAATGAATTAGAGTCTTGGTATTATACTATTTATTTTTAGTTCTTTAAAAATTTAAAATTTTAATAAAATTTTTGCAATTTGGTGAAGCCACATGGCACAACTACAACGTCTAAGCCCAACTTTTATTATATACATATATATATTTATTTATTTATTTTAAACAAAGTTAACCAAGGAATAAGAGAGATTTGAGAAAGTATGTGCGCATCGTAATTGAGGACCAAAATAGGGTATTTACAATACCATGTAAGTTAACCAAATTCCAGTATTAAAAATAATAATAATAATCAAGAAATCCCTATAAACAATTGTGGGGCCAAAGAATTAGGCAACCCCGGCCCAGTTCATACCAGGCCCAAAGGCCCATGCCGAGGAGGCGTCCGAGGTCCGAGGACGAAAAGTGTAGAGCCCAGTTGCCCAAGAAACAGAGCCGAGGACGATTCCTTCCTCGAATGCCCGAGATCATAAAGTGGACAAGCAGCACACCATCAAGAGCAGCCTTCCGGAGCATCCAAAGAGAAAGAACAAGTACAACGTGTCAGCCATGGAAGCATGGTAGAGGAGCAAGTCCAGGATGAACTGTCATCTCTACATTAAATGCCCACAGCTAACTCCCTGACCGCATTAATGAGGAAGTGACATCTGAATAGTATTATTGCAGCCTTGCAACCACCCCAGAAAGACTTCTAGAGGGGGCTGATGGGACAAGTATCAGCATAAACCATCAACTATCCACGTGTAGGGTAGAGATGAAGGAAGATATGTAGTATAAATAAGGGTAGAAACTTAGAGAAAAAGAGACCGGCAATTGAGAGAGAAAGCATGATAGCAATCTCAACAATTCCTACAACCATTATCATCCACTATATACTAGAACAGAGTTCCACGGATTGTGCCGAGAATAAACTTCCTTTGTTAAACTCAGTTCATCTCTGTTTGATCGTCATGAACATTATATTAACTGTTATCCATGCACTAAAGCCTAGCTCTTTGACCCACACTTTACAAATTCATTGTACTGGGCTCACTGGGCCAAGATCCCATACATTTTGGGGCCTGGTCTGAAAATCGTGTCCCTACAATTGGCGCCGTCTGTGGGAAGAGCTTGTGTGATAGTGAGTGCAACGATTAGTCATGGTGGGATCAAGCTCCCATCAGCAAGGGTCCCTGGAGAAGGCCATTTTGGCGGTGGTGCATGCTATACAAAAGCTTCCCCATTATTTCCAAGAACACATATAGTTGTTATCATCACTCCACTTCCGCTCAGGTCTACACTTCGAAGTATTGATTACGCGGGGAGGATTGCTAAATGGGGCACAGTTTTAGGGGCTCTTGACATCAAGTGTATGCCCCGTACCTATGTCAAGGGGCTAGTTCTTGCGAATCTGGTGGCCAAGTTTGCTGAACCTCCACTAGAGGAAGTGGCAGCAACACAAAGCAAAATCCAAAGAGGACAATACCTGCTACTCGGGGCTGAGCCTTATAAGGCACCCGGGGAAAGTGTTTAAATGTGAACCTTAGTCATGCCTGTAGTCCTCGGACCAGATGCTAAGGGGAAGTTAACACTCTGTTACTACTGCTACACATGCGAAGTAGAGCAAGTCTCAAAAACTGCTACCTCATGTTGTGGTAGTGCACTCGGGGCTGAGCCTTATAAGGCACCAGGGGAAAGTGTTTAAATGTGAACCTTAGTCATGCCTGTAGTCCTCGGACCAGATGCTAAGGGGAAGTTAAGGCTCCATTACTACTGCTACACATGCGAAGTAGAGCAAGTCTCAAAAATTGCTACCTCATGCTGTGGTAGTGCACTCGGGGCTGAGCCTTATAAGGCACCTGGGGAAAGTGTTTAAATGTGAACCTTAGTCATGCTTGTAGTCCTCGGACCAGATGCTAAGGGGAAGTTAACACTCTGTTACTACTGCTACACATGCGAAGTAGAGCAAGTCTCAAAAACTGCTACCTCATGCTGTGGTAGTGCACTCGGGGCTGAGCCTTATAAGGCACCCGGGGAAAGTGTTTAAACTTAAACTCAATCATGCCTGTAGTCCTCGGACCAGATGATATGAGTTGGTTAACACTCAATGGCATCTCTCTCAAGTGTTTAAACTTAAACTCAATCATGCCTGTAGTCCTCGGACCAGATGATATGAGTTGGTTAACACTCAATGGCATCTCTCTCAAGTGTTTAAACTTAAACTCAATCATGCCTGCAGTCCTCGGACCAGATGATATGAGTTGGTTAACACTCAGTGGCATCTCTCTCAAGTGTTTAAGCTCAAACTCAATCATGCCTGCAGTCCTCGGACCAGATGATATGAGTTGGTTAACACTCAGTGGCATCTCTCTCAAGTGTTTAAACTTAAACTCAATCATGCCTGTAGTCCTCGGACCAGATGATATGAGTTGGTTAACACTCACTGGCATCTCTCTCAAGTGTTTAAACTTAAACTCAATCATGCCTGTAGTCCTCGGACCAGATGATATGAGTTGGTTAACACTCAGTGGCATCTCTCTCAAGTGTTTAAACTTAAACTCAATCATGCCTGCAGTCCTCGGACCAGATGATATGTGTTGGTTAACACTCAGTGGCATCTCTCTCAAGTGCTTAAACTTAAACTCAACCATGTCTGAGTCCTCGAACCAGATGATGTGGGGAAGTTAGCACTCTGGCATCTCTCTAAATGATTAAATAGAACCTTAGTTATATATGGATCCTCGGACCACATACTTTGGGGAAAGTAACGTTCCATAATATCTATTTGTTTCTCAGTAAGTGTCAAGATAGACCCAAGATCATAACCAACTCCTCAGATTGGTAGCTTTGAAAGGAGCAAGTTACAGTACAAATATAGGGCGCGTGAAACGGCACTCCCACGGGTGTAAATCAAAGGATCAAGTAGAATTAACTCTTAAGAATTCAAAACCCCACTTTTCTCCTCGGATGAGAGGAAAAAACCGGAGTTTTGAGGGGCTATTGTGGGGCCAAAGAATTAGGCAACCCCGGCCCAGTTCGTACCAGGCCCAAAGGCCCATGCCGAGGAGGCGTCCGAGGTCCGAGGACGAAAAGTGTAGAGCCTAGTTGCCCAAGAAATAGAGCCGAGGACGATTCCTTCCTCGGACGCCTGAGATCATAAAGTGGACAAGCAGCACACCATCAAGGGCAGCCTTCCGGAGCATCCAAAGAGAAAGAACAAGTACAACGTGTCAGCCATGGAAGCATGGTAGAGGAGCAAGTCCAGGATGAACTGTCATCTCTATATTAAATGCCCACAGCTAACTCCCTAACCGCATTAATGAGGAAGTGACATCTGAATAGTATTATTGCAGCCTTGCAACCACCCCAGAAAGACTTCTAGAGGGGGCTGATGGGACAAGTATCAGCATAAACCATCAACTATCCACGTGTAGGGTAGAGATGAAGGAAGATATGTAGTATAAATAAGGGTAGAAACTTAGAGAAAAAGAGGCCGGCAATTGAGAGAGAAAGCATGATAGCAATCTCAACAATTCCTACAACCATTATCATCCACTATATACTAGAACAGAGTTCCACGGATTGTGCCGAGAATAAACTTCCTTTGTTAAACTCAGTTCATCTCTGTTTGATCGTCATGAACATCATATTAACTGTTATCCATGCACTAAAACCTAGCTCTTTGACCCACGCTCTACAAATTCATTGTACTGGGCTCACTGGGCCAAGATCCCATACATTTTGGGGCCTGGTCTGAAAATCGTGTCCCTACAACAATAATTTCAACTCAGCTGTAAAACTATGAAAAGTTTGTCCCTTACAACTTATTTGAATCACAAAAGAGGAAGATAGAGTAATTGCAAATGCAAGGTACTAAGACTCCATCTTGAGACAATTATCAGAGGCAAATCAAAAATAAATAAATAAAATCCGTGAAACTCTCGTTCTTATACAATATGTGGAAATTGATTAACATCTAGTTTCTTCCACTAAGTGCTAATTGCAATGCGTGCTCTGCTTCCTTCAGAAATAAACGAGTCAGTTGCTTTTGCCCTCGTCTATATATTATACTAGACCTCCTGTTTTTACTCCTCAACTTCTGTTGGGTTAAGCCATCTGTCTCTTTGCTGCAGAGGCATGCACAAGAAAAGAACATTAGATACTTCAACAAAAGATCAAACGGATGAAGGTTAATGTATGCATTTCTAGTTGGATATTCAGCAAACAAATAAGGCCTACATTGAATTTTCAACATTCTTTCACCTTGAGAATTTGGTCATTTTTAAATTACTACATATGATTAGCATTGAAACTTATTCTTTAAGGCCATTGGTGCATTTCCTGCTTTAGCATATCTAAGTATTAAAAATTAGTGTTTTTCTTGCACACAGATTGAACTAGAGGAAAAAATAAATTAAAAGATTGATCCCGGGGAGGATTCCTTTGGCTCTAAAATAACAAATTTCTGTCAATATGAATATATACCAACGATTTATAAATAAGTAAAACTATCACCAAAGCACAAAGATTTGCAAATTATCTTTCGATCAAGCAGTTTGAGGAGATTGCTTATATTGACATCTGCATGTTTTTGGGAAAATAGTTTATGGTATAAACAATCATATTAAGATGACCAAAAGTTACTACACCACATTCAATTTTCTTTAAATAACTAAAAACATTCAATTTGTATTAGGAACCTCTCTATTTGTTATTAAAACAGAGAGGGTCCACATTACAGCTAAGATTTAGTTCTTCACAAATCTAAAAGTGTAGTGGTGTAATATCACTAAAACTCAGTTATCATTTCTTATCAATTAGATTTGTGAAAATTAGCCGTTAGAAACTTGGAATGGATAGGAGAGCATACATATATTATGTATTGAAGATAGTACCAATGGTAAATTTCCGCCATGTTGGTGGAGCAGCAACCTCAACCTACACGTCCGTAGTGTACCCGCACCAATATCACTGGGAATCAAATATTGAGAGAAAAACTGAACTAATTCTCATATATATATATATATATATATATAACCGAAACCTCTGAAACTCTTACAATTTTTCACGTCAGCACAATATTTTAAAAAAATTCTCATTTTATTTAAATAAAATTATTTTTGTTTAGTTTGAACTTAACAAGGAGTGGAACTCTATCTCTATAACAAGTCCAATTTAAACTCAAACTCATCATTATTATTTTATTTAAATAAAATTATTATTTTTCCCTAGAACTCTTCCCTACGCAAGTCATCTTTGTTTTCCCATTCCCAATCCGCAGGCTAACCTACACAAACCATCTTTGTTTTCCTATTTGACTTTGAAGACCTTTGCTTTATTCCTCTCATCTTTGTTTTCCTATTTGACTTTGCAAATCTTTGCTTTATTCCACTGAGCTAAGGATGAGGAGCAAAAGAAGAAGATTAATGCTGAATTAAGCATAACACCCAAATAAATGTACTTATTGCCAAGCAAACTTGATAGGAGACATAGGACAAGTATCTGAAATTCCATTTAAACACGGTACCAAAGATTGTGTTTTACAACCATTGATCTTTGTACGTCCCTTTTTATTTTTTTAATCTAGGTTTTCTAATTCTTTTGCTTTATAAATATATAACGATTAACGATTGTGTTTTACAACCATTGATCTTTGTACAGCTCTTTTTATTTTTTTAATCTGGGTTTTCTAATTCTTTTGCTTTATAAATATATAACAATTAACCATATATCCTATATCTATGATTGTTTATGATTATTTTTTGTTTATTGTTTAAAGTTTAGACCCATTAAAAAAATTTGTTAATGGTTTTCCATTGATTTTTTTTCCCTTCTCCTTTTGTTTTTGTAGGGTTGCTAGGAGCACAAAGTAACCGGTGAGAAAAAAAAATTTGTTTTATGGTTTTTCATGTATTTTTTAAAAAGTGATCTTGGTACGACCTTTTATACAACTATGAATCACCAAACCCTATACCTATAATTATTTATGATCCCATTTTTTTCATTGTTTAAAGTTTAGACCCATTAAAACTTATTTTCTTTTTATGGGAACATGTATTTCTCTTTTGAATAGTCATATATATATTTTTAAATTGTTTCAATAACTTCTAGGTTCTAAATCTTCTAATTCTTTAATTGTGTGTGTGTGTGTGTGTGGCATTTTAGAAGTTGTAGCATCTGAATTTTGCTTTAGTTTTTGCAATATTTGAACATGATTGGTAGATTTCGACAATCAATTTTTCTCTTATACTTCTCTATTATGTAGTCATATATATATATATATATATATATATTTCAATAATCTATAGGAAGTGAATCTTATGATTCTTTGGCCTTTCAAAAGTTTTAACATTTGGATTTTTTTTAGTTATTTTTTTGCAATATCTAAAATTAGTTGACAAATTTCAATAACTATATCCATGAATTATTCTTTTGAGGATAACACATATTTTTCTTATATTTTCTTATTGTGTAGTCACAGAATACTTTTTTTTTTTTTTTGGTCTAGAATTTGTAAGTTCTAAATTTTTTGATTTTTTTTTTTAAATTTACCTTTTGGAATTTTTTAACATCTATATTTTTCAGATTCATATTTTTGCAATATCTGAAACTATCCAGTAGATTTCAATAATTATAGTCATGAATTATTCTTTTGAATTGAACCATTCTTTCTCTTCTATTACTTTATCGTGTAATCATATATATTTTGTTTTGTTTAAATAATTTCTAAGATGTCTTTTCAGAAGTTTTAATATTTGAATTTTTGAGTTATTTTTTGTAAGTCATTACACGTTCAAGCAATGACTTCTTCATCAAATTGTAACACAAATTGAAGTCAGATGAGTCTACCACACAAACAAGTAAGTTCCCGTGCGTAGCATGGGTTTGCGACTAGTTAACTTGAAAGTGAAATACAAGACTCTGTTTTGACACTGGACTAACTAATTTGTTACAGACAGTAAGTTAACAATCATCATTATGAGATTTACACAATTTTCCTCTTGCTAAACACTTTTGGTAATTAACTTCTCACATTCACATTTCTCTCCTTCTCTTTCACTCACAACTTTCAACTTTCTATTCTTCTCTCTCACTCACAACCTTCACCCCTCTCCTTTCTCATTTCTCTTATATGTGCTCTGTGTTAAGAAAGTCATGGTGGGTGCACCAGTCATGAAAGTTACACAAAGTTAACAATACTTCTCTTAGAATAAAGGCAGCAATTGGTTCTTCAAATTCATTGAAAAAAAAAAAAAACCCTATATTTTCATTTTTTTTGTGCAAAAACAACGATAACTGGCTACTGGGTAGTATGATGGCAAACCCTTTGTTAGTTGGAAAAAAGGCATGCACCTCAGGATCTTAAAGCCTATAGTAGCCATCGAAAGGTTATCTTGGCTTTCTTTTTCCAAAGATTGGATCTTGGATGCGCGTTCTTCATCACTAGTTTCAACCAACTTCAAGATATGGTACATTGGCTAAAACGGAGTGATGCTAGAAAAGGGCTCATCTGGTTGATTAAGTTTGAGCTTGGCATGAAGAACGTGTATCTATGGTTGTCAAAATTCTGATTTTAATCCTACGATCCTACGATTTTACGATCTCACCTGCCCAAAACAATTCGAATCTTTTAAAAATCTTTGCAATCATTCAAGATTAGTAAGATCGTATGATTCTAATGACTCCAAACGATTCTGATTTCTTATAATCTTCATTAACTTGACAGACAGCTCAGTTAGACCCAAATAAAAAATAACATCCCAATAGACCAAGTTTTGCTATTCTAATGTAAAGAGATAGAGTGTCAATTGAAACCAAATAAAAAATGACATCCCAATAGAGTGTCACGTTTTGAGGTTTTTGACCTCTTTAAGCCTAATTCTACTTTGTGTGCAAGCCAAGTTCCCTACTTGTACTAGAAGTCTATTAATCTAGGGTTTAGGCTTAGTTTGGATACGGATGAAAAGCAGACATGTTTTGCGTCTGCGTTTCCTCCTTTTTTTTTTCTTTTTTTGTCACGTGTTTCAATCAATTTTTTACTGTTCATCATTGTTGCAGCTACTGTTCATGAACAGTAGCCGCAATATTTGACTTTTTCCACAAATTTTACTGTTTATGGACCCACAAATTTCATTTTTTAGCAATTTTTCATTAAAAATGAGTCTCACGGTACTATTTACACATTTAAAAATTATTTGCTACAGTGTTTTTCAGTTTTCAGTTTTCAGCTGTATCCAAACGGACCCTTAGTCTATTATATATACACATGTTATGGTTCATTATAACACAGGATTTATACTACACTCTAATATATTGTTGATGTAGCCTTTTAGGGCTTCCTCCGTGAATGTAGGTTGTTAGGTTGAACCTTGTAACCCTCGTGTGTTATTGTGTGTTCTATACTTTATGCTTCCGCTTCCGCATCCATACTAGCATATTCAACATAGTGTATCAATACTAATATTTAACACTTGCAAATAAATGTAGTGATGTATGGAGTAATTACATCAAATGGATGCAAATATTTGGTTTTTTATGAATGAATGTATAATTTATGTGATAATTTAATATACTAATGTGTGTATTTTTTGTTTTTTTCTCAAATAATGTAGGATCTTATGATCCACGATTCGATCTTATGATCTACGATCCCACCTACCTTCCACGATCCTACGTAGGATCCTAATTTTGACAACCTTAGTGTATCCAAGATCCAATCTTTGGCAAAAGAATGCTAAGATAACCTATCAATGGCTATTGTAGGCTCTAAGATCCTAAGGTGCATGCCTCTTTTAATTTCCAACTAATAAAGGGTTTGCTATCATACTGCCCAGTTGCCAGTTCTCGTTGTTTTTGCTAAAAACGTATCGGTCAATTTTTTCTTCATTAGGAATCATTTTAATTCTTTTTACTCTCTATTTTCACATTTTGTATGTAATTATAAATTGTTAAAATTGCAATTTAAATATTCCACCAATTATTTGATGACACCATATAATTTTCTAAGTGTGCGTTTGGAAACGCGCTTCCCAGACGCGTTTTGCGTTTCTCTTCTTTTCTTTTCTTTTTTTTACTTTTCAGCCGATATATTTGACTTTTTCCCGTGAACAGTGCACTGTTCACGGATCCACAAATTTCACTTTTTTACAACTTTTTCATTAAAAATGGGTCCCACGGTACTATTTACATATTTAAAAATTATTTTGCTACAGTATTTTTCAGTTTTCAGTTTCAGTTTTCAGTTTTCAGTTTTCAGTTGTATCCAAACGGACCCTAACTATTGAATCGTATTGATATACTTGATTTTTTTTAGCAACAAAATAATATTTTTTCGATTGATACAGACACATAACAATTGGTTTTTATTGTATAATGTGGGAGGACTTTCGTCTCGGACCCCAATCAGGCATTGTTCGCTTTGGGAGAGGCATGCTTTTTGTGCAACTTTCTTCCCGCACGAATTTGTTCAATCCCACATCGGAGAGAGACGCCTCCCACCCATGCCTTATAAGCCTTTGGCCTAAGGATGAGTGTACCACTACTACACAAGGCATGGGTGAGAGGCGTTTCTCCCCGATGTGGGATTGAGCAAATTCGTGCGGGAAGGAAGTTGCACAAAAAGTATGCCTCTCCCAAAGCGAACAATACCTGGTTGGGGGCAAGACGAAAGTAAATTTCCTAATGGTTATTCTTTTCAACTAATTGGTAAATATTTTCGATAAAACTCACTAAAGGTTGTTTATCGGTGCAATTATTAGTTATTGCTAGCTTTTTTTTTTTTTTTTTTTTTGCTCTCTCTAATTTTTAAGGGTTCCTTTTGTAGATTCAAGATTTTTAGAAGTGTTGACAAAATCTATCATATGAAGGTCATGAAATATATGAATATTATTTATTTATTTATTTTAAAAATTATAGAACTATAATTTAATACAGAAAATACTGACAAAGTTTAGTGGTATATAATGTTGCATATCATTCAATTTAAACAAAAAAGTAAAACGATATTATTAACTTTTTACATTTAATTATATGGTATAATTTAGTAATTAATAATAATCATATATATGTATATATGTATAATATGGAGAAGTATAGATAAAAAATAATGCAATAAAATTCACGATAATACTTAATATATTTCTTGGGATATACTTATTTATTTATTTTTTAAACTTTAAACATTTATAGATTAATATTTATAAATTTACAAATAAGAAAAATCTGTGCAACACTTGGGCCAATAACTAGTATATGATTTGTCAGTTAGTTGGGATTGTATTCTTTCCAACTCATGTTCATGGATTATAAATAGGTTTGACCAAAATGTTATTTATATATCGAATGTCCAAGTTTGGAAAAGAATATGCATGTGGTGGATTTGGAAGGCAGACCTGCTCCCAAAAATTAAAACCTTTCTATGGATGTGTGCTCACAACAGCATTGGTGTCAAAGCTTGTTTGGAAAGGAGGGGTGTGGTCCATGGAAATGTTTGCCCCATCTGTTGTAATGGTTCTGAAACCATCCTACATGCCCTTCGAGATTGCAATCATTTGAAGCAAGTGTGGAATCAGCTGGGGGTCTCATCCTCCAATCATGAATTTTGGCATTCCAACTTGCTGGAGTGGCTGTCAACCAATGCTAGATCCAATGGTAAGTGTCTTAATATTACCCCTCCATGGAAGGTTGTTTTTTCCTTTGCTTTATGGAGCATTTGGAAGAGTAGGAACAATATTGTTTTTAATAGAAGGAGCAGAAACCCAAAGCTGGCAGCAGAGATTATTAATCAAGCAGTTGAATATTATCACTATGTGACAGCTCCTAGAGTGCAGAACCGTAGAGTGATCAAAAGGATCCGTTGGGAGAGGCCTTTGCAAGGATGGAAGAAGCTAAACACGGATGGTTCAGCCTTGGGAGAGCACGGGTTGGCTGGCTGTGGTGGGGTGATCAGAGATGAAGGTGGTCATTGGGTTGCTGGTTTTAGCAAGCAGATTGGGTACACCAGTTGTTTTGCAGCAGAGCTGTGGGGGCTTAGAGAAGGCCTCCTGCTGTGTTACAACCTCAATATTCAGCTTCTTAAAATAGAAATGGATGCCAAATCTATTGTAGATGTGTTAGGAAACTTGTCTTATGTTAATAATGATGATGCTAAAATCGTCAGTCGATTCGTTCGTCCAGAGAGAAGACCGTCCACTGCTTGCGCTAACCCTGAAGAATAGTCAAAATGGAAGAATCGCTAGTGGGGTGCTCCCCACTACGCCTCCGATGATTAAGTCAGAAGCAGATTAACAAGAAAGCAGAGTGTAGAGAAAGCAAAAGTGAGAGTAAGGTTAAGTGATTTTTCATACCCCTTCTGGATCTCGTTTGAGGATATATATAGGCTATTCCGATGTCCTTCTAGCCGTTGGCCTCGTCATTATGAGGTTATTATTGCTTGATTTTGTAACGCCTGTGCCAGGTGTTTGGATTGACCGGCGCGCCTTCAATGATGTCGGCATTTATTGCAGCTAGTCATAACGGCTGCCCCTGGTTGGGTTGTTCAGGCAGCTCTATTCGTGCCGTGATGGTAATGACATCGTCCTTACATAGATGGACGATCTATCCTATTTCCTGGACCTATCAGTTGCCCCCCTATTCCAAGGTCGTCTGTAACCTTGGACGATCTTGGGAATACAAAACGATTTTTTTTTTTTTTTTTTTTTTTTTTTTTTTGACGCTTGGGAATGCGTTCTTTGCATTAACTGCCTTGTGGCGGCGTGGCGTACTTTGTGGCCACGTGTCAGGTTTTCAGCAGTGGGGAGGCCTTGTTTCCGGCGGGTGTCTTTTTGATTTCCCGCTATTTCCAAGGTAAGCTTTTTAACTTCTACTTTTCATAAAAAATTCTTTCTCTTTATTTCTGGTGTTTTCTTTTTCTTCTTTCTTCTGCGTTTTCTGCTGCTGCTGCTTTGCCTTTCCGATTTCAGATTTTCCTCCTTTCCTTTTTAAGGTGCGTATCCCCTCTTCCTCGCTTCTTTCCTTTTGTTCTCTATGTTTTTTGGTTTGCTTTCCTTTTTCGAACCGCACATGCCCCTTTTTTAATGGTAGATTATACGGATTTTGAGAACATCTCCCCCTCTATTACTTTCTTTTTTACTCGATTGGGGGGATACTTGGAACTTTCCGGTGACCGGTACCCACAATCTGGTGATTTCGTGGGAGAGGGGACTGGTTTAGGTTTAGTTCTGAGGGATTTGTACCCACTGTTGCAGCAGTCTCTTTCTTGGTTCAAATCCACCCGTGGGGGCCGTAGGAGGGAAAAAATGAGTTCTGTTGCAAGATCCAGAGGTTTCGAGGGGGGTTCGTCCTCTGGAGTGGTCGCGGACGGGGCTGTGATGGACACGGCCACCTCCGTGCCCCCTCCTTCGTCGCTACCTTCCACCTCCGTCGCCGTACCTCCGTCCTTCCATGCCCTCAAGGAAAAGTGTCATTTGAGTGTAGATGTCTTTAGTAAATTTAGGGATAGGTTTCAATTCCCTGTAGAGACCAAGGTTCGTCTTCCCAGGAAAGGTGAAAAGGCTTGCTCCTTTGCCCATGGTGAAGTTTGTTTTTACGAGGCGGCCTTCTTGTGCGGCTTAAGGTTTCCCGTCCATCCGTTTATCATGGAGCTCCTAGATCGAGTGCAGATTGCTCCTGGGCAACTTATGCCTAATTCTTGGAGGATCGTCGTGAGTTGTATGGTGATCTGGACGGTCATAGCTGAAGGGGAAATGATAACCGTGAACGAGTTTACCCACCTTTACCGTTTGAAAGAATCTAGGGAATTTGGGTATTATGAATTCGTTCCTTGGGATAGGAGATCCCGTTTAATAGTTGATCTTCCTTCGTCGTTCCGCTATTGGAAGTCGAGATACTTTTTTGTGTCAGGGGACGGTTGGGAGACTTTGTCGGATGATTTTTGGGGGAATATTCCCAGATTGCTGCGACGGTGGGAGACCCCTCGCCTTGGTGCGTTCGTCTCTAATGCCCCCCTATCTTCTATTGTCCTGAATATTTTCCTTTTTACTTGACCTTTACATCTTTGAATGATTTCCTCCTTGCGCAGTGAAAGAGCGTCCTGACTTGGAGAGTCGCTTCAAGGAGAGAGTTGAAGAGGCCACTAGGTACGTTAAGACGATAGACGACTTCGACGAGCTCGTCGATCCGCGAACTTTGGCTCGTCACTGTTTAGGGCCTGAACCTTCGCTTTACGTCATTCAGGCGATTGATCGAGAGGAACGAAAAAGTAAGTGATTTTAACACTCAACGTTGTTCCCTTTTTTCCGTTGTCCTAACTCTTTCTCGTCCTTCTATATATATATTTTTGCAGAGATGACGAGTAAATTTAACAAGGACCTTTACGCTAAGGTTAAGTCAAAGAAGAACGAACCTTTATCAAGCATCGGGCAAAAGACTCTGAGGTTTACTGATAGAGGCAGAGAGAAGGAGAAAGAAAAAGAAACGACGGAGAGGGGTTCGTCTACCCCAACTCTGGACGAAGAGAGGACAGCTTCTCCTGCAATTTCTCTGGAGGAGGTCCCTGCTCCAAAAAGGCAGAAGACCGGGAAGAAAGGTAAGGAGAAAGTGGGCTCTTCTATCTGGGAAGATGCTGACACCGCCATTGCCAGGGCAAATGATTTTTTTACTCTCGAGGAAAAAAGGGAGGTTTCTCTCGTGCCTTCTCATCAATTGGTAAATCAGCACGTACACAAGCTTGTTCAGGTACTGTTTATGCTGTCTTTGTCAGGAAAAGAGATGTATATTCCTTTTTCTTCCTTTTTTGTTGTTGTTGTTTTTTTTTTTTTTTTTACTCAAGTTTTCATTTTAGGTACTGGGGGAGACTATGCATCTTACCTCCCAACTTTTGGCGAGTGAAGAGAAGGCCGTCATGGCTGCCTCGAAAGTGGAGGCTTTGGAGGCAGAGGCTTCAGTCCTGAGGAAAGACTTGATTGCCGCGATGGACGCTCATAATTCTTCTGCGGAGCAAGTCAAAGTCCTGACCGGGCAGCTCGAGGCTGAGAAATCTCACGTGAAACAAAAGGACGAGCTTCTTGCTGCCGCAAGTCAGAAGATGAAAGCAGCCGTGGCCAAGGCCGTCCTCGCCTTTCAAACGACCGACGAGTACAACACCATTCTTTTTCAATGGTATTTCAAAGGTTTCGAGTTGCTGAGGAGGTATTTGGTCAAACACGGGCAGGGGGTCGATCTGGACGATCTTGACTTTGAAGCTGTTGATAAGGAAATTGAGGCGGACGAGGCTGCTTCGAATGCTCAGGCCTCAGGTGGAGACCCCCCGGCGGCTGACGAAGGTGGAAACGACGCTCCAGCTCAGTGATCAAGATCACTTCTTCTCTCTTTTTTTTTTTTTTTTTTTTTTTTTTTTTTTATATGAGCCCTGTGTGTTTTGGGCTGCCATGATTAAAACAATTATTTTGGTCCCCGTTTGTTTTGGGGTTGTCTTTTTTCTTTCCTTTGAACGGTCTGTGTTTCTCGTTGCATATATTTAAGTCTGCGGCTTTCTTTCATATTTGTGGTGAATTTTCTTCTCTTTATACTTAGAGAAATTCAACTTGGGATTAACTCTTCGTCGCTTGGAAAATTCCCTTCGTCTCTCAGTGGACTTGGGTAATTTTAGCGACTGATTACCCGGGCAGTGTATGTCTGCTTGAAAGACTATAACTTTCATTATTTAGGACGGTGTGTGCCCTTTTGAATAGATTTCATCGTCTTTTTAGATCTGGACAATGTTTTATTCCCGGTGTGGGTTTCATCGTCTTTTCGATCTGGACGATGTGTATTTTTCTTGGAGGAGTTTTTATTCCTCTTGCGAGCTTTTCCGCTAAATTCGTCTTTTTTGATCTGGACGATATGCATCCTATCGAAGGATATCATCGTCTTTTTGATCTGGACGAATGTTCGTTTAACTTAAAGGCAGTCAGAATATGACGATTTCTTTGAATGAGACGATTTGAAAGGTTGGACAATTGCTGATAGAATCCTGAATAACCTCTTATACACTTTTTATAAATGCATAACTTGCAGAAAAACAACGCATATAAATTACTGGTTTTAATGGAAAGTATGGCACTAAACTGTGGTAATTTCTTACAATGGAGCCACGGATTATTTCCTGTAATACCTTTTTAGGTGTTCGACGTTCCATGGACGAGGTAGCTTGTTTCCGTTCAGATCCTCCAGATGGTAGCTCCCTTGTCGTGTATAGTCAACGACCCGGTAAGGTCCTTCCCAGGTTGGGTTCAACTTTCCTTGCGCGGGGTCCTTTGTCGCTGTAGTCACTTTCCGGAGGACGAGGTCACCGATGTTGAACCTTTTCAACTTCACCCTTTGATTGTAGTATCGCGCCATTTTTTGCTGGTACCTGGCCATTCTTTGGGAGGCCTGGTCTCTGACTTCGTCAAGGCAATCCAGGTTCAACCTTAACTGGTTTTCATTGCCTCCTTCGTCAAAAAACTCCCTTCTGGTGCTAGTGAGACCTACTTCAACTGGGATGACTGCTTCCGTGCCGTAGGTTAGGATGAAAGGGGTCTCTCCGGTGGGGGTTCTTGTCGTCGTCCTGTAGGCCCATAAGACGCCAGGCAGTTCCTCTGGCCATGCTCCTTTTGCCCCCACTAACCGGGACTTTATGGACTTGAGTAAGGTTCGGTTAGTTACTTCCGTCTGTCCGTTGGCCTGAGGATGTCCTGGCGAGGAGTATTTGTTCTTGATACCTAGGCCTGAGCAGAATGATCTGAACTTCTGGCTGTCGAACTGACGGCCATTGTCCGATATGATCGTCCTCGGGATCCCGAACCTGCAAACAATATTTTTCCAAACAAAATTTTGTACCTGAGCCTCTGTGATCGTTGCAAGAGCTTCTGCCTCGACCCATTTTGTAAAATAATCAATTGCGACCAGGAGGAACTTCACTTGTCTCTTTCCTTGAGGTAGGGGACCCATGATATCGATTCCCCATTGTGCGAATGGCCAGGGTGAGGAGATAGTCGTCATTCTTTCTCCTGGAACTCGCTGGATATTCCCATATCTTTGGCAGCTGTCACATTTCTTCACAAAATCTGATGCGTCCTTCTGCATCGTTGGCCAGAAGTAACCTGCTTGGACTATTTTCCTGACGAGAGATCTTGACCCCATATGATCTCCACAAATTCCTCCGTGCACCTCCTCCAGGACGTACCTGGCCTCTTCTTCTTCTAGGCATTTCAAGTATGGTTGGGAGAAACCTCTTCTATAAAGTTGGTCGTTCAATATGGTAAATCGGGCAGCTCGTTTACGGACTTTCCTGGCCTCTTCAGTGTCCGATGGTAATCGTCCATCCTTGAGAAAGGACAGGATTGGGATCGTCCACCCTTGAGCTGTGTGTACAGAGAAGTTGTGTAGTCCCTCAATGCTGGGAAGGTCTTGTTCTTCCAATTTCCATCGGCAGGTCGTGCCTAGAACATCTGTTGAGGCGCTCCGTGCCACTTCGTCAGCTTCTACGTTCTGCTCGCGCGGGATTTGAATGAACTCTACATGATTAAAGTTGCTAACGAGCTGGTTCGTCAGTTGGAGATATTTTTGCATCCTTGCTTCCTTTGCTTCGAAGTCTCCCCTGGCTTGTCCAACGACGAGTTGCGAATCACTCTTGATCACAACATTTTCAGCTCCTAGTGCCCGAGCCAGCCTGAGCCCTGTCAGTAAGGCCTCATATTCTGCTTCGTTATTGGTTACGGGGAATTTCAGCTGAACCCCATATTTGAGAACATCTTTCTGGGGGGAAACAATGACAACGCCTGCCCCTCCTACTTTCTGTGTGGACGATCCATCTGTATTAATCGTCCAGATGTCTTCTCGATCTTCTCCCTGTTCGTTGATGGTGAACTCGGCTATAAAATCTGCTAGCGCCTGGGCTTTTATGGCTGTTCGTGGGCAGTACTCAATATCAAACTGGCTAAGCTCAATTGCCCATTGCACCATTCGTCCAGCTGCCTCAGGTTTATTCATGGCTTTCTTGATAGGTTGGTCCGTCATTACCTTGATTGGATTTGCCTGGAAGTAGGGGCGAAGTTTTCTCGATGCCACTATTAGGGCGAAGGTGATCTTCTCTATTCGTGGATAACGTGCTTCAGCTCCTTGGAAGGCCTGACTGACATAATACACAGGGAGTTGTCTCTTATCTTCTTCCCTTATTAAAGCTGCACTTACAGCCGTAGCAGATACTGCCAGGTACAAGAACAGATCTTCACCTTCTTTGGACGGACTTAATAGTGGGGGATGACTCAGGTACTGCTTCAAGTCTTGGAATGCTGCCTCGCATTCCTCCGTCCAGACGAACGCCCTCTTCAGGGTTTTGAAGAAAGGGAGGCACTTATCCGTCGCCCTAGAGACGAATCTGTTGAGGGCTGCTACACGGCCTGTGAGTGACTGCACTTCTTTAATCGTCCTTGGTGACGTCATTTCAAGGATGGCTTTAACTTTTTCCGGGTTTGCTTCAATTCCTCTTTGCGATACCATGAATCCAAGGAACTTCCCTGAGGAAACTCCAAAAGCACACTTGGAGGGATTCAACTTCATGCAGTATTGTCTGAGTGTGTTGAAGGTTTCCCTGAGGTCGTCTAGGTGATCGTCCTCTTCTTTGCTCTTGACGAGCATATCGTCAACGTATACTTCTACGTTTCTCCCGATCTGTTTTTTGAACATTTGATTTACCAACCTCTGGTACGTGGCCCCTGCATTTTTTAAGCCAAAAGGCATGACTTTGTAGCAATAAAGCCCTTGGCTGGTGATAAAGGCTGTTTTTTCCTGATCTTCCTCTGCCATCTGTATCTGGTTGTATCCTGAAAATGCATCCATAAATGTCAAGAGCTTGTGCCCGGCGGTAGAGTCGACGAGCTGATCAATTCTGGGCAGGGGGAAGCTATCCTTTGGACAGGCTTGGTTTAGATTGGTGAAGTCAACGCACATCCTCCATTTGCCGTTCGCTTTTTTGACCATGACGACATTGGCCAACCATTCGGGATAATAGACTTCTCGAATGAAGTTGGCAGCAAGTAGCTTGTTCACTTCGTCCGTCACTGCTTTGTTTCTTTCGGGAGCGAAAACCCTTCGCTTCTGTTGGACGGGCTTTTTCTCCGGGTCTACATTCAGGCGGTGCTGGATGATATCTGCAGGAATCCCTGGCATATCTTCGTGGCTCCACGCGAATACATCGAGGTTACTTTTCAAGAAACGAATGATTAATTCTTTCGTTCCCGGGCTCAAATCCGTCCCTACTTGAGTCGTTTTCAGCGGATCGTCTTCGACCAACTTTACTGTCTCTAACTTCTCCATGATCTCAGGTGATTTATCCTCGATCACCCATGTATGATTCTCTCTGGATGCCAGAACCGCCTGGTAACACTCCCTTGCCAAGACTTGATCCCCTCTTATTTCTCCAACCCCCTGCTCCGTTGGAAACTTTACCTTCAGGCAGTATGTGGAAGTTGCAGCCTTCCACCGATTAAGTGTAGGTCGTCCAATGATCATATTGTAAGACGAAGGGGAATCTACGACCAAAAAATTATGCCTGTTGGTTACTTGTAAGGGGTACGATCCGGCAGTTACAGTCAATGTCACAATACCTCGGGGGTACACCTTATCCCCGCTGAAGCTGACGAGGGGTGATTCAAAGGGTTGAAGTCTATTTGGGTCTACCTTTAATTGCTGGAAGGCAGATAGGTAAATGATATCCGCTGAACTCCCATTGTCTACCAAAACTCTCCTCGTGTTGAAGCCCTCAACCATGACCATGATAACCAGTGGGTCGTCATGAGGCTGCTTTATTCCCCTGGCATCTTCTTCTGAAAAATACATATCTTGATTCGTCCGTCGTTGCTTGGACGGGGGTAAGCTGTGAACACTGTTTACTTGCCTTTGATATGATTTCCTGAGAGACCTGGTCGACCCTCCTATGGACGGTCCCCCCGCAATTGTCTTTATTTCTCCTCTTGCATTCTGTGGGTGGGGTGGCTGACCTTCGTTTCTTTGGAAATCCCCTTGTTGTTCTCTTTTACCAAATCTGCCAGCTTCCCCCTTTTTTACGTATTTCTGAAGTTTCCCTTTCTGGATGAGTTCTTCTATTTGCTCCTTCAGGTCTCGACAATCTTCTGTGTAATGCCCGTGATCCTTGTGGAAACGGCAATACTTTCTCTTATCGCGTACACTGGGCGGCGATTGAAGTGGCCTGGGCCATCTCAGGCTATGTTCGTCCCTTATTTCCGCCAGAATCTGATCAACAGGCATTGCCAGTGGTGTGAATTTCGTTCGCCGAGAGTTTTTATCGTCTCTTCGTCTGTTCCCATCGTCACTACGTCGTTCTGTTCTATCCCTCTTCTGTCCTCTCTTGTCGTCCTCTCCTTCTTTCTTCTTCTCCTTTGTTTTTCCTGTCCCATCTATGGCAGCAAGCGCCTCTTCAGCGTTCATGTACTTCTGTGCTTTCAACAATGCTTCCGCCATTGATTTGGGAGGGTTTTTCGCCAGTGAAGCCACAAAGTCTCTGGATTTTAGCCCGGCTTTGAAGGTCGTGAGTTGCACCTTATCGTCGGATTCGTCCACCTCCAACATTCCTCGAGTGAAGCGCGTCACATAGGACCTCAAGGTCTCCCTTTCCCCTTGCTTGATTGTGAGCAAATGGTCGGCTGTCCTTTTTGGACGTTGACCTCCTACGAAATGACGAATAAAAGAACTGCTTAGTTGCTCGAAGTTGTCAATGGACGACGTCGGCAGCTTGGTGAACCACTCCCTGGCCGCCCCTTTTAGGGTAGTTGGGAAGGACCGGCATAGAATCTCATCAGGGGGCTGCTGGAGGCCCAGCGTGGTCTTGAATGTATTCAAGTGGTCTAACGGATCCTTCAGTCCGTCGAAAGATTCAAGCTGCGGTAAACGGAATTTAGAGGGTACCGGACACTCTTGAACTGCCACAGTGAAAGGAGAATCAGTTTTCCTGATAATCCTCTCCAGTCCTTGATCTGTTTTTCCTTTAATAGCGTTTCTTAATTCGTCCATCTCTTTCCTCATCTCCTTGAGGAAACTCGAGCTTTCTTCCTCTGGAGTGTTGGCCTTCTTTCTGTGGCTGTCCTCGTCCCCATCTCTGTTGACTTCTGTGTTGCTATTTCCCTGTTGTAGTTGTTGCTTCATTTCTTGGTTCTGTTTAGTGAGCTCTTCCACTGTGGCTGCAAGTGCTTGAATTTGCAGGGCCAATGCAGCAGGGTCCTGGTCAGAACAGGATTCCATCTCGTTAGGATTGGAGGATATTCCTAGGCTGAATGCTCTGGAACAACGAATATCGGATGAAAAGTATGGAAAGATTCCCACAGACGGCGCCAAACTGATGATGCTAAAATCGTCAGTCGATTCGTTCGTCCAGAGAGAAGACCGTCCACTGCTTGCGCTAACCCTGAAGAATAGTCAAAATGGAAGAATCGCTAGTGGGGTGCTCCCCACTACGCCTCCGATGATTAAGTCAGAAGCAGATTAACAAGAAAGCAGAGTGTAGAGAAAGCAAAAGTGAGAGTAAGGTTAAGTGATTTTTCATACCCCTTCTGGATCTCGTTTGAGGATATATATAGGCTATTCCGATGTCCTTCTAGCCGTTGGCCTCGTCATTATGAGGTTATTATTGCTTGATTTTGTAACGCCTGTGCCAGGTGTTTGGATTGACCGGCGCGCCTTCAATGATGTCGGCATTTATTGCAGCTAGTCATAACGGCTGCCCCTGGTTGGGTTGTTCAGGCAGCTCTATTCGTGCCGTGATGGTAATGACATCGTCCTTACATAGATGGACGATCTATCCTATTTCCTGGACCTATCAAATAACATCATTTCTCCCATTTTGGATGACTGCAGGCAGCTGATAACTCGGTTTCAGCAAGTCCGAATTATACATTGTTTCAGGCAAGCAAATCGGTGTGCTGATGGTTTGGTTAGAATGAGTTTTAGGCTTGATGATTTTAAGGTTTATGATAGTCCGCCTGTGGACGTTCTTGATGTTTTTGAGGGTGATCTCATTGGGATGTACCTTAACAGGATATGTCCTGTACCTTGTGTTTTTCCTTAGTTGGTTTTAATGATATCGTCTTTCACCAAAAAAAAAAAGTTTGATATTAGAATAGATCAATTAAAAAAAATCAATAATAATAATAACAAAACTGAAAAGAGACATTAATAAATCGCAGACAAAATTGAAAAGAGACAGTACACATACCTATAATTAATCACCATATATACCAAATGATGATTTGTCAGTTAGCTGGGATTGTATTCTTTTATGACCAAACGTAAAAGTTAGTAATCCATTATCCACTAGCAATAAGTTGACAAGAAAAAGTAAATGCATCAATTTAATTTTCACCTAACTTTAACTCAATTTTGGGATTGATAATAAATAAAGAGAGAAAAGTAGAAGAGTGAGAACAAAAAATGATACAATCTGAGCTTATTTGTTTGTAGAGGCGTGCACTGTAGCATGCACACAGTTGACAGTACACTCAGTAGTCAGCACCAGAATAGGGACTGAGGTAGCAAATAGAAATAGCAATGCTGAAATTGAATAGAGGAGACAAGGGAATACAAAAGGCGTGAAAATGAGTACTGGATTGGATAATGGAGAGCATATACAACAAGACAAGATTGTACCAGTACATTAATGCCTCAGCCTGCCGACAAATTGCTTGAATTTGAATAGCACGTGGTTTCCTTTTTATCTATATTTCTTCTTTTTTTGACAAATTTTTATCTATATTTCTAATCTTTCATTAGTTTGTAGCAAATTGATTTAGACCTCAGCTTAGCCACTTTCATTTCTTAAATTTTGATTATTGTTTTGAGCCCATTTCTAAATAATGTGTAGACCTAATTGCACGACTAAGCTTTTCTCACTTATTTTGCTGAAAATACTGTAGATAAAGGTAAAAGTTAGCTGAAATAGTACCGTAAGACCCATGAGTAGTACCAAAATGTGCAATAGAGCCCATGAATAGTATAAAAAATAAACTGAATAGTAAAATAAGTTGGTAAAATTAATCATGCCAAACGAACACTTATTTTTTAGCTAAATAAGCTGTTTGACTAGCTTATTTTTTGTCAACTTATTTTACTATTCAACTTATTTTTGCTACTATTCATGGGTCTCACCATACTTTTTGGTACTATTCATGGGTCTCACTGTACTATTTCAGCTAACTTTTACCTTTATCTATAGTACTTTCAGTAAAAAAATTTCAATTTCAGCAAAATAAGCGAATTCCAAATAAACCCTAAAAACGAACCCAAGTTATGAAGATTTTCTACAAAACTTTTTCAATCCCAATCCCACCCATTCGGCCTACCGGGCATTGGCCATGGCATGGCTCTTGCACAAATTCGACATCAAGGGATTGGATTTGTTGTTTGATTGTAGAGTATGGAAATGTGGGAATGAAAGTTATCAGCTCTATAATATGTAGGAAAAATAAATACTATCAAGGAAAAAATACACGCAAATAGTCTGTTTAGTTAGGTGATTTAGGAATTTAAAAGTGCATATTTAAAACTCAAAATATTGTTTTGCAACTATAATTCATAATTTTTTTACAAATGTTCATTTTAAACCAAAAATTTTGTTTCATAATGTTTTGTACAAAAACACCAAATATTGAAATTTGATAAACTGTTGTTAAAGTGATTTTTTTTTTTTTTTTGCATAAAATTCTCCATCTCTCTCTCTCTCTAAAATTCTCGGAGTGTAGCTTTTTTTTTTTTAAGAAAAAAAAAACAATTTGTATTAAAACTAAGAAAGGCCATAAAATCGGCCCGATAAACAGAAGCAACCTATGGAGGAACAAATTCTATCCATACAATAAAACCAGAAACAACAATAGTATGCCTATCTAAACTATGAGCAACCTTAGTACTTTATCTCTTAACATGAGAGTAAAGTAATTGAAAGAAATCATGGGACAAAGATTTTGCATTTGCAATTAACAGACCATATGAAGATAAAGAAACATCCCCCTCAGCAAGAGCATCCATAACTACCTTAGAATCACCCTCTAGAACTACATGTGCAATACCCAGCTCCTAAGCAAACTCCAAAGCTCTCGTCGCAGCTAAGGCCTCTATTTCTACAGCTTGAAATTCATGCGGGAGCAATTGAGAGAGAGAGGCAATGACCATACATTGAGAGTCTCGAATAACAACTCCGATGCCAAACTTATTTCAGCAACAAAAGTAGCTCCATTGAAATTGATTTTGAAGCATGCCGAGGGGGGAGTTTGCCACAAAGCACGGGTCCGTTGCTGGGGCAGAGAACGTGGTACTTGCAGGGCCATGAATTCCTAATGTCGATCTTTGGAGACTTGCGCCAAAAGATGGAGATTGACATTCGGCTTAGCTAAACAGATTTGATTTCGTTAAGTCTAAATCGACCATGCTGTCATGGCAAAACGAATTCTTATCCTACTGAATTACCTAAGATAAGAGTTTTTTGAAATCCAGGAATTTAAAATAGGTCATTTAATATAAAAATTAATATATATATATATATATATATATATTAACATGGAATTATCACTTCAACAATACTTTAAAACATCTAATAATTACTCTTTTATTATTTTCAACTTCGGTATCTCATATTAAAATTAGGGGTGGCAAAATTAGACACGACCCACGAACCCGGCGTGACTCGATACGAAATTAGCAAGTTATGAATTGAGGCTTAATGAGTTCGTGTCATATTCGGGTTGACACGACTGGCCCGTTTAATAAACGGGTAGGGTTAGTTTTCAACCCATGGAATCTGTTTGACCCATCTGACCTGTTTAATTAAATGACATTTTACCAATATACCCTTCAAGCACTAGGTATATAAACTACTTAGTTGTTGTATTTTATTTTATTTGACATATTGTGATTGATTATTTGTGATATTGAGATATGTTTTAGTTTTGAATAATTATTTGTGATGCAGTTATTAGTTAGTTCTCAATTTGATATTAAAAATATCTATTTGTTTGTTTTTTCTTTTTCTTTTTTCATTTAAATAAAATCTGATAAACACGTTGACACGACTAACCCGTTTAATAAATGGGTCGTGTCAGAGTTGAGAAATCTTAACTTGTTTAATAAACTTATTGAGTTAGTGTTGACCCATATAGTTAGATACTCATGACTTAACATGACACACAAACACAAATTATCACCCCTAATTAAAATTTTCTTTGAAAAAAAAAAAAGTATCTCACATTAGGTAAAACAGAGTGAAGACAGAGTCAAACGTTTAACTCAATATCCAAACTCAATTTTGGGATTGACAAAATAAATAAATAAATAAAAGAGAAAAAAAGAATGAAGACAAAAATGGTACTTAGTGGGACGTGCACAGGTAGAGACAAAGGGAGACCAGCCATGCGTGTTGGTTGCGTGAAACAGCTTCAACCTGCAGTGTACTGTGTACCAGTACCACGGGGAGTCACGTGATATTACCGTTGCAAATTTGGGCGAAGACCAATTCTCCCTTCCCTCCAAATATTTCAGCCAAAATTTTCCCTCTTTCTCACTTCCCTGAGTTCCCTCTCTCCGTTTTCTCTCACATTTCATTACTCCATCAAATCTCGGCCTCTAGCGATCTAAACCGAAGCACGAAACCCAGCTGATTTCTCTGCATCTGAATCGGAACCGGAATAGCGAGTTAGAGCTCTGTCCGTTGCAAAAACCATTTGAAGTCATTTCTGTGATCTTCTACCAGGTGCGGTGTATGTCTCTATCTCCCTCTCCATTGTCTATGACCATTGTATGATTTGGGCATTGTGGTATCATTTCTGTTTTATTGATTTTTGCCCACGGGTATTGGTGAGTGTGTTGAAGTGGGTTTTTCTCCATGGACTCATCTTCGATCTTTCTTTCTTTTTATAATTTCTGTTTTATTGATCTGCACCTGGGTCTTTCTTTTCATTATTTGTGTTTTATTGAAGTGGGTCTTTCTTTCTTTCTTGTGGTATGAAATTGCATGTAAGAAATTAGTAGAGTACAGACCTTTTGAGTCTTGAATTTATGTGACCCATTTGTTTAATTGATGAACTGAAATTGCCATTTGTTTAATTTATTTTCCTGCCTTTTGAGATTCTTTCATCATCTATAACAAATAAGATATCAAACCTTGAACACACCAGTAACAAGTACCCCAATCTAGAAGTCAAAAGAGTTCACTACTTGAACACGATGTTAAGGTCTGATAGGGAATACTTTTTTTTTTCTTTATTGGATAAGTAGAATTACAGGACGTACTAAAGATTCCATCATAATTTCAGATTTGGGCCCTAGATAATATGTTTAAGCATAAGATGAAATCCCTGGTTGCACATCAGTTACAGCACATACCAATTATTAAAAAAATGTTAAACTAAAAAAATAATAAAAACCCACTGATTATCTTCACTCTCAAAAATTGAAGGGAACTTATCTCTTTTTCTTTTCCTTTTTTATTTTCCTTTTATTATTATTTAGTGGATTTAGCCTATCTAAGAAGAAACAAGAATTCCTCCTCCCTGATGTAGCTCTCTCCTTTTATTAGGTTTAAATTGACTGCTGCAGAGGACTTAGAGCAGAACATTTTAAGTATAAGGGCATATATGCTTTTGTTGAACATGATTTGATGATACTGAGTTCTATTACCTACTTTGAGAAACTATGATTTGTAATGTTAAATTGTTTCTTTACTAACCATATAAATATTGGAATAAGAAATGGAATTCATTAACCTTCAAAATGGCTGATCTTTGAACTTTGTTCACTGAGTTGTTGGCTCATTGTTGGATTCAGATATGCTTTAGTGCTTGAATTCACATTGTGCAATTCAAAATGTAATTGAACAAGCTCTTTGCCCATATCTAGTGTAAAGAACACTATCTTGCTGCCATTTACCATGTCATAAGTGGATAGTGTCTCCCTTCAACCAGGGATATCATAGCTCATAAACCAAAGTTGATCTTTACACAACCAGTGGCAGGAGACCAGACCATGTAGCTTCTTTCTGTGGTGAGCTAGATCTTGAAGTATATAGTCCTATCCATTGGTCAGTCAATAGTTTCTAAAATCCCCTAAGAATGCATCAGATGGTCCTATCCATATAGCTCACTATTGTAGTCCTAAACTTTCAAACTGAGAAGGCAAACTGCCAACATCATCTCTATTTTTTTTACACACAGAAATCTGTTTCAAAAACACAATTCTGCTTCAAAGGCAATGTTCATAAATATAATATAAACTCAGGGGCCCCACAGATAATGATCAAAATCCATTAAAGTCTTAAATACTCTCAATCATATGACAGAATATACCATTTCCTTCTCAAATGCAAGTTGAAAGTAGAATTGCTTATAAATCATCATAATGCCAAATTGGCCAGTACAAGGGGTCCCAAATTTACGTGCCCCATGAATCCATCTCACTAAATTTTAGTTTGCAATTGGAATATTTGTCGTGAATAGCAGTGTTGCTTTAGCGGTTGGACCATCTTCCTCATGACTGAGGATAACTGCTTGAGTTCACAGTTTTTAGTAAAGACTGAAATTAAACCATTAACAAAACAAGACTTAAACTTATATAGCTAATGTGAGTGTTTGGTTTGGTTTCAACGTAGCTATTGAGTTGTCATTTATTCCCACTCATTGCCTAGGTTCAATCTCAGGTAACAATCTGTGGCTGAAATTCTGCACCTATGTAATGCTAGTGCCATTTAGCAATTCTTGTATATAAATATATAAAACATGCATTCACCATACCTTGCACTTGCAGCAGCCTTTGAGAATATTTTAGCTGAACACTTTATGTGGTCCTATAACTAATTGAGATATGCTATTCTTGTAGGGTCCTATTACTTGGTTTAGAAAGAGGTGTGTTAAATGGGTATTGTGGGTAAGAAACTGAATTGAAAAATGAAGGGAGATCAAAAAGAAAAAGGGGACCTGTTCTGTTGTGCTTGTGCGTTGATGTGGGAGGCAAGGGAAGAAGAAGGTTGTTTTCTGATGGGATAAAATGAGGGAGAGGAAAAAAAAGAAAAGAAGAAAGTATGTTCACGCAGGTAGGAAACCGTTTCACCACTGTGTAACGTCAGTGGGTGGGGTCCACAGCTTTGGCAAAAAGTTGAAGTAAAAAGATGAGATATGTGATTGAGTTTTTAAACCAAACAAGAGTTTCGGGGTTTTTCAGTGGAAGTGGGATTTGAGTTATGAGTGATGAGTTTTGAGTTTTAGTTATGAATTTTGAAAACTGAGTTAAGAAAATTGAGTGATGGGGAAACCAAACAGACCCTTACTCACTCAAATTAACCTTTCGCTCTCTCGCTCACAATTCTCTTATTTCCTCCCTCCCTCTATGCCTTGCTCTCTCTCTTTTTCTCCCTCTCAACTCATACAAACTCATAGCAAAACGAAGAGAACCATATGTTATAATGGAGGATGACATATTGCGATATGTCAAAAACGGAGTGAACTCTTATGAAGTCATCCAAGTTCTCGTAAGTATTGATAGCATCTCATCATTTAAGCTAAGTCTTAATCAACCAAATAAGCCATCTTCAAGTATTACTCCGTTTCAGCCATTGTACCGTATCTTAAAATTGGTTGAAACGGGTGATAAGGAATGAGCATCAAGGATTCATTTCTAGGAAAAAGAATTCAGAGAAAACGATTTTATGGCTACTAAAGGGTCAAATATTTTGAAGGTGCATGTGTGTTTCCCAACCGATAAAGGTTTTGCAATTATACTTACAAGTTGCTGGTTTTTATTGTTTGTGCTAAGAAACTACTGGGCTTTTTTCGCAATGGATTTGAAGAACCCATGGCTGCCCTTCATTCTTAGAGAAATATTAAAAACTTTGTGTGACATTCATGTACGGTGCGCCCACCATGACTCTGTTGATGCTCTCAAAGTTTTAACAGAGCCATGATGGGTGTACCGTCACACAAGGTTTTTAAAGGCAGCTATGAATTCTTCAAATTCATTGCGAAAAGTCCGGTAGTTTCTTAGCACAAATAATGAAAATTGGCACTTTTCATATAATCGCAAAACCTTTGTCGGTTGGGAAACACACATGCATCTTTAAAATATTTGAGCCTTCGGTAGCTATAGAAACGTTTTCTCTGCTTTCTTTTTCCAAGAAGTGAATCTTGGATGCTCGTTCCTTATCACCCATTTCAACCAATTTTAAGATACGGTACGATGGCTGAAACGGAGTAATTCTTGAAGATGGCTTGTTGGGTTGATTAAGCCTCAGCTTAAATGATGATATGTTATCAATGCTTACTAGAGCTTGGACGACTTCATGTTCACTCCGTTTTGACATATCGCAATATGTCATCATCCATTATAACATATGATTCTCTTCGTTCTGCTATGAGTTTGTATGAGTTGAGAGGGAGAAAAGGAGAGAAAGCAAGGGATAGAGTGAGGGAGGAAATAATGCCAAGCAAGAACGCCGGTGTGTTGGTAAAGGGCAAAGCTAAACTTTCAAAAACTTTCAAGAAAATTAAAACAATTCTTGGAGCAAAGAAGAAGACGAAAGCCCATTTGACGATAGAGTAGTTCATTTGCAAAAATGATGCATGGAAGAAGATCTGAAGGATAGACCAACGGTCAAGACCTCAACAAGTGTCTCAAGTGCTTAATTAAGCAGCATGAGTTTCTTGTAAGAGAAGTAATAGCTCAAGAATCTATGCCACACCGTTCATAGGCCCGGTCCAGCAATTGCAAGTCGAAAGTCCAGAAACATGAAAATATCTTCTCTTTCTTTCTTTCTTTCTTTTTTTTTTTTTTAATTGAAGAAATCTCTTAGCTCAGGAAATCTTTGTCATAGCTTGTGATTTTTTTTTTTTTTTTCCTTCAATTTGCCGTTGTTTAGCTTTCTTTTTTTTCTTTTTTTTTTTAATAAAAACTTTGGTTTTTAGAGAGGGAAAAAAAAAAAAAAACGTGATGTACAGTGTAATGCTGTTTTGCTTATTAATTTTTGTTGAACCTGCCAAGACAGCATGAGAATTCTATTTTTCTTGTTTGATTCAACAGGTTGAGTACACTGTAGCACCACTGCACAGTGCATACCTCACCCTCACTAGCAGCGCTCATTTATTGTATTGTTTTGTCTCTGTTTTAATGTCCTTTCTTTTTCAAACACTAAAATCAAATGCTAACACAAATATAACATTTGTGATTAAAATGAAAATATTTGACTAGAAAAAAGAGGTCAATAATAAAATTTGGAAATAAAAAATACAAAGTTAACACAAATTCCAGTATTAATAATAATAATCAAGAAACTCCTATAAACAATAATTTCAACTCAGCTGTAAAACTTTGAAAACTTTGTCCCTTAAAACTTATTGAATCAGAAAAGAGGAAGATAGAGTAATTGCAAGGTGCTAAGACTCCATCTTGAGACAATTGTCAGAGGCACATTAAAATAAATAAATAAAAGCCGTGAAACTCTCGTTCTTATACAATATGTGGAAATTGATTAACATCTAGTTTCTTTCACTAAGTGCTAATTGCAATGCGTGCTCTGCTTCCTTCAGAAATAAACGAGTCAGTTGCTTTTGCCCTCGTCTATATATTATACTAGACCTCCTGTTTTTACTCCTCAACTTCTGTTGGGTTAAGCCATCTGTCTCTTTGCTGCAGAGGCATGCACAAGAAAAGTACATTAGATACTTCAAAAAAAGATCAAACGGATGAAGGTTAATGTATGCATTTCTAGTTGGATATTCAGCAAACAAATAAGGCCTACATTGAATTTTCAACATTCTTTCACCTTGAGAATTTGGTCATTTTTAAATTACTACATATGATTAGCATTGAAACTTATTATTTAAGGTCATTGGTGCATTTCCTGCTTTAGCATATCTAAGTATTAAAAATTAGTGTTTTTCTTGCACACACACACACAGTTTTGTACCCACAACCTCACTCTTAACTCAATTTTATTTTCTTTGTAAGTACCCTCCACCCAAATTTATGGTAGAAGGACCTGCCATTTAAGTTAGACTTCATTGACAACTTAGAAGACATTCATCAAGACAAAAAGATGATAATTCAAATTTTTTCATACATTGGTGTTTGCAGCTCCTGGCTTTCAGTAGTATTGACTTCTTTAAGAAGTTCAATGTCACAGTCCTCCGCTCCAGAATTCTCTTCAAGATCTACCATTCTAGAATACAGAGAAATCATAGTCTCAGGCAAGTTAAAGCAAGCGGGTGATAAATTAAATACAACTAAATACTAGTCATATTTACAATGCTGGAGTTATCAGCAAATTAATATTTAAAAGATAAAGACTCCAGGGTTTACTTCATCTGGAGAAGATCAACAAGCAATTGTAGAGCTCCAGAATCGCCACAAGCCTCCCATACTGCTGCACGGACTTCTGTGTCAGATGGTTGCCTCTCCCCACCAGATCCAACAAGCTTCACAAAAAAACAATAGATTCAACTAAGGGTCAAGAACTAGAGGAAAAAATAAATTAAAAGATTGAACCAGGGGAGGATTCCTTTGGCTCTAAAATAACAAATTTCTGTCAATATGAATATATACCAACGATTTATAAAAAGTAAAACTATCACCAAAGCACAAAGATTTGCAAATTATCTTTTGATAAAGCAGTTTGAGGAGATTGCTTATATTGACATCTGCATGTTTTTTGAAAAATAGTTTATGGTATAAACAATCATATTAAGATGACCAAAAGTTATTACACCACATTCAATTTGTTTTAGGATCCTCTCTATTTGTTATTAAAACAGAGAGGGTCCATATTACAACAAAGATTTAGTTCTTCAAGAATCTAAAAGCATAGTGGTGTCATATCACTTAAACTCAAATTTTTTTTTTTTTTTATAAGTATCACTTAAACTCAATTATCATTTCTTATATGATGGAATGAGATTTTTTTTTTAAAAGTAGTAAACCATTAGATTTGTGAAAATTTTAATCGCAAATGAAAGGATTTCAATCCCTTCAATTCACCACCAAAAATATCTCAACATATGTTATCATTTAACATTTATCTTTTCAAGGCAGCCAGCAGATAAAATTATAACTTCACTCATCATCAAACTATCTATGACACTTCTAGAACAAATCACTTTTAAGAAAATAAAAGCACAAGTGATGAACTTAGGAAAAGAAAAATGTAAATTGATAATATAAAAAAAAAAATGCTAGGTCTCACTTCATCTGTTCATAATTTAGAGTTTCGGAAGTCCTCCGATATTTTGTCCAATATCAGTACAGGTCATGGTTAAACCGAACAAGTTCTAATTTCCAACTAAGTGTGCGTTTGGCTAACAATTAAAAAGCCAACTTATTTTACTATTTAGCTTATTTTTAGTACTATTCATGAGCCCCACTGCACTTTTTAGTACTATTTATAAGTCATACTGTACTATTTTAGCTAACTTTTACCTTTATCTACAGTAGTTTTAACAAAAAATTTTCAGTTTTAGCAAAATAAGTAGATCCCAAACAGACCCTAAATAGCAATATTAGAATCCAATGATATTTTATACTAATTATATATACAATTTACTACAAGGATCCTTAAATTTCACCTCTAATTGTGCATTCTATTTTCCAAAAATATTACTATGTTCTCAACATGAAAGATAGAGTAATGTATTATATACACAACGGAGTCTACCAAGTTTTTCTACTTTCAGTTTTCTCATAACTTTGTGCTGCACAGCAGTTGGAAACTTTAATTGCAGGACTTCTTTTACCACTTCAATCTGCTCTTCTCTTTATTGAACTCTACTAATCAATTCACCACAGAAAAGAAAGGGTTATCTAATCAGATCCTGATACAACTCTACGTTTAAAAGTCATCTTTCATAGCCTATACCTTACAATTAAGAATATTTCCCCAAAGTGGCTTAATATTGCAGGGACAATGTTTGGCTACAAACAATGGCAGCAACTCCCACTAAAAAAATTAACATGGTTACATATTTTGAAAACCTAACAGCTGGATTGCATGTTCTTTACACACATGTCAAATTTTGTGTCAATCGAATGTTATTTATTATTCAATCCATAAACTTATTTTTTATGCATAATTTTAGACTACAAAAACTTGAAATTTAAACATCCGATTGATGACATAGCTATTGATCTTTGATTTTTGGAAATTTTGCAAGTATGTAAGATACAAGAAGAAAATGTTATCTAATGGTGAATTTGTCAAAATTCACATCCAATAAAAATATATTGTTTGGAGTTGTAGCCATTAGCCAAACTTTGTCCATATTGTAGGGTTCCATTTCCCCTATGGTCTGATCTTCACTTTACAAAACACTCCTCAACATTTGCCCAGGCAGAGCAAGGATAAACTAATCCCAATATAATTATAAGTTTAGGAGACATAGAACCAAGTATGCCCCAAAGTGACCTAAACAAGGTATACGTGTCTTAAATTGTAAATCTATTAAGGGAATTCCTAATTTTATCAACTGCATTCGTAATATTGAATTTTTTTTTTTTTTTACCAATAATATTGAAGATTCTTGACAAAGGAGCATAGCTGGAAAGCTATTTATATCCACTTAGCCAGAGGTATAAGAAGGTCAGGTATCCAGTGGAAGGAAAAATTATATTAAAGAAATCGCACCTCTTCCAGCATCGATGAAACCTGAAAAATCTCATCTTCCTGCAAGGCTATGGTCCTCAAGGCAGTTAAAAAGTTATCGGGAAAAACCAGCTTGTTTAAGTAAGAGGGCATCTTGCGCTGACCACTCCAACTGTGACTGCGAACTTGATCCTCACACTTATCATTCCCTTCAATTTTTGCTGTGCATTCTGAAAAAAATCCACGATCCAGCAAACTTCTAGGCAACAGACACCTCAGTTCAGCCTTCTGTAATCACAAACTAGATTTGTTGATAAGGCAAATTCTATTTTGGAGGATAATTAAAGCAGTCTGGAAGAGCACTTTCTGTGGATGATGCATCCACTTAAAAATTGACGAGTCATACAGATGATATATTAATGTGAAACCATATACCACAAAATCAAGAACGGATTATACCCGACCTGTGCTTCAAGCAGCTGGACCTTTGAATCAGAAAAGGGAACACTTTGGATTGCCTCCATGGGGTAATGGACCTGTGTAGTCATCAAGACATTAATGATCTATGCACCAAGTCTTGATAGCTCATAATAATTTGCAAATTTGAGATTTAATACTATACATGGCCGTACATAGAGCAAAAGAACACAAGGAGGATCCACATAGACAACACCAAACCAAATGGTTGAGATAAAATTTCTTCAAGTTGAGTTTGAAATGGTATCACCACAATAAATTGAAAGAACTTAATTAACAAGAGCCACATGTCGCTTTTATGGCATTACCATGAGATAGTCATCGGGATTATTATCAATGACAAATCCATACAAATAAAGTAGTTCCTGCATCAAATTCAAGGTAACAAATTTGTATTAGAAAGTTGAAAAAGCTCTACAGTCTACAGTTGCTTAAATTGATATGAATCTCCAGCAATTGGAGCCAATGTTGGATGATTTTCAATCACCAAAACACGAGAGTAAGAATATAGAAAGCAAGAAATGAATTTTCAATGGTAATTTTTTCATTTGACAGAGAAGTGAGTGTGATATGTGGATTGGCATAGACACATTGAGGTTGACATTCTATTAAATTAATAAACATGATGTAATGCCCAGAAAGAACAGACTAGCAAAAACAAAATCGGTGCAGCAGAACACAAATATTTTGAGTAAGGCTTTCTTTCATAGAATAAATTGATTAAAAAAATCAGCTTTCATAAATGAACATGCCATGGCCAAGTCACAGCACAGTGTAATATGCAAAAGCTCTCATGAAACATAGTAAAAACATATGATGAAGTGGTCAAAAAGAAATTTCATACTTTCATGCAAGAAGTATTCCATGCATTTTGCACAGATGTTTCTATAATATACATTAATGTTGAGTGTCATTCCATACCATTGGTAAAAACAAGGACAAAGGCAACCATTGTAGAAAAAATACATAACTCACCAAGAGATATCAAATGGCTAGTGGTACCAGTCATGTTTAACAGATACTCACAGAAAACACACAAGCAAGAAAGTTTTAGTTGTTTCCTATCCTCTCCCCTTCCCCCCCCCCCCCCCCCCCTTTTCCCTTCTCTCCCTCTTCAGTAATAAGATTTCCTCTAAAAGAAAATACAACATACCTCATTTCCTTTGTTACCATAGCTAATGGAAATCTCTCTCTCGGTTTCAAAGAGACTTTGTTCAGCTGTCCAGTTGGGACAAAGAACATAGGATTAGTCACATTCCCAGCTACTTAAATATAAGCTGATGAAGGGAAACAACTAATTAAGAGATCATTAGCAACTGTTTTAGCTGCAGGAAACTATCATCGGAGCTCAATATCTAAACTTAACACCCATATAATGATAAAACCTACTACAAAATCAGGAGGAGGACTACCAGATAGAAGGTACATAGAGAAAGGAACTCCAGTTATTGATCCTGTTCTGTCAACTTCCCAAGTTGCTGCTGCCTTCAAATCTGGGTGGCCATATTTTCAGCCAGTAAGTAACAGATACATATATTAATTTTACAACCCAAACCCAATTTATAAAAGTAAAACAAGCAAAAAAATGTAAGAGAGAAATTTTTTTTTTCTATTTTTTGGATAGTAAGAACTATTCTTATTGTTTCAGAACGCAACTATTTGTCCAAAAGTTTGCGATTTTTGAACAGATTATGCCTTAATTGAATGTCCAAGCAAGAAGTGATTTCTAAGTTCTAACACTCATCTAGGTATAAAGCTTCACTGTGGATCCATAAATTAAGGCTTAAAGTTAGTTCCATACAGAAAGAAGTAACAAGCCAGCAGGGTAGAAATTATAAATTAGACAATAACAACTTATCAAAAAAAAAAAAAAAAAGATAATAACATACCCTTGGATTAAGGTTGTAAGAATTTATAAAATTATAAAGCAAAATGAAGGAAATCACCAATATAGGAAAAACACCACTGCCAAAAGAAAAGGGATTGAAAAGAAAAGAACTAACAAAAAACTAGATAATTTTAGAATTGTGGACGAATGGCATACCATGGTTGCAAAAGTCAATGCCAGGGACAAGACCCTCCACCCAGATGGTTTCTCCTTGTATTGCTGTGGATGTCACTCCGTTGACTTGGCTATCTACAGTCTGGACCCTACATCCTGATATGAGAAGGTCCTGGTATTAGTTCAAAAGATCGTGTTACATTCAAGAAAGAATAGATCTGCCACCCAGCACATTGTTAAATTCATTATAAATGAGTCAGAAGAAAGGATTCATGGACAATGATTAGAGGAAAAGATAACCTTACCTTTTTCATCCTCTCCACTGGAAATATAATTAGTGCAAAGCTCAGAATCTTTGGTAGTTGAAAAGTTACTGTCTTCTTCTTGAGTTTGTGGAAATACATAGGAATGTGGCAAAGGAATGTTCAAGGCACGAGTCCAAAATACAGAATTTGCCCTAGCACCATGATGATTGTGCAATGTTAAAAAATTTAAATTTTAAAACACTATAAACAGACTTTTTTTTTTTATAAGTCACTATAAACAGACATAATTAAGGAGAGGATTCACTAGATTACAAAAGATCATAAGAACAGTTCAATAAGAAGATACATACCAAAGGAAATCTTCAAAGCACACCTCGCTGGAAAATGAAGCAACAAGAATAGTATAAGTTTAAGTATTAGAAATAAATGAAATATTTAATATGTGTGTGTGTGCACGTGTGCTTCATTATTCTGAACTCATTAAATGTGTCATTTTAGATAGCTCATTATTCCTAAGTGATAAGAAATAAAGAAAAAGCTGCTAAACACCCAAGTAAGTAGTAACCAAATTTACCTAAACATAAAAGATCATGAACTGAAAGTGGCTATAAAAACAACATGCAAGCCTACATTTCTAAAGCTTACAGGCAGAACCATATCAGTGGATCAATATTAACATTGATATTCAAAAGGGGCAGTGCATATAAATACATTTCATAACTTCTCTTCAAGTCCCTCAGCATGAAACAGCAGAAACTAGCAAGAGTTTTTTTTTTTTTTTCCTTTGCCTTCTTTGTTTGTTAGCACGGTTGAAATGATTTAATTGCAATGTAACTGTAATATTTGAGTGCAACTTGCTTGACATAAATACAATCTAATTATTTTGATTTTTGAAGCACAAACGTTCTTGGTTGGCCTCCAATTTGAGATAGAATGGGCATATCCGCCACCTAATCCAGAAACCAACTTGTTGGATGATGAACATCAACATGCACATCAGCAAAAGTCAAATACTCAATGAAGATGACTAAATAAGGCTTGCCAAGTACACCCGTGATTCCTAATTAGACCATGTCTAGAGTCAATGTTGTAGTACAAACACATTGCTCATTGATTTTCTCTAGTCAACAACAAAGACTTAGTTCCGAAATTTGGGGTCAGCTATAGATCCTCAACAGATTAGATTGGGTCGGCCACATGAATTCTTTTCCTCTGTTCACAATCTTCAAAAATGCAACTTAAGATCATTGATTGGTGTAACATGTGCAAGAGTAGCGGGGAGTCAGTTAATCATCTTTTGCTTCATTGTATGGAGGCACAGGATATTTGAGCATTCGTCTTTACCCTATTTGAAGTTGCTAGGGTTATGCCAAAGACAATGGCTTAAACGCTAAGCTGTTAGGAAGGGAGATTTCATCATCATAGACATTCTAAAGCTTGGAATGAAGTACCCATGTCTTTTGGACAATTTGGGGTCATCAAAACAGTCAAACTTTAGATGGCATCAATCATCCAAACCAATTCATTAGGCAAAATATATTGTATGACTAGATGAATGCTTTGGGAAATAGGTCTTGTCATATTATAGATTCCTAGATACTCTAAATTTGACGGTGTAACTTTCAATTTATCTCTTCTTAATTTATTTGAATAAAAGTATACTTATAATATTAAATTAAATTAACAAGCTCAAAAAGACCTGTTGTTTAGGGTTATTCTTAGTAAGTAATAAAATTCATTAAAAGTGCAAAAAGAATGGATGCAAATGAAGTACATGGGAAACATACACCTGCTGTCTAGGTATATTGACCGATCAAGAATGAATGGTTAGTTGTTACAAAAAATTAATTCATGGCATAGGTTATGTTAATGATTTTTTAACTAGTTGTTACATATGCACCTAGTGAGTTATATTAATGATATATAAATCAAATAATTCACTGTGCAGAAAATCTAGATTAAACGTATATAAGTTGGTATGATAAACCACTAATGCCCAAGGACTGGATTAAACCTATTAATGTACTTCCAATAATATAAATGACCACAAACCTTTCTGAATCCCCATCAAGTGTTAAAAGTTTCTTCACTAATGGCTTCACTTTGTCATCATATAAAATCTGCAACTTTTTCTTCTGCACTTAAACCTATATTTGGTCACATATGCTGTATGGGGAAATTCAGAAAGCCTACTTCATCAAAAATAAGATGTTGATAGGTGACACCAAGAAATCATATCAAGCCAGACAAATACAGAATGGTTGTTTAGGATACATAGAACGGTTTTTGGTAAGATTTACTACTTGTTAACATAAAAGGTGGAATAAGATACAAGAGAAAGCATATAGATCGACATTCCCTTGTGAATATCAACAAACTATATTTAACTTTTATGATGAGAGAGTTGCCTTTACAAGTGAAAGTGTCAGTTCCATAGATTGTACATGTCAAATCAGAAGTAAACTGAATGTATAGGCACCACCATGGACATGTCAGAATAACATGCAAGAGAAATGTATCACTGTGTTTTAAACATGATTATCTGTACAAATCTATCATGTTAAAAGGGGCCATAAAGTTACTAATGATCAAGGTTTTTGATAGTATTTTTTTTCTTTATCGATAAATTACACGCACATACAGTGGGTCTTGAACCCACAACCTCACCCTCCACCTTACTCTTACAAGCGGAGGAAGTAGCTTTTGAGCTAAAGCTTAGAGCAATTTTTAATAGTGATACTTGCATAGAAATAACATCCATTTTCTTAGATGAGATCATTTTGGATTAACGGATTCCACCAACATCCAAAATAAAAAGAAAAAGATCTAGCCATTTGGTATAATGTTAGAAATGCTAAGTGGGAATTGCAAGTGCATGCCTAATTGAAGTAAAGCATGCATTTTTTCAAAATAATGTGGTGAATTTGAAAAAAGAAAATAAGAATGGACAATATGTCAGTCAAGTGATTAACTAATCATTTAAAATTTTAAACATAGCATTTTATACAATTTGCTATAAAAATATTGAATAATGAGAGTAAGGCTAGCATAACTAAAGTTAATCATATGTTCAACTACTAATGAGTGGCATGCAAGTGATCTACTAATCATATAAAATTTAAGCATAGCATTTATATAATGTCGTATAACTGCTATTTGATAATGAGTTTAAGACTAGCATAACTAAAGGAAATCATGTGTTCAACTACTACTGAATATAAAATCCTGGTGCTGGTGCTATGTGGATTGTGTAGTCCCTTTGAATATAAATACTAGCGATCAGACCTTGCAAGTGCCTGCTACCCAAACGATGTGTCGCAGACTTGAGTGCAAAAATCAGCCCCTCCAAAAATTAGAGGTAAGATTGCCTATTAACCACATCTCCCATACTCCACAAAAGAAGGAGCCTTGTGCTATGGGTAAGACATTTTCCTCCTCTTCTAGAATTTATTATGAGGGGTTGAATTTTGTGTAGCATATCACATTGTAAGATTGGTATTTGTATAACAAATCAAGGGCCCATATAAATAGAGTTAAGATCTAATGGTTTATCCATTTATATTTACACACACACACCCAAATTTTTAGCTTGTTTCAAAAGCACGCTTTAGGCGCACTTTTTTGAAATTCACTTCTCTAGGTGAAAAATGCTTAAAAGAACTTCAGCTGGTGCTTTTCGGTTTTCACTTTTAGAGCACTTAAGTGCAATTTTAACAACACCTAATTGGCATCCATGGGACATGGAGATGTACCCAAAAATCATTTTACCTGCAATTCGGTGGCCCGATACAACGTGGTTCCCTTTAGCTCCAATAGCTCATCATCAGTAAACCAAAGTGGATTCCCAAAACTGGTTGGAAGCATATCAAGGTACCTGATACAATCACCCACCCAAATGAATTCAACCACTAAAAAGGGGGAAAAAAAAAACAATTGAGGATTCAAAAAAAAATGTGCACTTTATACATACGGCTTCCATGAAGAATTTTTACGGAGGCGCTCCAAAGTTAGAAACAAATTCATCAGGAACCTGTCATCTACTTCTCCTTCTTCAAACATTGCTCTGCATTCTGGTCCAAGAAGAGAATCTTGCAACACTCTCATAGGAGTTATTGCTAAATCAAGTGGAACAACTAATAGAACACCTGAAATTATTTTCAAAATCAATTTTTTTTTATTCAAAATCTCCTTCTATGGATGGCTACGGAAAAGAGTTGAAAGAAACAGTTCCACTAGTAAATGCTTACCCTGGAGTATAAACTATTTGACCAACATAATCATTCAATATTTTGATAAAACTTCTCATCACATACACAATACTCTCGCACATGGGAGTCTAGATTTTTTTTCCTAATCAACAACAACTCAAATAATTTTGTCACTCTTCAAATGAGGGAAATTTTTTTGGAAATGATTCATTATAATTATTATCCAACAACCAATTTCCTTGCTTCTACGAGCCATTCAAGCAAAATGTTTACTCCAGGAAGCAAACCAAGATACCCCACCAAATTTTGCACCTCAAAATCCAGTTTTCACCATCTGGGTCCTATTAAATCAACATTGTCACATTGAAAAAACCCACTTTCTGTTCCATAATCAATTCCTCTTCCTACATTTCCTCAGCAAATAGAGTAGAATAACAATATAAAAAATGTCTGTGTGACTGTGTAAATGTCATAATTATCGTTAAAGTGAGCTTAAGCTTTTGGGACAACCAGAAATTTATCAGTATTACATTACAATTACAAATGAAGCAGTAGAAAGTTAATGGGACAGTAGTGTGAGTTACCATCAGAAGCTTGGTTGGCGGCCGAGAAAATACCAAAGCCTTTGGAATCACAGTGCTTAATCTTGCAACCACGTAGTTCAACTCCGTTCACCTGAAATTCAATTCAATTCCCAATTTATTAGCAAATTATGGGGTTTTTTTTTGGGGGGGAAGAAGACGAGAATAAAGGAAAATGGAAACCTGTAACCACTGGAGAAACCGTTCGAGTTTGGCTTCTTCTTCTTCTTGTTGGGTAGCCATGGCTGTGTGAGTGTGACTGAGTCTCTCTCTCTCTCTCTCTTTCTCTCTCTCTCTGATTGGTTTTGAAGGGTTTAAGCTTTTCGTGGCGTTGAGTTCGGATTTCAAATACCAGAACCAGGGTTTTAAAATGCTCTGCCACGGCGTCGTTTAACTTCAAAACCAAAACTTTCCCTTAACACAACTTTCCTAAAATTATCATTAACAAATGCCCTAAAACACCCGTTAACAAAACTCAAAATTATATAAGCAATTGATTTTTTAACACTTTTTATATTTCTCAGAAAAGTAGTATTAAAACTTTACTAAAACTGTTCATTTACAAATGCCTTAAGGATATCCATTAACAAAACCCAAAGTTATATAAGCAATTGATTTTTTTTTTTTTGACACTTTTTATATTTCCTATAAAAGTAGTATTAAAACTTTCCTAAAATGGTTTATTAATAAATGCCTTAAAGGCATCTATTAACAGAACCCAAATTTATATATATTCGTTTATTTAAAAAAGAGTCAAGCTCAAGCATAAGTTAGGTTTTTTTTTTTTTTTTTCGTGAGTATGAGATTGAATTAATCTATATATATATATATATATATATATAATCGAAACTTTTGACTTTTTGTTGGCCTCTCCACAATTTTACATATCAGCATTTTTTTTAAATTCTTAAATTTGATTTATTTCTTTCTATTATCTATAAATACTTGGCAGCTATGGCAGGTATGAACTCAAAGAAAGTCAATGAAAAAAAAAATTGCAAAAGATAGAACTTAAAAAGCTGTTGGAGCATTTGACATTGTTCATAAACCAAATCTGAAAGTAGAAGAAGAAAAAAGAAAGAGGATGTAAAATGTTTTCAATCTGAAGAAGAATGAGAGAAACTGACAAAGTGTACGTGAGTTTGTGGATCTTAAAGTGTAAGAGTTTTAATTTACATATTTATTTTCATTAGTTAAAAACTTATAAGTGGATATGATGAGAGTATTTTAGACATCAAAATTAGGGAATTCAAACTGAAAATGTGTAGTGTTGATAACTAAAATCCACATTATTAACCTTTTGAAAACCTGACAAACTCTGAAAAATCCATTGTTCAATGAAGGAAAATAATATTTAGCATTTGTTTGATTACTGTTTGGTATTCAAATTTTTTTTTTTTTTTTTTGGATTTCCATTCTCCATATGCTATCTATATAGTTTATATGCTAATTTCAATGCATTCAACAATCACAATGGTAATAACTTCTAGAGCGTTTTCTCGTGAGTATTTTATTTGGTTTCATAGAGAATGAAGGAAAAGTAAAGTGGAAGCAGACTAGCATTAGCAGAGATAAAAAATTTGTGTCTGCTGTATTAGTTATTTGGTGGTCTAGAGTTCTTTTTTATTTTCAGGATTTGACAAAATTCAAGTATAGTACCTAGGTGTTAATTTCAATGCATTCAACAATCACAATGGTAATAACTTCTAGAGCGTTTTCTCGTGAGTATTTTATTTGGTTTCATAGAGAATGAAGGAAAAGTAAAGTGGAAGCAGACTAGCAGTAGCAGAGATAAAAAATTTGTGTCTACTGTATTAGTTATTTGGTGGTCTAGAGTTCTTTTTTATTTTCAGGATTTGACAAAATTTAGGTACAGTAACTTAGGTGTTGTTCCTTAGGTTTTCCTCTTAAGATTCAACTATGTGACTACTTAACTAAAAAATACACTTTCTTCTCATGAGAAAAAATTCACATGGTAGAATTTTAAAATGAGAACCTTAAGAAAAAGCACCTAAGTACTGTACCTAAGTCTTGCTCTTTGGAATTTGAATGTCCTCTGTTTGTTTGCTTAGTAAAAGTGAAGGAAAAGAAATAACTTTTAATCTTGTGTTTGATGCTTATTTGGAATTTAATTGTGTTACTGTTGACATTTATTCATTTATTTTCCTGTTTTGTTTATGAGAAAAAGGTTGAAAAAAAAAATCAAGTAGGTTCTTTTTGGGTGTTTTATATTTTATTGTTTTTGGAGAAAAGAATACTTAAAATTAGAAGGAAAAAAAAAAAAAGCATTTTAAGGAGCTCAAGCTTGACCACACTACAGATGAGCTACTATATGTTACAGCAAGGACAAAGCATGCTCAATATCTAACAAGCATGTATTGTACACACTGCACACGTGACACGCCTGTACATG
Source organism: Quercus aquifolioides (assembly GCA_019022515.1). NCBI lineage: Eukaryota > Viridiplantae > Streptophyta > Magnoliopsida > Fagales > Fagaceae > Quercus > Quercus aquifolioides. Next base: position 16,764,463 of record CM032329.1, on the reverse strand, counting down.
TTCCCCCTACTTTAAATGATAACCAAATACAAGGCATCTAAATGTATTTCTAAGGTTCAAGTTGAAGACACCACAAAGTTGATAGGAAGGCCGGCCAAAAGGACTATGGTGAAAGTTGTGTAACATGATGTTGCCTTATAAGTTTAACTTAAACAAATTTTAGACCAGGTTGGACTTACAGTGATGATGCCTTCATTCCTTTCAATGTGTGTCTAATTTGTTATCCTTACTAGGCACATTACAAAAGGCATAAGGACGAGTGTGCGTTTAAATACCACTTATTTTACTAAAAACTAAAAATTTATTGTTGAAAACACTGTAGCAAAATATTTTTTATTGCTGCAAATTACTATTTACGCATTTTTATCACTTGACTGGTCCATGAACAGTGCCATGGACTAGCCAAAAAAAACGCAATCTACACAAACGCAGCCGCAGCCGCACCTAAGTGTAATGAGAGTCAACTGATCACTGAAATAGCTTTGTCTAGCTGAAAAGTAGTTTTTTTTTTTTTTTTTAATATGTCTCTATTTATTTGAGTGCCTTTCTATTTTTAATTTGCTTCTGAGAGGCATTGAGTAGAGTTGGATATTGCAATTGCTTCGAATGTACTGATGATATTAACTTGAAGTCTGATCACCTTTGTCCAACATTCAGTTGATCTATTCTAATATTCTTTATTTACCTTGAGCCAAGGCCCAATTGCTACATCTTGCAAAAAAAAAAAAAAATTCTGAGTTAACTAGTTACTTTTTTTTTTCTTTGGATAAGTTTGTCAACTATAAGTATTACACTCCTATATTTCAATATATGAGGGAAACTATTGTTGTCACATTCGAAGCATTACTAAGACTTTACTCCAGATGTAACTGTATTCCTGAATACTTAATTTTTGATAGGGTGCGAAATTGAGGCACCTAACATTTGTTTTACACACAAGCCTCCTACAGCTCATCATTGTCAAGTTTGTAGAAGGCGTGTTTTGAGGATGATAGGTAGGATATTATTGTTAACTAGGAACATGATTAAATCTATTATTTTAAGTTTTTCATTTTGTTGCCAAAACTATGTCCAAGATCGTCACGGTTTGTGGATAATGGTTTAAAATCATTCAAAATAATCCTAGACAAGCTTGGGCTACAATGATCATATGATGACTGAAGCAAAGTCGGACCAATTTTGTTTAGGCCTATTTTGCAAAACAAATCTCTCAAACTACTACTACAACACCAAAAAAAAAAAAAAAAAAAAAAAAGAAGGAAAATAAGATTATATTTCGTTAGATGTTATTGTTAGTAGCATTCCTGTGCATCACAAATAAATTTATAAAGGATTTATAAATTTTTTGCTTTGGCAAGTTTAGAATGGAGTATATGGATGTTAGGAATTAATCTTATAGCTTTTAAAATATAAATATATATATATATATATATATATATATATATCTTATAGCTATCATCAATCTAAAGGAAGATGATACAAATTGAAAAAAAAAAAAAAAGTTCTTGAACATTTTTTTGAATTTTTCCGTGCATAGCACAAGTTAGCGACTAGTGTGTGTGTATATATATATAATATTAATATTTGCATTTATAAATGTTTGAAATATACTTATACAGACTTAAAATTTGCTTTTATAAATTTTTAAATAATTTCATACAATATCAAATTATGATTTGTAATATATTGATGATATAAATAGTCTATATTGTAGTACAATTATATACAATTTTAACAATACAAGATAGGTGAATATAATTTTTATAAGCTCATAAATAAACTCGTGCTTGAAATAAATTTAAATAAGCCACTACTTGCAGGCTTCTCTAATCTTGAGATTTGTGGACAAATGATACTTTACCCTTGGAGTTTATATAAATGAGTTTGAATCTTTTTATTTTTAAATGATATATTCCATTAGAGGTATTGAGTAAGAGAGTATTGACTTTTCAGTTGGATTTATAAAAACTCCTTTTAAGTATAGTTTTGAAACCCGGACCGGACTGTACGGTCCGACCATCTGGAAATTGTTTATCAAAACGGTTCTTTTAGCTCCCAAAACCGGCATAAGGAGAAAAAGCAGCGAACCCTATAAACCGCGGTTGAACCTCCCGGTTTTGAAAACCGTGGACGGTTCTTAGAGGTTCAACCAAGTCAGATTTTTTTTTTTTTTTGGATACTTACCTCCATTGTTGAAGCTTCTCAACCACGGTGAGATGCAGTCAGATCTTGAGCTTGCATCTCCGTTTCTTCTTCTTCTTCCTCTCTCTCTCTCTCTTTCTCTTCCTTTCTGCGTTTTTACCATTTCTGCATTTTGGGTCTTCTGAAGTCTGCTATTTCTTTGCAAATAAGATGATGAATAAGAGCTTTTAGTTTTTTCAATCACGGTCTCCTACAGACAGTAAATGGTTGGCTGTCAAAGACTTAAAGTGTAAAGTGTCAAATTATCCATTATCTTGGACTTTGTATTAGTATTTAATTAATTTTTTAATGAGCAAGCGTGCCAAACTTTCAAATTTTACCATTTTGTTTTTAAAATTTTAAATTTCATAAGACTTTTTATTTTACAATTATAAATGTTAGATCCTTTTGTAGCTGTCCTCTAATTATACAATGTATTATAAATTCGGTTTAAAATACTATTATTATTTTTTTAATTGTTCTAATAAGTATTACTATTTACTAAAGAAAAATATATTTATCCCACATTGGTTGTGTGTGTCTAATGTTTGTTATTTATAACCTCAATCTATAGTACAAAGGTTAGGCCATTTTGTAATTGTACTCTAGTTATGTAATGTATTATAAACCCGATTGAAAACACTATTATTATTTTTATATGTTTTCTAATAAGTATTACTGTTTACTAAAAAAAAAAAGGACTTGCGCCTTTGGGGAAAACTTAAGATTAATTTAAATATAGGCTTGCACAAAAATGTTAAGGATATATATATATATATATATATATATATATATATATATATATATATATATATTTCCTCTCTTCACTAAATTAAAACAATTTCCATTATGTTATCAACTCCCTTGATTAAGAAATTTGATATCTAATTTATTTTTTCTTATAATTTAATATTTTGTATTTGTTTTATAAAACTTATGATATAAAAAATACATTTGAAAGATAAATTTCAATATTTATTTTAGTTATTTTAGTCATTTTTTCTCCTTTTTCTAATTTAATATATTTATTTATCTTTTAAAAAAATTTAAATTAATTATGACATCATCACGGTTCGACCTCGGTTCAACCTCGGTCCGACCTTTAAAACCTTGAACCTCTCCCTTTAACGGTTCATTGAACGGTCCGGGTCTAAAAACCTATTTAAGTGTCACATCCTTGGAAGTTGGAAGAGTTTATTTTATGAAATCTTAAAGAAAGATTGGTGTAAATTAAATTTAAAAAAAATAAAAATTAAATTTAATCAAATGCCTTTTTAAGCAAGCTAGGTTCCGGCCATTATAAATCCTAGGAAAGTAGTAAGTAGTAACTATCCTAACCGTGTTAAAGGTCTAATCAGTAATCAGTGTTGGGTTTGGGTCAATCTGGTAGGTGCATCGACTATGCCATGGAACACGCAAGGGAGTAATGACAATTGACAAACAAGAGACAAAGACAAACAAATCAAACATTTATGAGGCTCATCCAGGCCCCAGGGTGAGTTTTGTGTTATAAAGAAAGGCTCCAAAAGTCTTACAACGCCGTTGGAGAAGGTTAGAAGCTATTGAAAATAATTTTTGTCGAGACAGGTAATGGGCCCAAGGTTACAACTTACAACAAAATGTGTACCTAAACTAGGATGCTGAGTATCTTATTTAAAGGTCCCAGAGACCTTCACTAGATAGTGCATATATCGGCTTTTATGACAAGTTAATCATATCATTCTATCTTCTAAAAGGCATAAGTTACAAGATATTAGCTTGAAGCCTATACTCTTACGCAATAATTGGCTGCAAGGTTGGATAAAGACGTTACACACATTGTTACGTATGCATGTTTTGAAATCGTGCATTCAACTCACATTTCAGTTCAAAAAATGAATGTGTCGGTATGTGTAACAAACGGTACCACCCTCAAATGAGCTATGGCCCCTATACTTGGTGAGTTACGTACAAACAAGTGCCAGGCAAGAGGCTTGCTCATCTGCAAAAGACAGCTTGGTCTTGGTCTATTAGGCGACACACAAAGGCCTTGATTTGCAGTTGATCATAGGCGTCCTTTCTGGGTCAAAAAGTAACCCCTAGAAAAATTTACCCCTACCATTTTTTTGAATAAATGTGTGGTCGACAGTGGTCTCCACGTATAATCTCTCTCTCTCTCTCTCAACATTTAGATTTCCATATGATGAGCATTCAAGTTGGGTTGTCTATAATTTCTCTACTTTGAATCTTCAAAAAGTTATTTTTTATGGTTTAGCAAACTAATCAATACATATACACCTACATCCCATATTCTCTGCTATTCAACCACTCTATTTATATGTTCTTTCTCTATTCTTTTTTCTTTTTAGTTTTTTCTTCTTCTTCATTAGTTGTTTCCAGCAATTCAGTGCCATCTCTATTGTTTCCATGGTTTCACTTAATATATTTTTTTATTCAATGTATTTGACAAATTCACTATTAAATTACATTTTCTTCTTATATCCTCAATATTTGCAAATTTTCTAAAATATCAAAAATAATAGCCATGCCATCTATCAAATATTAAATTTCAAGTTTTTGTAGTATAAAATTATGCATAAAAAATAAGTTTATGAATCAAATAATGGGTCCGTTTGGATACAACTTATTGTTGCTGAAAACACTGTAGCAAAATAATTTTTAAATGTGTGAATAGTACCATGGGACCCATTTTTAATATTTTTTATTGTGTAAACAGTGCATGAACAGTACGTAAACAGTACACACACTGTTTATGTATAGTAATTTTTGTCCCACAAAGTCAACAAAAACTGGCAAAAAAAAAAAAAAAAAAAACGGAAAACGCGCTGGAGGAAAACGCACCGCAACTAAACTTTCTATCCAAACTCACACAATAAATAACATCCAATTAGCTCTAAATTTGACATATGTGTTAAGAACATGCAATCCAACAGTTAGATTTTCAAAATATATAGTCATATTAATTTTTTTAGTTAAGAGTTGTAACCATTAGCTACAACTAAGTTTTACACTCTCAATACACATGTCAAATTTTGTGTCAATCGGATATTATTTACTAAATGATCTATAAGCTTATATTTTATACATAATTTTAAACTACAAAAACTTGAAATTTAAATAATTTATTGATAACATAGCTATTGATCTTTAACATATTGCATTAATGAAGTTATAAATATTTAATTGTTTTGACCAACTTGAAAGCTCAATTATTTTTCATATTCATAATTGCAAACGTTATTAAATTTGCTTGTCTTTTTGTTAGTTTTTGTTTCAATTGTTGATAAAACAATGGTGTCATGTTTCAAAACAGTTTTTTTTTTCTCTCTCTCTAATAATAAGTGTTCCAAATTGATTATTTTCTATATAATTTTTTTTTAAACTATATAAAATTATTTTATATAAATAATTAGTAAATCATTATTGATAATTAATACATAAAAATAAATATATTTACCTCATTAACACATGATAATAAATTCATAATTTTGACTTAAATACAATAAATTGTAAGGTAAAAAATTACAGAAATGGTATTTCATATTTGATTCCTTTTAAACAAGAATGCCATCTGGCACAAATTCCTACTTTTATATATATATATGGGGAAAATCAGTCAAAGGTCGTGTGGTTGAATTGATATTTTTCCATACAAAATGCTTGGAGGTTTAGGGGGGAAAGGGTTCACTGCATTCCACGTTTCTACTTTCTATAGGGTCTTTGTGACATGACTAGCAATGTCACCCACCGCCAGTACTGCTCTGTATGCCAAGTTTGAAAATTCCAGGTTATTAATCATGATCATGTTTGATTGAAGAAAAAATAAAGGGTATGTTTCTTGTAGCTTATCAAAACTGATATTTGGCGCATATGATGGCCATTTTAGCAAGCAAAGGCAATTGGGTTTGCTAAAACCACTTTTGCCTTGTGCTTATTGTTTGAAGTATTTACTTAAAACCATTAACACTCAATGAAGTTTCTTGTCCACAAAAACACTCACTCTATGACAATAATAAGCAAAAAAATTTACCGAAGCAAAGGATTGCTATCCCTATAATAATTAGTGATTGATAAGGAGAGATTCATGAATTATTTGAATACCATTTTAAAGAAAAATACACACACTTTTGAGCTATGAGTCTTATGGACGTTATTAAGAGCATAAAGCAAGAAAACACACATAATGAAACAATGAATTTAAAGGAAAGGTCATTTTCGAGTAGCTTGGCAAAAAAAAGAAAGTGATCCACGTAATAATATCGTGACCCCTTTTCTTTAGCCCCAACTCCTCCCCCATAAAAAACCGCCAAAACTGACCTTCACAGTTAACACCTCTCACCCCAATTCCCACACCAACCTCCCTTCTTCTTTATATAAATTTACAAACACCAACTTCTTGTTCTCTCCAACTCTCTCTCTCTCTCATGGCTTCCAAGCAATCAAAGAGGCTTATACTTGTGCTAATATCTATAGCTGATGCAGCCTCATGGTGTTGTGCACTTGTTTTGGTAGCTCTTATATTGCTAAGCTCTTTTAGGGAGACCAACCCCAACACTACTTTTGAAGCCAGCAATAGTGACCAGCAGCTCTTGGTTTTGGACCGACCATGTGATGAAATTTATGTGGTTACAGAAGGTGAAACTCTGCACACAATCAGTGATAAGTGTGGTGACCCTTATATAGTTGAGCGCAACCCTCATATTCATGACCCAGATGATGTTTTCCCTGGACTTGTTATTAAAATTACTCCTTCGAATCCTAGGAAGATGTTAAGGTAGCTAGTTTTGTTGTTCTGTTGTTGTACTTGTACATATATATATGTTCGTTCCTCTAGTGGGATTCTGTATATTTTCTCTTTAAGAGATTGAAAGTTCTGTGTTTTTTGCTTTTGATATCTTATCAATCAAATAGATACTAGAGTTTGAAATCACAAGTCTGATGTGCAAATTATCATGGGTTTAGCTTTTTATCTATTTTTTGGGGTTTAATTTTCATCATATGTGTATGAACTATGAAGGTTTATTACTTTATTTCCTCCCCACCCCCTTCTATTCTGGAGAAATCCTGTCTGATTCAAGTAGATATCTATTCTAGCGCATGTGTGAATTTAAATTTTAGTGAGTTCTAAGAGAAAGAAAATCTTTTAGTGCTTCTATTGTTTCATTCAAGTTATCATGATTTCTTAATTTTAATTGTCTCAAAATATTTCTAGATACTTGTGTTAGAACAATTTGTTTTTCCCTTCTTTATAATAGTCACTATGCTATCTGTTTCTCGTTGAGGAAGATAACCGTGTTAGCACTTAAAAAAACCAAAAACAAAAAAACACAACAAAAAAAAAAAGTGTTAGAACAAAGATACGTGATGGAATTAAATTTGAACCTATGGACTGCCAGCCGCACGAAAAATAACAATGCCTTATACAATAATATCAAAAAAATTGATATACACCGTTGTCAATTTGTTTAAGGCATTTTTTTTTTTTTCCGTATGTTAAAAATACTTAATATTTAAAAAAAATTGATTTTTTTTAAGAGATCCCTTCTCATTTAATTCCTTGATTTTCTTCCAATTTGTAATTTTTTAGTCATATAGAATATAGCCACGTGTCCTACATTTTCCAAATCTACTAATTAATATTGTTACAAATTTACAATAATGCTATTATCACACACAAATACATATTTTTTTATCACAACTGTCTTACATGACAAATTGTAATTAGTCGTATGTCACTATTATGTGAACTCACAATTTTTTCTCATGGCAAAATGTGTACGTTTTACGGGCACTAATGATATTGTTATTATCACTGACATTGTGTCTAATCCTTGTCATAATTAAAATACAGGAAAATATGAAATGTAGTCCATTTCTTGGTTTACAACAAATGGTGGAAGGTGATTTTGAGATTTTCCACTATGAGAAAACCGAATGATTAGACACTTGACATAATATAACTTGAAACAACAATACATGTATCCTGATTTGGGAATGCAAACAAAATCACTCAAAATTGCCATTGTCCCATATTCCACGCTCCAGGATCAGCAGGGGCAAGCAATCAAGATAAGGTGATATATGTAAAGTTTGGTGAGTTAGCCAATAACAGGAGTGTTGTGTGGATAATCAAGAGAAGGTGATATATGCAAAGATTAGTGAATTAAGCAATAACAGAAGTTGTGGATCCTTAATCATGACACACTATCATGGGTGAGGTAAGAAAGTAAGTGGCAAGAGTTAAATTCATTCTATTGAGCCTGGATTCTGAGTTTTTAATCACAAAATTTTCCACACAAAAAATGACATAATTTCCTAATTTGACACAAACACCACAGAGTAATGACTACTTATCACATGCTCATTTTTGTATACTCTCTTTGAAATTGTAAATTTTAAACCGAATGTGTACAAAGTGTACAATAACGAGACATCTACGATTCTATGTGCATTAATTTTTTCTGTTATTAAAGAAAATTAAAAAGGACATCCGGCATGTACCAATTACCAAACTAGGGTACCCTGAGGCTGAGAGGCTTTAATCAGTCTTTAACCGGCCCAAAATTCTGAAATTGAATTATTGCAAAGCACAAAATTACAATAAATACCGAATTTATGGTATCAACTACCAAACTATCAGGCATCAACTGCCGTAATAAAGTTTCTTTTTTCTTTTGACATAATTTGGGTATATATTTGACTGTACAAACATTGAGACCTAACTAATATATATTCCAGACTAGGTTGTCGTTGCCATTATGCGAGGTTTGACAAAAACTTAGTGGCCGGTACTGGTAGGTATTGAATTCAAGTCACATAATTCTGCAATTTTTTTTATAGTATGGCACACCCTTTTATTCACACTTCATTTCAATTGCTTCTAGTTTATTATTTTTATTTTTGATAAACAAGAATATTCAGACCTCTTTGAATATCTGATTATTTTTCTGAGTATATATAATTCTCTCATTCCACAGTAAAAAAATCCCTTGACTATCATGGATATCACAAAGTTTCTAGCTGTAGTGTATATGTTTTTGCAATCAGGAAGCTCAATTAAGCTCCACCTTATTTAGCCCGTTGGGCCTTTTGTTTTTTCAATTTTTGTGAATACTCAGCAAAAAGATAAGGGCTAGTGCTTGGGCCCCGTCTCTGTTGCTAGTCCTTGGGCTTGTCTTGTTGGAGGAGGTTACATGGCAAGCATAGCTTTCTAGAAGCTTAAAATAAATTTCTGATCCAGCCCCAATATTAAGGGTCCGTTTGAATATTGCTTATACTTGAAAACTGAAAATTAAAAATTAAAAACATTGTAATAAAATAATTTGTAAATGTGTGAATAGTATCGTGGGACCCAGTTTTAATGAAAATTTTTCTGAATTTCGTACTTGTGAGTCTTGTGAATAGTGCACAGGACCCAATGTTTAAAATGCAAACCCGCTAAAAAACGTTTTCAGCACAATCCAAACTAATACTAATTTTTTTTTTTTTTTAATTTGTAATTTCCAATCTCAGCTCTTGAAATGTAATTGAACTTTGCAATGCTCAGTCTTCAATGATAACTGTAATGTCCATAGTGCTTTGTTTCAATTTCCAAACTCCACCAAAATGACAGCTTCTCTGTAGCATTGCCTTCAGTTCAGGTTGTATAATCTATAAAATCCTCCTCAAATTTTTTAGGATTGAACTGATGTCCTTACTTTTGGCTTGCTATTCATTATAAATCAAATTGAATCTAATTATTTTATATCTAAAAATATAAACATTTCAAAACTATAAGTTTACGAAGGAAAAAAAAATTATTTCACTATCATTTATATGTTGAATATTTTGAACAAGAATATAATAGGCCAAGTGGTATTTTTCCTAAAAACTTCTAATAAATATAATTATATTAGTATTACAAAGGAATAAATTTTCAAAAATAAAAATAAAAATTTGGGGGCCAAGTGGATGAAGGGTAGTTTAAACTTTAAAACTAGCCAACCAAGCTTCGGTTTCATGAGAAAAATATTCTTCAAAGAACATCATTATTCCGGAGTTGAATAATTGCTTGGGTTTATCCAGTACTAAAAATTAGGCCTAACTCCTAAATATTTATTTAAAAAAAATTCTTGGCAAACGAAACGACACCCACCAACAATGATATTTACAAACGATGGTTTTTGGGCCACAAAGTAAATGAGTCTTTAAGCTAAAATTAACTCATACGAAGAATTCAATCAATTTTTTTTTTTTTTTTTTTGGGACAATGACCCTTATGAGGTCAAGATTGAAAACCTTGAGATGTTGATTGCAAAATCTATCTCAGATTCCCCTACTCCCAGTATTTTATATAGGGACCCGTTAATGTATGTCTTTAAAATATACATTAACAATTTATTTTTTGAAACAAAATTATTAAAAATTGAAAAAACTGTCATAAAATTTGACAGCTTATTCAATTCCCGATAAAAAAATTTCACAAAATTATTTACTAACATTTGCCTTAAAGATATACATTAATAAAACTCTCACACACACACATATATATATATTTCACATTATTCCCTTTTCCACTTCCACATCAATTAAATCATAAAGTCAATAAAAACTAAAAATACAACATCAGTACAGTAAGTAAATCAAAGGTGGTAGACGAAAAAAATTTCATGATAACAATTATGATGATGGGTCCAAAGGTGGTAGTACAGTAAATCAAATGAACAACAACTGACTGGTCCATTTTCGCAATGGACCCTACCAAACTTTAGGAATTGACATGAGCCCTTAAAAAGACAGGCCCGAAATCGGCAGGATCCATACATGGACCATGGGTTTGGCTTGGCTCAATCACATAAAAAATCAAAGTGTGTTAGGCTATGCTTGGCCACTCAGAAAATTCATGGGAAAGCTGCTCAACCGACAAGTGCTGTTAGGTAAATACTAAATAATCCACTGGATGTATGCATTGCCACGTTTGTTTGATTTTTTTTTTTTTGGAGAATCATGCATGCCACGTTAAGCTGGTCATAATGTTTTGGCCTAAAGATAAAAACAATTATGATAAAGTATATATTATAAGTTGGAACTCTATCGTATTTAAAAATATATATATATCGTTAATATCAATTTTATTACACATAGAAAAATTATTTAGAATTAAGCTAATTGTTTTTTTTTTTTTATATGCTGAATCATGGATAAGAAAACCGCAAATCTCATACTTGATTTGATGATTTAAGTCCTACCACTAATAAGTATGCCTTTACACTAAAAATGAATTATTTTCTATAATGAGTACCAGAAAGCTGCACATGCGGCATGCCGCATGCCTAAATATTGAAACCACTTATCTTACAGCTGATAGGATTTTTGTGTTTTTAACAGAATTGATAATTAGATTTCTCCACTTAATTTGCAATTTGCTTTTATAAATAGTCAAGATAAGGTCCTTCTAGCGAGTCTTTTAGGTAAATATTGCTAAAATCAAAACATATTTGCGTTATAAGTACTGTTTGAAATTAATTGTGGAAATGAGGAGAGAGATTGAATTTCGGCAACACCGTTGCCGAAATTCAACAAAAAGTAGGAGAAAGAATGAGCAAAAGGAGGAAAGAGAAAAGTAAATGTCAGTAACAGTAAAATGTTGAATTTCGGCAACACCGTTGCCGAAATTCATCTGCCCAAATTTCCTGTGCTGCCCGGATGTGTGAGAAGTGCAATAATGCGTGAGCGCCCAAACTTAAAAAAAAAAAAAAGTAATTGTGGCAATGGTATTGCCGAAAATAGTAAGAAAAAAAAAGTGAATGCGGAAGAATTAAAGAAAAATATAATGTGCTACGTACACAATATTTTACAATAAATCACAAGTAACTAGTTATTATTAGTTCAAATTTAAATTTGACATTGACATTACTATTTTAATTTAACAATAACAACAAGTAACAACCTGATACTTAGCATTTGTTGTAAAAATTGTATGCACTTATTATTTCTTTAAAAAAATAAAATAAAAATTCCCAATTGTGGCAATGCCATTGCCGAAATAGTGGGGAAAAAAATATTTTTTTTTAATTTTTTTTTCTAATTGCGGCAATGACTTTTATTTTTTTTCTAATTGCGGCAGAAATTGGGGAAAATTTTTTTTCCCACAACTTCCCATTGCCACATTGAGAAAAAAGTTTTTTTATTTTTTTCCCAAATGGCATTGCCGAAATTGTGGGGAAAAAATTTTCCCCACTATTTCGGCAATGGCATTGCCACAATTAGGGGGAAAAAAAAATTTCCCCAATTGTGGCAATGCCATTGCTGAAATAGTGGGGAAAAAATTTTCCCCACTATTTCGACAATGGCATTGCCACAATTGGGAATTTTTTTTTTTTTTTTAAGAAATAATAAGTGCATACAATTTTTACAATATTTTTACAACAAATGCTAAGTATCAGGTTGTTACTTGTTGTTATTGTTAAATTAAAATAGTAATGTCAATGTCAAATTTAAATTTGAACTAATAATAACTAGTTACTTGTGATTTATTGTGAAAATATTGTAAAAATATTGTGTACGTAGCACATTATATTTTTCTTTAATTCTTCCGCATTCACTTTTTTTTTCCTACTATTTTCGGCAATACCATTGCCACAATTACTTCTTTTTTTTTTAAAGTTTGGGCACTCACGCATTATTGCACTTCTCACACATTCGGGCAGTACAGGAAGTTTGGGCAGATGAATTTCGGCAACGGTGTTGCCGAAATTCAACATTTTACTGTTACTGACATTTGCTTTTCTCTTTCCTCCTTTTGCTCATTCTCTCTCCTACTTTTTGTTGAATTTCGGCAATGGTGTTGCCGAAATTCAATCTCTCTCCTCATTTTCACAATTAACTTCAAACAGTACCTATAACGCAAATATGTTTTGATTTTAGCAATATTTACCTAAAAGACTCCCTTCTAGCACCATTAAATCTTTCATATCTAGTTTCATGAGTCTTTTAGGTAAATATTGCTAAAATCAAAACATATTTGCGTTATAGGTACTGTTTGAAGTTAATTGTGGAAATGAGGAGAGAGATTGAATTTCGGCAACACCGTTGCCGAAATTCAACAAAAAGTAGGAGAGAGAATGAGCAAAAGGATGGAAGAGAAAAGCAAATGTCAGTAACAGTAAAATGTTGAATTTCGGCAACACCGTTGCCGAAATTCATCTGCCCAAATTTCCTGTGCTGCCTGGATGTGTGAGAAGTGCAATAATGCGTGAGCGCCCAAACTTTAAAAAAAAAAAAAGTAATTGTGGCAATGGTATTGCCGAAAATAGTAGGAAAAAAAAAAGTGAATGCGGAAGAATTAAAGAAAAATATAATGTGCTACGTACACAATATTTTTACAATATTTTCACAATAAATCACAAGTAATTAGTTATTATTAGTTCAAATTTAAATTTGACATTGACATTACTATTTTAATTTAACAATAACAACAAGTAACAACCTGACACTTAGCATTTGTTGTAAAAATATTGTAAAAATTGTATGCACTTATTATTTCTTTTAAAAAAAAAAATTTCCCAATTGTGGCAATGCCATTGCCGAAATAGTGGGGAAAAAAAATTTTTTTTTTTAATTTTTTTTTCTAATTGCGGCAGAAATTGGGGAAAAAAAATTTTCCCACAACTTCCCATTGCCACATTGAAAAAAGTTTTTTTATTTTTTTCCCAAATGGCATTGCCGAAATTGCGGGGAAAAAATTTTCCCCACAATTTCGGCAATGGCATTGCCACAATTGGGAATTTTTTTTTTTTTTAAAGAAATAATAAGTGCATACAATTTTTACAATATTTTTACAACAAATGCTAAGTATCAGGTTGTTACTTGTTGTTATTGTTAAATTAAAATAGTAATGTCAATGTCAAATTTAAATTTGAACTAATAATAACTAGTTACTTGTGATTTATTGTGAAAATATTGTAAAAATATTGTGTACGTAGCACATTATATTTTTCTTTAATTCTTCCGCATTCACTTTTTTTTTTCCTACTATTTTCGGCAATACCATTGCCATAATTACTTTTTTTTTTTTTTTAAGTTTGGGCGCTCACGCATTATTGCACTTCTCACACATCCGGGTAACACAGGAAATTTGGGCAGATGAATTTCGGCAACGGTGTTGCCGAAATTTAACATTTTACTGTTACTGACATTTGCTTTTCTCTTTCCTCATTTTGCTCATTCTCTATCCTACTTTTTGTTGAATTTCGGCAACGGTGTTGCCGAAATTCAATCTCTCTCCTCATTTTCACAATTAACTTCAAACAGTACCTATAATGCAAATATGTTTTGATTTTAGCAATATTTACCTAAAAGACTCTAGTTTCATTCATGTGCCTTTTAGCATTTAAAAAATAATAATAATAATCTTTTAGCATTTGACACTACTCTCGCATGGAAAATATCATCAATTTATATGGCTTATTATAATACTTGCTTCATGACCACACTTGCAAAATCTGGAGTCTCTCTCATATGATATCCTTTCAGCTTATAAATTTCCATTTCCTAATCATGGATAAGAAACCCACTACACAAACCCCACGGCAAGACCCACAAACACCACGGTACAAACCCACACCCATGGCATGACGCGAAACCGATGACTCACCATACCCACGGCATGATCACGACGCCGATGACCCACCACACACACACACACACGGCAAAAGAAGAGACCCTCACACAGCAAAGAAAAAATTGAGAAGAAAAAGAAAAGAATTTGACAAGAAAGAGAGAGAGTTTTGAGAAAAGAAAAGAGCAAGAAAATGAAAGAGTAGAGAAAATGAGAGAGACGGATGAACAGAGATGAAAGAAAATGAAGAGAAAAAATAAAGTAAAGAAGAAAGAAAGGAAATCAATAAAATAATTAAAGTAGTGTGGACACAGAATAAAAAAAACTGTTTTTTTTTTTTTTACTTGATCTATCGGGTTACAGTTATTTTTAGTTGAGCAGGGTAGTAAAAAAGCTAAAAATTTTGAATATATGAGCATTCTTATCAACCATGTCAAAAAAATATGGTATTTAGTATCTCAAAACTTAATTTTATAATATATAACACACCACTTTACAATATTACCTATATTAAAATTTTTATTTTTTTTACCATTTTATTTAAATAATGTTTCTTTATTATTTTTCAATAATTTTTTATTTCTCCTCTCTCTCCTATATTTCTCCTCAGCGGGCTCCCCTGAATATAAAAATAATATACGGTTTACAATTGGTGAACACTGCAGACTGTTCATCAATTGCAAAAATTATACCATTTAAAACATTTGATGGAGCAAGTTTTTGGGTTAAAAATGCTAAAAAAATAAGATTTTTAGCATTTGAAAAGTTTGATTTAAGAGTGCTCTAACTTCATCTATGGAGTCTCATTTAGCATCATTAATACTTTAAGTATATATCTGTTTAGATACCGTTTATTTTACTAAAAATTAAAAATATTGTAGTAAAATAATTTTTAAATGTATAAATAGTACTATAACACCTAACCTTTTATGAAAATTTTATTGAAAAAAGTTTGATAGGTCTTATAAACAGTTCAAACGACCCACAAAAATTCCCACCACATCCACAAAACGCTTAAAAAAAAAAAAAAAAAAAAAAAGAAAAGAAAAGAAGAAGAAGAAGGAAACGCAGACGTAAAAAAAATGAACTTGTGAATGTATACAGAAGACCGGACAATAAGCATATGCGGATATGCCACTAAGGCACTCTCTATTGTGAGGCACTCTCTAATGTGACATTGACCTCTGAATGATTCTTGTCCGTAGTTAATTAAGGCACTCTCTAATGTGACATTGACGTCCAAAATACGTTGCAATACAAATATTCGTTCCCATGCAACCATATATATTAGTTGTTGTTATAATAATTTGCTTTTAGTTAATTTCCATAAATAAATAAAAATACTTTGCTTTTAGCTTCACATGTGGACTTCGTATATTTGTTGCAGAGCAAAGCCTATTTCACACCACACTTACACATATTTGAAGTAGAATAAGTCATGTAGTTGAAATTAATATCTCTTCATGTGTAAAGTGCACGGGTGTTTAGAGGAAAAATGATTCAAACAGATAAGTTAACAGCATATTGCAATTATTTATAATAATAAAAATACACATACTCCAAAAATTTGAGTGTATATATAAATGAGTAGACATTTCCTTTTGTTGAATTTTCTATTATATATATGAACAAAACTTAGGTACAGTACCTTAGATGCTGTTCTTTAGATTCACGTCTTAAGATTCAACCATATGGCTACTTAATTAAAAAATACGCTTTCATACTATAAGAAAAAATCAACATGGCTGAATCTTAAAATGAGAACTTAAAGAACAGCACCTAAGTACTGTACCTAAGTCTTACCATATATATATATATATATATATATATATGAGTTCTTGCTTTTTTTAATTATTGAAGTTCTTTCTTTGTAGATATAAAAATGCTTGATTATTTATGATGGAGCAAAGAAGAAGGAAAAGACCGCACAAACAAACAAGTACCCCGAGTCCCCGACACCTTTACTAGTGCATGTGAAGATTGAGATTGAGATTACAAAATCATGGTTGTTTGTACCATATATTGTTGAGTTGGAATACTTGAATAAATTGTAGTATTTTTTATTTCTTGGGGTTGGCAAGTAACCATTTTATTCATTAATTAATTAGCTATTTATGTATTGGGTGGAAAATCCTTGTTTTATTTATGAGCCTACAATATCTATGTGAACCTACAGTCATTGAAACTCTCTCTCTCTCTCTCTCTCTCTCTCTCTGTGCTTGAATATTCACAGCAAATTGGGTATTTATTGAACCGTTAAAAACTTAGTGAACTTTGCGTTCATAACCAGAGAGTTCAGACTTCAGAGTGGTACTGCTATCCACTGCCTTTGCATGCGCATGTAAGTTTTGCCTCTTGAAGTACGTACGGTAAATATATACTTCAACTTTATTTAATTAGTAGCGTTGAAATTAAAATATCTGCAGCATGCCATTCTCACAAGCTTAGGTTTCTTATGTAACTATTATAATCTCGATATGAGATTAATGCCTTTGAGTCAGCACTATATATAATACTTATTTTTTATTTTTTCGTAGCAATTGAAATTTTCACTCAATTTTCTCAAGTTTTAAAAGTCACCTGAATCACCTCAGGCCTTTTTTTGGGCTAAGATTACCTCAACTTTATGAAGATTAGAACCTTAATTAGTTTCAATTAATCTCTTAGACAGTTCTCAAGTAGACTTTTTAAGAGGTTAAGCTACGTAAGTTGAAGAAACTTTTGGCTCCATTGTGTTAGTTTGTTCGAGGTACTATAGCAGCTTAATTTCCTTTGATCATCTTGAACTAGTTTTTCATCAATTTTGATTTACCACTCCTCTAGCAAGTGGGAATGGCTGGAAATCCATCAATGCATACAATTCAAACTTTATATAAATTTGGATAAGGTTGGGCCAGAACTTCGTAATACCATACTCTAAAGGGAGATTTCTCCTTTCTTAAATTTAACCAGAAATTCTGCCAATATATGTAAATTTGGATAAGGTATAGTAGGGCCAGAACTTTGTAATACTATACTTCGCAGAAACTGGATTAATTTCTAAGTGAGTAACACAAGAAAGATTCTCTATTGATTCAAACATTACTTGTGATAAATTTTTGATATGAAATATTTATTTTATTTTTTTGAGAGATGAATATGATTTATTTCATACCTTCTTTTATAATTAGAAAATGATGGCTATGCAAGCATCAAAACTTATGTTTCAATTTATAACTCTACGAATTTAGGAACTTTTACTTGCCGATGTTTTATTTTGATCTGTGTCATTTAAAATTAGTTATATTCCTTATGTTATACAATAAAATTTTAAATGGCATAATACCAAACACATATTTGGATTCAAAAAAATAAATAAATGGTAAATTACACCAAATTTAAGTTTATTGAAATGACCTTATAACCCCTTGGTTTATCATTAATACTATAGATTTTGTGAGAAACAAATAGTTCTTTTTTTCTTTTTTTTTAAAGATAAGTTTAGGAACATAATTTTTGCCATAATTTATTGAAGTAGCTGATTGTGAATGGTGAAAAAAAAAAAAGTGGTTGGTCCCATTAAAAAAAAAAAATAGTTAGTCCATGTAAAAGTGATTGTCTACTATTCACAATTAATCACTTCATCAAGTTGTGAAAAGAGTTGTAGTAAAATTTATGTCTCTAAACTTATTGTTTTAAAAAAATTAATGCTCTCTATCTTTAAACTTTCTTTCTCATTGGCTTCTCAAAAATAAAAAATTTCTTTCGCATTCAATTAGTGTAGACTTCATGGACACTAGATATTTTACTACTATTAGCATGACATATTGTAAATGGTGCATAATAAAAGTAATGGTACTCTAATTACAACCTTTTATCTTAGAAAGTTTTTTTAAAAAGTTGTCTCTAGCATTGCTCTTTCAAATTGAGTATTCTTTGCATATAGTACAAATTACACCAATACTCCTTAGCATTGTTATCAAAATCATGATCTGGATCGTAGGATTGCACAATTTTATGATCCCACCTCACCAAAACGTTTAGAATCGCACAAGGATCGTAAAAATTGTAGGATCGCATGTAGGATCGTGTAGGATCGTATGGGATCCTACCGATCCTACCAAAACGTAAAAATTAGTTTTTTTTTTTTTTTTCATCTTTATAAGTTGTAATTTGTAATCTCAAGACTAAGACATTGTACTTCATAAATGTATCAACTAAGTGGTGAGACTCATATGGAGATGACTTTCTTGAATTGAAATTTTTTGCTATAAGAATATTGAGATTAACATATAGCTCTTCAAGTTGTGAAAGTAATTGAAGTACATTTGGAATAGTAAGACTAAATGACTTTGGTATATTATCCCTCAGTTGAGAATTCTTTATTAAAATTGGTACAACTTTAAGTACACTCAAAAAGGAGAAAATTGTTTTTTTTTTTTTAAATGAGGTATTTGTTATGTAAAACTTGAAAATAAAAGAGAAAATACCTAAACCATCAAGTGCAAAAGAAGAAATTGGTTTGAAGAACTTGTCTTCGGATGATGAGTGGTTAGCAAAGGGTGTCGACCAGAAGATGATGGTACATATTTTGATAAAGATAATGAAGTAACAATTCTAATGCCTTCCTTTATAGATTTTTTTTTTTAAAAAAAAAAAGTTACATGTGTGTAGTGTGAATGTGTGATCACTATTGTATCATTTGGTTATCAATGTTAGGTGACGATGAGGATTCAAGAGTTGCTGCTAAAGGAAAAAGTGTGTTAGTACTTTGGTACTTGGTTGGTTTCTAATTAAACATTCACTGAACTTTTTAAATACACTGCGTTAAAACTTAAATATATTTGTTCATTAGTATAGATGTAGCGATGTAGGACATGCAAATTACATCATATGATCAAAATCTTTATTTTTTTTATGGAAGATTCATAATTTACGTGATTATTTAATTTACGTGATTATTTATTTTACTATCAATGTGTTTTTTTATTCAAATTTGAAAATAGGTAGGATCTTACGATCCACGATCCGATCCTACGATTCACGATCCTACCTACCTCCTGCAATCCTATGTAGAATCTCGATTTTGACAACCTTACTCCTTAGGTTTCACGAAATGACACTCTAAATTCATGCTATCTCACATCATAATTACCCCTCATAAAATATTCTGTTTATAAAAAAGATTCCTACTACTCTTTGTTTGATTTTTTTTTTTTAATTCATTTATACAAAAGGTAAATGTGTCTTTTCATTTATTTTTTAGGTATATCTTTTAGAAAAGAATATTCCATTAAAAAAAGTCAATAGTATGAGCTTATTTGTTGTATTTACTATCTATACAAAATTCAAGGGGAATGGCATTTCCTATAAATGTTTTTCGGAGGTATAAATTAGAAGAATGACATGTGTAAAATCTAAAGGAAATTGGTGTAATTTACCTTTTGCATATTTATATTTTATAGTGTCATACTTCCTAATAGGAAAATTATTAGATACTTTTGGAATATCATAAATGTATATTCCTTCCTCTCACATTAATAGCTGGTTCCACCATGAATTTAATTAGTAGAACCCACTATTAATGTGAGAAGAAGAAGTACAAATTTATAATACTCTGAGAGTACACATTTATAGTAGTACGAGAGAACACAATAATTTTCCCAATTCTTATATATCTTCCTATACATATATAGTGTATTGTACATTCTAATTGCTAACATGTTTCTTTAATATAAAGTGTGCAAACACGAACACCGAACTTTAGAAATAGCCAAAACTGACACAACTATTCTTACACTCAATTTCACAATTTAAGCTGTGAAATTGGACATGATATTGGTCATATGTTTAGATTTACTATTATTCAATTCCATTTCGCATGGGAAACAGACTTAATGAAAAAGCAAAGATTCTCTTAGCGGTAGGATTTGTCGCGTGTAACATTTATACAATACAATGCAAACGTTGGACGTGTCAATGATTCCATACCTATATACCCGTTCTCGTAATTTGGTTTTCCCAACCATTTCAACTAGTTTCGCGCGAGTTACTGTTTTCTTTCTCTCACTCTCTCACTCACACACACACTATCTCTCTCTGTCTCTCTGAGTGCTTAGCAAAGTTAGCGTACCAAATCCAAAAGTTCAGTCTTTGAGACACATATTGGTCTCAGTCACTACTTAAAAAATGACCAACGTGTAGAGGAAGAAGTGGGTTTTCCACCTCTGGATTTTGTTTGTGATTCTACTCTCTCATATAAGCAAATTATTTCTGGGTTTTTGTTTTTTAAGCATTCTTAGAGCCTATTGTGGTTCTTTTTTCAGCATCGTTAATATTAAGGTTTTGTTTTCAATTTGGTTGTGTTGTTGATATCTGGGTGTGTGCTTTATGTAAGCTTCATATTTCACTTATCCTTTTTTTTTTCATTTCCTTAAATAAAAATTAGAAAATAAGATAAAATAAAGTTTTTATTTTTATTTTTTTATGAGAAAATAAAATAAAGTTAATAACTAATACAGAGATTTTTTTATGTCCCTGAATCTCACACACTCACAAAATGAGCAGTCGAAGGAGCATTTTTATATTATGTGCATTTTTAACTTAGTGAATACCAAAAATAAAGAAATGTGAGAGAAAGTCAAAGGAATTTTGAGAATTATAGTGAAGAGAAAAGACGGTACAATACAATACAAGAAAGAAAAAGATTTTTTTTATTTTTTTTATTTTTTATAGGAAAAAGATATAGATTCAAAAGATTTGATTTGATTAGTAGCTTCATTTGGATTATTTATATTTTAAAGTTTTTCCTTTGTTGTTGTTGTTGTGGTTTTTTTTTTTTTTTTTTGGTTCCCCTTATTGTATTCACTTTCTATATGTACTCACTAATTATCAATTAATCTGTATGTATTCACTTTCTATATATGGTTTTGAACAGAAATCCAGTCCATTATATTAGAAATATTAGTGATAAAGAGTACGCAGAAAGAATATGCTTATTGGTAGCAATCCCAATTGATGTGTATCAGTGAGTAAGGCAAGCAAATCATTAGCATTTAAAGTGGAAAGGAAATGCACATTGCAGGTTTCCATTTACTACTCTGACATATATATATTAGGCTTCACCCTTGAGAAACGTGTCCATAAAATTGTGTTGCATTATTTTTAAGTCATCAGTGTCTTTTGTGTTGATTATACTCTATTACAGCTTATTAATCCTTTTCCTGGGAGATGGTTGCCTTTGGAAAGAAGCTGAGAGAGTCACAAATTCAAGAATGGCAGGGGTATGTTTTAGTTACTTTCAGCCAATGTTTAAGGTCTAAATGCTGTTTGCTAAGAATTAGGTTTTGGTCGTGCCTCGTGTTGGACAAATGAATGAATTCCAGTAGGCAATACATTTTGTTTGGCTATAGTCCATTGCCTCGCTGAATATGTTTTCTTTTTAACAGAACTGCTACCTTAGTTTTCATACTTGCTCTATTCATGATTTTGATTTATTGACAAGTTTGTTTTACATTCGTTCAAGTTTCTTTGTAAATTTTTTTATTGCCTAATTCTTTTTCATTTCCCAGTCATATTATGTCGCAGTCGATATATTTCTTATAAATTTTGGACTATATCTTATTTTATAGGATATTATATATTCTGTGATAACCAGCTTTTCTTTCACTAGACTAAGTAAATGCAATGTAAATCAGATAATAAATACGTTGGCGGGGCTAGAAAGTTTCCCCAAAGGGGCCCAAGTTTTATATGAGAATTGTTATGGCTAATAACCTGTCTAAACATCATTTGGCTAGAAGAGGCAGGTCACAAGTTTGATTCGTTATTCATATGTATGAAATGTAGTGCACTAGTGTGAAATTGATACGATTTAGATATGTACATATAGTGGATTTAATTTTAGAGAATGATAAGTCACATTAATGGCATAATATTGGTTATAATGAAGTATATAATCTCAAAAGATCTTATTATTTTTGAATGAGTTTGAGAAGAAAAAAAAATCAGGTAAAAAGTGGTTATAGTGTCTAAGAGGACCATCTTTGAATTATGAGGAACAAACAAAAATGGTTTAGCATGAAAAGATAAAGGGGGTGTGTAAAAATCAAGGGGGGGGGGGGGATGATAAAAATCTCAGCACTAGGGAGCAATTGATAAAGCCAGAAGTCCCATGAGTGCTCAGTACCCCTCCCACATGCCATTGATAATGCCTGCTTAGCTTGGTAAATAATATTATAAACCAACAAACAAAGGTAAAGATAAAATCCATACAGACAAGCTTGGATTTCTAAGATATAGTTTGTCAATTGGGCTTTGTTAAAGTTGCAAGACTAGAAATTCATTTGATGTGGGTGGGTGATTGTCTGGGAGGTTTTTTTTTTTTAAAAAAAAAAAAAAATTAAAACCCTCGTTCTATCAAGGGCCTTGAAACAAGTTGATTATGAACCTCTGATGGCGGTCCTATCCTGCTTATTGGAAACATTTCCAAGATATGTCATATTCTATGTTAATCTTGAGATTTTTTTCAAAAGAGGAAGTTGTTTCCACTACTTATATTTAGTGTTAATATGTGGAACACATGTATTTGAAGCCACTAATGTTTGTTGCCTGCTTTTAAAGAAAATATTATTTTGCTCCACGAAAAGTAGAGGAACAATTCCCTTTGTTGACTTGACTTGACTAGGTAATTCTTAGTTTCTGGTATTCTAAATTGTTCAATTGAGTGTCATACTTCACGTGATTCTTGATATATAATACAAAAAGAAGGTTGGAAATGAAATGGTTATTTGAATGAACCCAATGCTTCAGAACTGCTTTAAAATCCAGTATAATGAAGACATTCATGTGCATCAATTTCTATGACCATTAGCAAATTGTTATGTCACTTGTTACATGTAAATAATTATTCCACAAATGAATCCTTTTTCCCCTATCTCCATGCTATTATTTGAATCTTATCAAGTTTTCTTATAATTTGATTCAATTCTATTCAGATACTACATTAATTATAAATTAATGAAGAAAAAAGTCAAGCGATACACAGAACAAATTGAGGTTGGAACACAAAATCACCATTTTGTTCTGAAGGACTTCTCAAGACTGCTAGATTATCAGGTAACTTTTACCTTGCATGAATTATGAATAGCACCCCATTTACATGAATGCTGCAAAGTGAGGTTCAAAAATCCATGAGCAGATGCAGGGTCACACTTGGATAGGGAATAATTTAAGTTATGTTTTTCACTTTGTGCCATTCAGTTGATCTCAATTTGTGGTCTTCTAAAAGTACAATTCATGCATTTGTTTTAAACTGACTTAATTTTACTACTATTAGAGGCTGAGATTTCAGTGTATCCCATTAGCAACATGTTCTTTGGGTTAGCATACTTGACTTAAAATTTTATCTTGATTCTCTGATTTTGAATATAAAGAATATTTGCATAGATTTCCTAAGAAAGTTCATGCTAATATATTGTGTATTTGTGAATTATGATGATGAATGGGTTTGTAGATGCTTTGCATAATTTGTGTGCGTGCGTGCGTGTGAGAGAGAGAGAGAGAGAGAGAGAGAGAGGGAACTTCTCTTTTTAACAAAGACAATCCATAAAGATTCATGGATAATGCAGGTCCTATACTCATTTGTTAAAACTGATTACCAAATTTATGTCATCTTCAATTGTTTTTGGATTTCAGATCGAAAAAATTGTCCTGTTCCTGCTGGAAAAACAAGGACTGCTTGCTACCAGGTTATCCAATCTTGGAGAGCAGCACCATCCTCTTATACAACAGTCAGATGGATCAAGAATATCTGAATTGCAAGAAGCATATAGAGCAGTTGGACAAGAACTTTTGAGGCTTCTCTTTTTTGTTGAGATGAATGCTATTGGTATACGTAAGATATTGAAAAAGTTTGATAAGAGGTTTGGCTGTAAGTTCACTGACTACTATGTCAAAACTCGTGCAAATCATCCTTACTCCCAGTTGCGACAAGTTTTTAAGCATGTGGTAAGTTGACCAATTTAGAATAAATGTTGTTATTTTTAGTACAGTATCTTAATTTTGAATAATGCCCTGGAAATTTTTTCTTGGTCTCCTTCATAGTTTTGGCTTTGAGTTCTTTTCATGTTTGTTAATAGCTCTTTTAAGGCATAGATTAACTTCTACTGTCTCTATGTGTGAATGGAAGCATTATCAGCTAGTAAATGAATTGCAGGGTTTCGGCGCTGTTGTTGGAGCCATATCTCACAATCTCGCAGACCTTCAAGACCTTCAAAACAATCAGGGGAACTATATTTCAATATATGATCAACCTGCTTTTTCCCACCCGGTTTTCTCTCATCTCCATTCAAGATTATATGCAGTGTTACTATGTTTGTCTTTTGCAATGTCATGGTTTATTTTCTGAAGTGTTTATGAAGTTTCTGTTGAAATTCAAAAGTCATGTGCTGGTTATAATTCCTTTTCATTGCTGTGATGTCTTACATCTTTAAAAAGTATTAATTTTAAAATAATTTTAAGATGGCTGCAACTGCAAATCTAAGCGTTTGACTGAATTTATAGAAGAGAAATATTTTCTAAGAGCTAATTATTTAAGCAAGACACTAATCAACATATAGAGTTACTCAGGACTGCCTGCTCTAGGTCCATTTATTCCAAAAGTTTAAACTAACAGGATATAGAGAATTTAATCACTTAACCATTACTCTAACTGGGGTTTAAAAAGCATAATCATTTTTCTTGTTTTCCATGCATGTTTTAGTCTTGCGAAGAAGTGGGTAGGTGAAAAGGAGTGATTCCAAATCCACTTTCCATAACTTGAAACCTTCTTGGGAGGCTAGACTTCATTTGATATTTTTGTGATAGGAGCTAAAGTCCAATCATTTTATCCCAAATCCTTATATACCCAAATATCTTAATAAATCTAGAAGGAGGAGTTAATATGGAAAGAAAAAAAAACCCGACTCAAGTTGATGATGTGATCACATGTCTACATAACTCAATAAAAATTTAGATTATGCAACACATTTAAAATTGAAACAGCCAACATTAGAAGTTTTTCTATATAAAAAGGTGAATTAAAAATATGAAGTATTTAGTATTGAAACTTTAGAGGTATTGTTGTATGTTTCAAACTTTGTTAGGTATTCAACTTGATTTTTCACCACAAAACATTGTTTGTGGATGCAGTCATATTATTTTAACATATTCTGAAAAATGACTACAGCATATGATGCTAGTTGCCTTTTTACTGGTTTTTCAGGATCCTGTCATTGATTCTATTAAATCAGCTGTAGACAGGTTATCAAACTCAACAAATTTCCTTCACTTCTTGGGAAGACACGCATTTATTATGGAGGAGGAATTACCAACTCCATCTGAAGATGAGTGTTTTGAACAAAGATATCATTTTATGTCACTTCTCTTGAACTTGGCAAACACATTTCTGTACATGGTCAACACATACATTATAGTCCCAACAGCAGACGACTACTCCTTGAGCCTTGGAGCTGCAGCAACTGTCTGTGGTGTTGTGATTGGGTCTATGGCTGTTGCTCAGGTGTTTTCTTCCGTTTACTTTAGTGCATGGTCTAATAGATCATACTTGAGACCACTTGTGTTTAGTAGCATTGTCCTTTTAGTGGGAAATACATTATATGCACTGGCTTATGATCTTAATTCAATATCCGTTCTTCTGATCGGTCGCCTGTTCTGTGGGTAAGCAATTTTTTTATTACTCTCATTACTTGAGTAGTGAAACTTACATTTGATTAATAAGTAAGCTAATTGTTGTTGCATGTCATACTCAATGTTAGTAAAAAGTTTGCTTTTACAAGTGGTTTAGGCGTATTCTTTATTCTTTCATGTGTATAATTGAAAAAGAAAACTTGAATTTCAACTGGATTTATATTTTCTGGACTTGAGTGTGTACGTGACCAAAACCTCATTCAAACTAATCTATATAAGTAATCAAGTTTGAAAAGAATACATTTTATTGGAACAAAATAAGGTAGATTTTTCTAGGGGTAACAATGAAGATGAATAAGGGTGCTTTTGGACTCCACAGGAGATGAACATATGCTGTTAAGTTTTAAATATTGGAGCCTCTATACATTACAAAATTCAAACCCTTAAATTTATTTCATCCTTTAGTATCACAAACTGTAGAGAATATGATTCCTTAATTGCAAATACAACTAGTTAAAATCAGGTTGTGGTTCTTGTTCTGCCTCTTGTTCCTTATTTTCACATTTTTATCATATGAAAAGAAAGTAACAGATATCATACTCCTTAGCAAATTAATGTGGTACACTTTGAAGGTATTTAGATCTTGAGCAGACTTTCAAGTGATAGTGGGATGACAAGTTGCCTAGAAATACCATATTGTTGATATTGGAACTTCATATAACAATGCTGCTTTCTTGCTATTTATTACTGCTGCTTCTGGGGGTTATAACACCCAATCGCTGTCCCAAATTTTTGTGTCACTCCGAAGTTTTAATTAATGTAGTTTGAATAGTTTATACATGCATCTTGGTGCTTATTATCATGGATACTACTTCTTTCTTGTCCTTTTCAAAAGCATGCACTTTGGTTTCATTTTATTAACCAATGGGGTCATGCTATACATTTCAGGTTAGGTTCTGCAAGAGCTATTAACCGGCGCTATATCAGTGATTGTGTACCATTGAAATTGCGAATGCAGGCTTCTGCAGGTTTTGTTAGCGCAAGTGCGCTTGGAATGGCGTGTGGTCCTGCTCTTGCTTGTTTACTTCAGACAAAATTTAAGATTTACAAACTCACCTTCAATGAAGAAACTTTACCTGGTTGGCTTATGGCTCTTGCATGGCTTGTCTACTTATTGTGGTTATGGATTTCATTTAGAGAGCCCCATTGTGAAACTAAAGAAAATCTTGTGCCGAACGAAGCTAATGCGGGTACGTCAACAAGATTGTTCATTTTGGCTAATTATAATGGTTTTCTATTTCTTTCTTGATCATAACAACTCAGTATATAACTAGTACTTTTCTTAACCTACAGTCTCCCTTATCTCTTGAATTACTAGTGATGAACCTTTCTGCCTTTATCATACACTGTCTGTCACTTTAGTATCATTTGAGCAACAGCCAATTATAATTATACATTCCCTCCATCCCACTTGATATTATTTGGTATGAAATTACACGATTATTAATAAATAAAAGGTTAGATATAGAGTTTTTCTAAAATGTGCATTACTTTATCTTAGGGGTGGCATGATTTTTAATAAGAAATCTTGTTTGCTTTTTATCAAAAGGTAAGGAGAATATAGGAAACTGAAGAATTATGAATTTTCACTAGAAAGTAGATACATATTTTAGGAATTCCTAGAAAATAAAGTAAGACATTTTGATTGGGATGAAAGGAGTGTAAAATTTCTACGCTTTTTTGTTCCATCTACCTAACAGTACACTCTGTTTGACATGGGCTTGGGTAGTCGAATTCGATTCTGGCATGATTGCTGGCATGGGGATCAACTTTTGAAGTTGATGTTTCCTACATTGTTTGAAACTGCTATGGATAAGAACGCTTGAGTGGCATCATTATTGGAGGGACGGGAGGAGGAGTTGGCGTGTGGAATTCATGAGAAACTTTAATGATTGGGAGATTGATGGGGTGGCTTCATTTTTCCTTCTATTAGAATCCCATATTCCCATTAAGGGGGAGAATGAGATGGAAGTTAAAGAGTAATGGGGATTTCACTGTGCGATCTTTTTATGAGACATTACAGGACTCATCTTCTATGTATTTCCCTTGGAAAGCCATGTGGAGGGTCAAGGCTCCTTGAAGAGTTTCTTTTTTTGTATGGACAGCGGCTTGGGGGAATATTCTCACTTGTGAGAACCTAGTCAAGAAGGATTACTCATTAGTGAGTTTGTGTTTAATGCATCGTTGTAGTGGAGAGATTGTGGAGCACCTTTTGTTACATTGTAGTGTAGTTTTTGGGTTGTGGAGTTTCATATTCAAGTTGTTTGAGATTTAGTAGGTTTTACTAGAGAAAGTTTTTCATTTATTATAGGGGTGGCGAAGTAGGGGACCTAATATTTGGAATCTCATTCCTTCATGCTTGATGTGGACCATATGGAGGGAAAGAAATCAACGTACTTTTGAGGATGTGGAATGCATGTCAACTCAATTGCAAGCATCATTCATTAGCACTTTCTATGAGTGGTCCTTTGTATTGGGTCTCACAGATAGTAACTCTATTCAATCCTTCATAGAGTCGATTCACATGTAGATATTTTCTCAATTGTAATTATTTAGGCTACTTTGTTTTTTTTTTTTTTTTCCACCAAGGAGTCTCTTTTCAATAAAATTATTCTTATCAATCCCAAAAAAAAAAAAGGCTTGGTGTAACGACCCAAGGAAAAGCGCTAACCACATCTGCGCTATACCTCAAAAGGACTAGTCACAATTGAGGCTCCTTGCAGTTGTTAATAAAGCCTAGTTCAACCTAGTAAATACCGATGTGGGACTCATCACATACCCACACACATCACACAATCAATCAAATTGGGGCATCACAATCTCCCCCACTTAAATCCCTAACGTCCTCGTTAGGGCCCACTTTGTGGAGTAGTGTCTCTGAGCTCACGAGATTACTGGGCCAGCTTTGATACCATATGTAACGACCCAAGGAAAAACGCTAACCACATCTGCGCTATACCTCAAAACGACTAGTCACAATTGAGGCTCTTTGCAGTTGTTAATAAAGCCTAGTTCAACCCAGTAAATACCCCGATGTGGGACTCATCACATACCCACACACATCACACAATCAATCAAATTGGGGCATCACACTTGGTGCATGAGTTCTATTCATCAAGTGCACTCATGTCCTTTAGATGCCAGTCCCTCATGTTTAGTACAAGTTGATTCTGGAAGGGATCAACTAACTGCCTATTGTGTTTTGATCCACTTTGTTTACTTTCGATCTCTATAGTCCTACAATGAATCTTTTCAAGGCAAAGCATCATATCATCTGGCTCAGTTAACAACTTAACATCAACTGTGTAACAAAATCTTAAATGAAATTGGTTTTAATGCTCTCCCTGCATCAGGGGAGGTGGGGGGCAAGCTATCCCATAATAGTAGGGTTGGGCCCAGCTGCTTGAAAATAACATCTATAAGAGTCGATTTGCTTCATATCACTAAGTACTTAAATTTTGTTAGTAATAAGTAAAAAAAAATTTATATGTTTACAGTTTCTATGAATTTTTTTGTCTTGTCTAGGACAATTAGCAAATGTTACTGTAGAGAATGGTTATACACAACCATTGCTAATGAAAATAGAAGCTAAGCAACAAGATGAAGATGAAGACCAGGAACGTGATGATGCTGAAGAAGATTCTCAGGAAATTCACAAACCTGTCACTTCAATTGTGGTGGCATATAGATTACTTACACCATCAGTCAAGGTTTGGAGTTCATACCAAATTTCATTTACATATTAAATAATATATGTTTTTAGTTGATGCCATTTCTGCCAACAGCAAATAAGAAAGTTGATTTTTTGCATCTAAACCCTGATGCCAAATTTCATTTACATCTTTCAAACCCTGATTTCTATATATATTTTCACCCTGTAGTTTTCCATATCTGTGCAAAGTATATGCCATCCAAAAAGATTTATGAGCAGTGAGCACTCAATTTCTATGTTGTGGTAGAAGTCATACCTGTTTAATTTTTACATGTGAGAGGTAAAGTCAAAGAATTGTTAATTTCTTATATAAAGAAAATAATATGATATGTTTTCCTGGTCTATTAATAGATAATCTTTTACCTTTTATTACTTTAAAAAGCTACTTGTTATGATTGCATCAAAATTCATGCACTAATATTTTGGAAACAATATAAGTACTACCCATAATTGAAGTTCTGATCATTCCATCAAGGGGAGGAGAGTTATATGACATTAAGCATTTTCTAGATGCCTCAACTTTGTTGGGGCACCAAAAGATTTGGAAATCCCTAGAAAATTATGGAAATAAGTATATAACATTGGTAATAAGAGATCGTAAAGTTTGTCTTTAGTGGTACACTTCAGTCATTTTCACTTCGTGGGGAAATTAATTCATCCAGGTTTATCGAAGTTTAAAGGACAAACTTGTTATTGTCATTCTAAGTTTTAGCTTTGCTGATTTTTGGACAGATAAGTGAAAAGTGGAGCCTCCAATCTTTTTCACTAAAGTTTTTTTGCATCTTTCTTCTGTACCTTTCCTCAAATTTTCATGCTTACTGGTAGCAAATCTGTGTCATGTCATTTTGGTTTATATCTCTCATCTGAGGTATATTAGCACTAAACTTTAATATGATCTCTTCCTTTCCAGGTTCAACTGTTTGTGTATTTCATGCTCAAATATGCCATGGAGATTGTACTTGCTGAATCAAGTGTCATCACTGGATATTATTTTATTTGGCCAATCAGCAGAGTGGCAATCTTTCTCGCATGTCTTGGTCTAACAGTGCTTCCAGTAAACATCATTGTTGGAAAATATATGACCAACATCTTTGAAGAAAGGTATACCTTTAAGCCTTGCAGTAGCTCCTCACTTGGAAGCCTTGATTTTTTGATTCCATTCCAATTTATCTACCTCCCCACGTCACATCTTTGTACTGTATTTGTCATCCAATAATTTTGCCTTAGATTGTAATTCCCAATCATGTGCCACTTAAATGAATAGTGGATTCCAATGAAAGCAACCATTTCTGTATTACAGAAAATCCTATTGCTTAAAATCATAAATAAACGCACAAACACAACCCCCACCACCCCCCCCAAAAAAAAAGATCATGGCAAGGACTTCAAAACCTTGTTGCTTTGATATTGTAAGGTAACCTTAGACTGTAGCATTACCTTTTGCTACTAGAAATTTTTTATTGGCAAATGTCAGTGAGACACTTATTTATCTACAGAAAAAAGGTAAGACACTTACAGCATCAAGGTTTATAATCTAATGAGCAATGAAATTCTAAGATTATAAATTTATTTACTTAAGGAATTGGATTTGATTTCACCTTCTCTTGGTAAATAAGAGAAAGTGAAAAAAGAACAGAAATTCTGTATCCTATTGTCACTACCCAAGTACACATCTTGCCTTCAAGGATTTCTTTGTGATTGAATGGTCCTAAATTGAGTAATTTAGGGTGCTGAAGTATATGAATATAACTAAGGGTTGTCATTGATCCTAATTTTTCAGGACCGACTAGTAAGAAAATTTGATGATTTTATGAATTTTCAGCCAACCCCAAGTACATCTTCAATGCTCTTTAGAGCATAATTCTTACGGTTTTCTCATTTCATATGATGAGAAATTCTAGTCTTCTGCTTATGATTTAAATATATTGTATTCAAATAATATCAGCTCCATATTTATGGTCTAGATTAGTTTATCTTTTATCACAGCTGATACATATTCTTCATTATTCTTTTTTCCCTTCCCCTATCTCTTTTCTGGTTGACCTGATTGTAGGCAAGTTCTACTGGCATCTGAAATTATGGTGTGTATTGGAATTCTCCTAAGCTTCCACATATTCAACCCTTACTCTGTCCCTCAATATGTTGGCTCCGCCCTAATCACATTTGTGTCAGCTGAAGTCCTTGAAGGTAACTATTGCTCTGTATATATTTAGAAAACATAAGTTAGTTGTGCAAGGACTATTTGCTTGTGTGTTTTGTTTACACTTTGCATTATAAGATACAAATCACCCTTATTGTGCAGCCAGAACCCTGCTTATCTGGAAAATTTATTTATGGACTTAAAATTTTGGCCTGAAGGCTGAAGTTACTCATTGACTAAATTAATCACTTGTAGTTCTGTGAGGGAAAAGAATTAAGTGGGTTGGATTAGGTCTGAGTCACACTGCCCAAATGAGATTTAAATCAAAGCTGATCCCTTGCCCTTGATATGATATCATAAGCAGCAGTTATAGTTATTTGTATTGATCAAATTTTGGGGTGGATGTTTCCTTGTTTTGCTAAGAATGTTAGATCCCATTTACTGGGGGCATACCTTTCCTGGACTATAGCTTGGTAATTGTGACATAAATTGCATCTTTTGTTAGAGGATGCTTTTGCAGTTTGCACATGATTTGGAATCTCATTTGATTGACCAATCCAGGTGTGAACTTATCGCTCCTATCTCGTTGTATGTCATCAAGGCTTTCCCGAGGGACGTACAATGGTGGATTGCTTTCCACGGAAGCAGGGACACTGGCTCGTGTAGTTGCAGATGGTACAATAACACTGTCTGGTTATTTGGGTGAGAGTAAACTATTGAATTCCACCCTACTTCCTGCACTCCTGATCTGTGTCTCATCCATCATTGCCACCTGCTGCACCTATAACTCTCTTTACTAATACCCTTTCCCTCTAACATGTACGCATATTGTATAGTAGAGTTGAACTTGCTCACTGATCAACGGTGTACAATGCTCTATATTGTCGGTGTTCAGCAAATATCTATATGCGGCTGATAATGGAAGCTTTGAATCTATCATGTTATGTTTCCCATGGATGTGTTTCCATTTGTTTAGGACCCATTAAAGGATGAAAGAATAGGCTGATCATCTATCCCTTCTCTTCTTCTTCTTGTTTGTTTTTTCCCTTTCTTTAAGCAGCTACTTGTCTATGCCAGAACTATTATATTTCTTCTATAATGGACCTAGCTGATCATAAAAGTGCACAAGCATTTCAGCATTTACCAGAAAATTCATCATCTTGAGCAGCTGGACAGGGGTGCTGCAGCCCTTGCTATAGCTCTTGTAGCTGATAATTGTAACCTCTCTTTTGCTAGTATATAATCGTATTTTCAATCAAAAAGGGAACTGAGCATGGTGGGAGGGTGAAAACAGCACGATTATCCTTCTGCCTAACAGGGTGAACGTGGCTTGGTTTTTAAACAACATGAGCTTTGTTCATCCACCACCAAGTTATGTTTAAGCAATAATTTGATGTCTGGTTTTGCTAAAAAATGAGAATGAACAAAGGCTCAGCTCAATGATGCTCGCTAATGCTCCTTATATGTTGATGGCCATTTTTGGGATTATCCTACAAGCTCGCACAAGGCAAAGCCCAAATTATTAATGAGCCATTTTCTCTACTCACATCATTTTAA
Source organism: Quercus aquifolioides (assembly GCA_019022515.1). NCBI lineage: Eukaryota > Viridiplantae > Streptophyta > Magnoliopsida > Fagales > Fagaceae > Quercus > Quercus aquifolioides. Next base: position 16,730,548 of record CM032329.1, on the reverse strand, counting down.
TACATGGTCCAAGCTCATATATTCTCAATGGAGAATTGAAGGACTGTGAGCTTGGAGCACTTGAATAAGCTAAAGGCCCATGAGTTGGCCACAAGCACAAAAATAAAAACCGATTAGAGCTAATGTATTTGCCATAAAATCAAAATCGTTAACCTAAGCTAAAACAAATAGGTTGGCTGCATCTAAGGCGTTTTGAGTTTTGACCACATCTCACAAACTTAGCAAGTTTCTAAGGGGGTTGTTTCCCTTCAACAAAGTTCAAAATGTGGGATTGGTCAAAGGTTTGCCCAAAATAATCATTAAAGCAGTTGATCCTATTATCCAACTAAGAATAAAACTCAAGGTTTCTATATATGTTTTCTAAAAATCCAACAATCAAAAGCCTTAGTTCTTAACTTCTTATGGAGAGATAGATACTAAAAGTTTTCTTAATCCATTATAAATCCCAATGAGTGAGGCAAGAATGGATCAACTTCCCTCCATTAATTCTATCTAATTCTCACTCATATTCACTACTCCGATTTGGAGTATATACAACATCTTAAATAAATAGTGTTTGTGAGTGTGGTGGCACACATAGAGTCATTTCTCTCTCCTTCATCACATCCCTCAATCTCCCCACTTTGTTATGTAGCATTTTGAGGGAATTATTTGTATAATTTATTCAATACTTAATAGAAATTCCCTTTGTCCTCATTATGAGCTTAACCTCTTGCATGGTATTTATTTGCCATGCACCACTAGCCTAGATCTGATACTATAGTGAGTTGTGTGCATGACCCCCTTTTATTTTGAACTTGGGTTGATTGGGCCTTTATTTATTAGCCCTTCCAAAAATCGACTCACACATTATGTAACAACTATACTATAATTTCTAGTTTTTTCAAGAATCTTGCCTAAATTAGATGGCTTCTTTGCTTTAACTAAAAATTAAAAGGGATAGAAGAAAAAAGGAATACTGAAACTTTTAATTTGATAGGGACTTTACCGTTAAAAAATTAGTACTCTGAACATTAGAGTTTGAACAATCTCAACTATTAAATTTTCAATTGATGGTTGAAAATATAAAATATTGATCATTGTCGTACTTATCAAAAAGAAAAGTCAATTATTGTTTGATTTTTTTTTTTTTTAATAATTAAACTGAAGTCTCAAATTGATTTCTCCTAGATTTCAAATGACAGCATCCTTTCTAATACCTAATGTTTGCGGTCAAACCTCTTCTCTCCTCTCCCCTTATGTCTCTATTTAGTTGTGGGGAGGGGGTTGAGATTTTCTCCTGCTTCGAAAAATCAAAAGGCTGGTGCTTCTCTACAAGATGGTATTGGTAACCGAAGTGTTAAAATTCCATTACCTATTTAGTCCTTCTCCAAACTTACCATTGAGGTCTTGCGATTGAAAGTCTATGGTTGCATTGAATATGACAAAATGATAATAATACTCTACTGTAATATAATCATGGTGACGATCTTAACTTTCAATATAACATTCCCTTAAATGTAGAATATCAATTTCATATTATTTGGAGAAAAAGCTAACATTCTTGAGCAAATATTTATCCCAACTATCTTCTCTCGACGTTATGACTTCAGATAAGTGCTTTTATAATTGATATTTATTATAATTTTTTTTTTCATAAAAAGACTTACATTATATGATATGCATTTATCATATAATTTTTGTTATTTTTTATTATTATTAATTTTTTATTAAAAGATAGAATTTTATTATTATTTTTAACTCTATAAAAATACTTTCTTTACTATATATGTCATTCTTATGTAGGGGTGTCCACGGGTCGATTAGGGTAGGATTTGAGCCTAACCCGCAACGACTCAATGACATCAGGTTTCCTGCTGAAAAACCCACTGCCAATTTCAAAAACCCATGGGTTGAGTAGGATCATACTCAGTGGACGACGGTTGGGTCAATCAAAGCCGATGAAGATGTTGGAGGTTTTGCTTAGCGGCGACCTATAGTTTGAGTGAAAACCATCGGATCTTTGCCAAATTTAAGCAAAAACAACCACATTGTCCCTGAATTTAAGCGAAAACCTCCATCTCATAGCTGGATTTGAGCAAAAACGAATAGATCTTTACTGAAATGAACAAAAACCATCAAATCTTTGCCGAATCTAACTGAAAACAGCCATTTTTTCATTGGATCTGGGTAGATTTAACCTTCTTTCAATGGTTTAGTCGGTCGGATTAGGTGGCTCGAGTTTTGGAGAAGGCGACCGCCAACATTGGTTGTTGAAGTTTAAGATCTGCCACTGACTGCCTCTTTGCTTGGCTCAAATAGTTTTGGTTCAGGTGGCTTTTAGTCGTACTGTTTTGTTAGGCCTCGATTGGGGATGGACAACACTATTCTTATGTAAATTGCATACTACCAATGCATAGTTGCATACTACTAATAAGTTGAAACTATCTATCTAAAAAAAATCATATTATTTCACTTTTTGTTTATAAGACATTGCAGAAAACTCCATAGATCAATAATATGGTGGATTTTGGTTTTAGATCATAAATCTATATTAATGACTTCACCGTAGGGTCATATTTGAGCCTTTATATATATATATATATATTGACTTTATTATTATTATTTTTTTATATTGACTTTATAAGTTATAAGCAGAGTGGAAGCCACATATTTCTAGGATGTTTAAATGTAGGCGAAAAGCCACTTTTAGTCCCTACATTTTCAGGTGATTCCCATTTTAGTCCATACATTTTATTTTTACCGCTTTTAGTCCCTATTCTGAAAAACGCTTTCCGTTTTAGTCCCTGCCGTTACTCATTTAACAGAATTATCCTACGTGGCAAACGGTCCAACAGTAAATGCTGACGTGTTCATTAAAATAATATTAAAAAAATTATTTACGTTTTTAAAAATGACACATCAGCAATTTAATTTTTAAAAAAAGCCACGTCATATAAAAATTTCTAACCTAATTATTTAAAAAAAAAATTAGTTAAATTTTTTTTTTTTTTTTGGAAGAACATGAAAAACTCAGAACTTAGAACTATTTTTTTGGAAGAACATGACGAATAGGGAATGGATCCAGAGCAAAGGAGAGCTTTTGGCGATGTGGTTGATCATCGTTTTGAAAAACCTCCGGAGCCCTGTACCAGAGAGTAACGATCTCGTGTGTGTAGCTCTTCAGAGGAACGGTGAAGGCGCGTTCGAGTCCAAGATCTGCGATCTTCAGAATCCCCTTGTCCTTGTCGACCAGCAGATTCTGGGGCTTTAGATCGCGGTGGAGAACGCCGTGGGAGTGGCAGTGAGCGACGCCCTTGCAGAGTTGGTAGAGGAAACTCTGAACAAGGGAAGGAGGGAGGGGCCGAGGGTTGGCGCACTTGCGATGAGAATCGATGAACTTCTTGAGATCGGTTTCGAGGTACTCGAAGACGAGGTAGAGAAGAGGCTTGCCGTGTTTGTTGAGGGAGTGTTCAACGCAGAGAAGGCGGACGACGTAGAGAGATTGGGAGAGCATTTGGAGCAAGGAGACTTCGCGGAGTGCGGTTGGGGGAACGCCTTCTTCGTCCATTCCGGAGGTTCTACTCAGAAAAAATTTTATGAGTTCTTCGTGTTCTTCCAAAAAAAGAAAAAAATTAATTTAACTAATTTCTTTTTTTTTTTTTTAAATAATTAGGTTAGAAATTTTTATATTATTTTTATCTGACGTGGCTTTTTTTTAAAATTAAATTACTGATGTGTCATTTTTAAAAACGTAAATAATTTTTTTAATATTATTTTAATGAACACGTTAGCATTTACTGTTGGACCGTTTGCCACGTAAGATAATTCTGTTAAATGAGTAACGGCAGGGACTAAAACGGAAAGCGTTTTTCAGAATAGGGACTAAAAGCGGTAAAAATAAAATGTAGGGACTAAAATAAGAATCGCCTAAAAATGTAGGGACTAAAAGTGGTTTTTCGCCTTAAATATAAAGTGTATAAATACGATTGTAGTCGGTCCATTCGCAGTGCATATTAGCACACGCCCCTTATAATGCGCCGCAGTCACAAGTCCATACCATTCTAAAATCTAAAATCTAAACTAAAATAAAGTATAACTAGAAAGTAGAATCGAAGGGAACTTCCGAGTTCCAACTTCCTCGACTTCGATTAGTACTCTGTTGTTCCTCTCCTTTCCTTCTTTCTATATTAACAAATTCTCCTATCAAAAAAAAAAAAAATTCTTAAACTTCTTCTTTTCCTTTTTTATTTACATCCAAAACTTGAAACCCCCAAATCCAATACTTTAAGATCTCTCTCTCTATCTCTCTCTCAATTTCTGGGGTTTTTTTTTGGAGAGAACAAGCAAAAAAAAAAAAAAAAAAAACAATGGGTACAGATATACCAGAAGGAACGTTACAGAACATAATGGAGCAAGAGTCTCTGAAATGGGTATTCGTGGGAGGCAAAGGTGGTGTGGGCAAGACCACCTGTAGCTCCATCCTCTCTATCCTTCTCTCTAGGGTTCGCTCCTCTGTTTTGATTATCTCCACCGACCCTGCTCACAATCTCAGCGATGCCTTTCAGCAACGTTTCACTAAGACCCCAACTTTGGTTAATGGCTTCTCCAATCTCTACGCTATGGTACTCTTTTTCCACTTCTACTTCAGTTTTATTTATTGGGGTTTCTGGGTTTTTTTTTTTTTTGGTGGGTTTTTAAATTTCGAGTTTTTGATGAATTTGAGAGATACCCAGATTTCAAATTAGCTTTATTTGGTTGAATTTCATCTTGATTTGACTAGAATGTGGTTCTATTTGATGGATTTGGGAATGTCCAGTTCTGCTTTTCTATAGCTTTATGGACTACTTGTAGAAAATTTAGATTTTTTTTTTGTTCTTTTGATTATGTAGGATAAATTCTCTTATAGAGTGTTTCTATGCAATGATGAAAACTGCTGGTTTGATAATTGCCATCTGAGTTATTTGGGCTTTACTCTAAGGGTGAAACTTAAGTACAGTCCCTTAGGTGCTATACCTTCAGTTCCCCAATTGATTGTATTGACTAGCGCGTGAAAATAGATTTTTTTTTTTCTAATGACGATTAACTTTTCAATCACGTGGCTCATTGGTCAATGCAGCCAAATGGTTGAATTTAATTAGGGAACCTAAGATACAACACTTAAGTAACTGTATCTAAGTTTTATCCTTATTCTAAAAAAAATAAGGATATACCTGAACCACCATATTTGGGTTTATATATCTTTACAAAATAGCAATGTACTTGCATTTTTATCTATTGTTCATGTTGAGTTTTTAGTGAGTTAATGTTTGGATGTTGCATGTATAGATTATGTGATCTCATTCTTTAGGTATGGTCCTTTGTAGGAGGTGGATCCTAATGTTGAAAGTGAGGATGTGGGCAGTTCCGATGGAATGGATAGCTTGTTTTCTGAACTAGCAAATGCAATTCCTGGAATTGATGAAGCTATGAGCTTTGCAGAGATGCTAAAGTAAGAGTCTTGTTTCCTTTTATTTGATTATATTGGACCTTCCAAATTCATCAGGTCATTGTTCCTCACTTCAGTTTCAAGTGTAACTGAAAATTTTTATGATCACTATAGCTTGTACTTGACTAATGTCGAGGTCTTGGTGGACTCCAATTTTGATTGAGATAAGTAGGTGATTGGGGGTCTTGGAGGACTAATGTCTGCGAATAGGCTTTTCATTTGTACCAATTATAGGCATTCATCAGCAGTTCGCTGCTAGCACAAATATTTTTGTGCATTTGTTAGAGTTGAATAGGCTAACCATGTCAAAGATAAGGTCTCCTGAGGAAGTGGCTCTTCTGCCATATAGTCAACATTTTATTGGTTGGTTGATCTATTGAGGGGGTGAATGCAGTGATACAAATTTTAAAAGTTTGCTTTAAAACTTGGGTTACATTACCATGATATTGACCCTTTTCTCACTTTATGAATTAAAGCTATCTTCATAGAATTGGAGTCTTAGACAATTTTTAGGTTGTAAAGGAGAAATTTAATTTAATATTTTATTCAAGTTGTTTGCAAGAGACCTTGAGGGTAACTTCTGTTAACCATATCTAAGAGTATATAACATTTTGTAGCATATAAACTAAAATGAAGATGAAGACATTAAGCATATTTATGTGATACATAATTTGCAAGAGTACCCAGCAGGTCACAGCCTGCATCAATTTTGAGTGGCCTATTGATGCTTATGC